>JANAVB010042060.1:0-160783 GCA_029216955.1 Iris pallida | reverse complement strand
TACAAGATAGACATGTGAACGGCTTGAATTTGCACATGATTACACTAAAGAGTTTATATAATGACTACAATAGAATTGTTCACATGACTGCTTCTACTCTCCCATACCCCAATCAATATACAAGGATCCAGACAAGTTATGTTATTGTACAATATTTTATATGGAGCCCATAAATGGGTGCACATGAAGGTATATGAGGGCTCTGTGAACATAAGAGTACATGAATCACAAGAGTGTACATGAATAATGAAAGAATAAGAGTACATGATGAAAGTGAAACGCACATGACATAATATCCGATGCTCCCGAGGGGGATAACATCTTAATGTAAAGATCCATATAGTACTAATCCGTGTTAACAACATGACAGCATCAAGTAAAGTAATCTAGAACAAGAATATAATCCTAGCAAGTATGAAATGATCAGAGAATGTACTCGCCTGATATCCTGAGTTCTGGTAAGTGTAGATGTCCAAAAAGAGTATATGAGTCCTATTTAGAGCAACATAGGTCACAACATGTCCAGAATGGTAATGAATATTACAATACATTCTATATAATTTCTAGGTCATTCTAGGCTAAAGTTAACTCTTGGTCAACTCTGGTCAACTCTAAAAGTCAAACTAGTTAGGGTTTGGTCAACCATGCTCAACTAGTCTAAGTTAGTCTAATCTAGGCTTAATAAGTCAATTCTAGGTTATCTAGTCTAGGTTTAGTCAAACTAGGCTTGGCCAAACCTATGCCAAAACTCTATGAACCAAAACCAATACTAATACCACATATCAAATAGATAACATATATACAAGTCAAGAATATATATATATATAATATTATATATATATATATATATATATAATATATTATATTATATATATATATATATATATATATATCTATATATATATTATAATATATATATTAGATATATATATATATATATCTATATATACATGTATCCCACATCCATAAATTATCTATATACATGTATACCTACCTGTAAATCAATGCATCATACCATATCATGTCATAAATATATTTGCATATCCTGCATTCGTACACTACCTGCATACATATCATACATTATATATTTACATATATACATACATAAATAAAGAGGAAAGAAAGAGAAAGGCTGAAAAAACTGTGACAGTGAGAGTGAAACAAGTGTGTATATGTGTAAGCATTGGTAGGGGGTTCGGTTTGGCTCTGTTGTGTTTAAGTGTCACAGGAATGAGGGTAAGGGTTGTGTAGTGTTCAGCTGTGTGGACAGTAGATTAAGTGTGAGTGTGTGACAGGTAACAATGAGTGAGTGTGAGGGTTTTATGTGTGTGGTGTTCAGCTGTGTGGATAGTGACTAGAGAGTGTGTGTGTGTGTGTTTATGAACAGTAAATGAGTGTGGTAGGGTGTGTTGGAGAGAGGTTTATATGTGTGGTAGTGATATATGTGTGTACATGATTGATAGTGTGGGGTGTGTGTGTGTGTGTGTCAAGTTCATTTCAGTTTGTATACATATATTGACATTAATATTATTAAATCAATCTCAGATTTCATGTGAAACCCAATGTACAAAACCTATGAACCCAACATATACAAACCAACAAATTCTCAGGAATGGAACAGGATATGCATAGCATTAACAGGTTATACTCATATGAAAAACATTAACAAGCATATGAAATCTCAGGTTATCATATTCGAAACACAAAGTGAAATCCCAACCAACTCATCACCTAAATCTCAGTTCATCATAACGTATAATGCATCAAAATGTGATAGTATCATCGGTTTTGAATTCGAAACCAAATTCAAATGAAAACTCAATTGAACTCAAATCAGGACATACACAAGCCAAATCAATCCAAAATCCCAGTTCTAATTCTCAGGTCCAATACCACTACCAACCCAAGTTCCAGTTGTAACCCAAATTCAGGTTTATATAGGTATCAGAAAAAATGATAGTTTAAATCCCAAATCCAAATTCGAACACAAAAACAAATCAAAACAAAAAATCAGTCGTGTACAGAGATGTGATACATGTGTACATGTGTCATGGGGATGATTTCGTGTCCACATTACTGGACACAAAGTGTCCAAATGAATTTCGAACACAGCACCAAAACAAGCAGTGAAGACTGCCTCGTACGGCCATGTCGGGCTCGATTGGGCTCGACACACTACACGAGGAGCCTCGTGTTCGTGCACTAGGTTAGGTCAGGTCTAGGGATAGGGTTTCGAGTCCTTGTACCGTGTCCACGTCGTGTCTACATGCGACACGAAGCCCGTATAAGAGGTCCCTGTTCGCGTATAGACTGTCAGTGCAAAACCAGTACTGGTGGGTTTTTGTGTCCGACACGACACATGAGTCCACGAAACTTTGGGGGCACGTTCGCATACACTGCCCCCACGTGTCCACAAAGTTTCATGGTGTCTCGAGCTGTGTCGTGTCCACAATAAGCATCGGGTAGCAGGACAGCGCACACGCATGTCGTGCAGCATGTCCGTGCCCGTTTTCGACACGAAATCGATACGAATTCGTGCTCAGTCCTCACAAAAGTCAAAGTACACATATAGGGCTACAATCCTATTCAAATAGATTTCAAAAATAACAAAATAAATTTCATTCAAACATTTCATCGAACACTTATGCACACATACGGATACGTGTCCGATACGGACACCAAGCTAATTCTAATTCCTACCAAACTTCTCCTACAGCTAGGGGACACCTAGATGGATGCATCTATGGAAAAAAAAATTAAGATTTAGAGGTGATTTGAAGGGTTTACCTATTGAGTGTCAAACTCAATAAAAAAGCCCCAAAATGTGATGTCCTCTTTCTCAAGCAAAGTCCAAATGAGCTCCTCTCCTTCCAAGCTAGCGTCCTTCAACCTCTATTTTAGATTTCAATCCAAATGCAAAAGATTGGAATCAATTTGGTGGAAGAATGGGGAGATTTGATGAAAGGGAAAGAAATTAGGGTTTCCTACAAGGGGGTGTTCTAAAAGAGGCAAGTGGTCATGAAGAGGGATTATATAGGCTGAAATTAGGTCATTAGTGGACTATGGTGGCTGTCCAAATGAAGAGCTAGGGTTAGGGTTTCACATGAATGAGCTTTGGGCCAAGATCATTAGCTAACTAGCTCAACTCCTTAGCCATAAGTCCAAATGAAAACTCTCCTAATCCTTCCATGAAACTTAGCCACACTCAAGTCAACTAAGACCAACTTAAGTTAGATTAGGGTTCCACACCATTCTACCATGCTATCTAAGTCACCAAAGTCAAAGTGAACTCTTGGTTAGTCTCTTAAGTCACAACTAGCAAAAGTCAAAAATAACAACCATCAATCAAATAATTAACAAATAATTCCAAAAAACCAAAATATCCCTAGGCCAAAAATGATAATTAACATCCTAATCGCATGGTTAGGCTCTAGGTCAAGCAGTCTCTAAGGTTACACTAGCAAAATACCAAAATCACAAGTCGATGATTTAAATAGTTTTATAATGATTAAAAAACCAAAAATCATAACATGATTTAAATAAAATTATTAAATGATTAAAAATACAAAAGTTCAAAATTACCCTCATTTAGAAAAGTGGGTGTTACAAGTCTACCATGTCACGCCCCGCTCCCGCAGGAGCGATCGTCCTCGCTAAGGCGTGATGCCGCACGGGCTTAGGTTGCGCCCGTACAAGGCTAAGTCCGTAAACGGCCGATTTGAACTAGCCCACAGAGTCTCACAGAGTGTCCCCATTTGCAGCAAAAACTAAATGAACACAAATTGAAGCGAATTTAAACTCTTTATTAATATTCAAGAAGTTTACAAGCAGCGCTAGGCCGAGATTACAAATCGCTCAAGCTCTCTCTCTCTGAATTAATAAAAGGCGTGCCAAGTGGCTTACAAGATGGAATGATTCATGGCGATGTTCCGATACATTATGTCTTGTATATGGTGCTTCAGTTCCTTGCAACGCTCCAAGGTCCCAGAGTTAGCTCTACGCCTTAGTACGTTCGAGGAAAGCTCCGCACCCGGCGATGTCTCCTGCTTCCTACAAGCAATCTGTGGGGTTATCAGTACATTGTTATGCACTAATGGGGAGGCTAGCTCGCCCACAATGCTATCATTGTCAAATACGTTCTATTTACTTTTGTGTACCGTCTATCATTTATTGTCTTTCTAATCTTGCCTTAGGATCAGTTTCATGGCATATTCATAACCTATCTCGTGTTGCCGAATTCGAGTGTTCGCATGGAAATACATGCATGACTTACCCATACTTACCGTCCGGCCTTCCCTGTCCAAAGTAACCAAGTTAGTCAACAATTCATTTAAACTTTCAATTTCAAGGGCGTGTCCCTGCCTCAGGTCCTAGCGTGACGTAGGCATGTTTTCTAACTCAATTTCACGAAGTACTCTTCATCCTTTGGTGTGTTACATTTCAAGCCTGTTCAGAAGGCACTTCATTTAGTTAGCTTAGACTACTTTATTTTAATACAAGGACTTACACGTGGATTGCCACCAGCAAAGCCCACTTAATCTATATGCACTGGTCGCTGGCACCACAAGCCATTTTGGACCCTTTCTCCCTTGGTAATTTCTCACCTATCATAGCGTACGGCTGGTAAACCCTGATAGTCTTTTGAAATACCCCACACTTACGTCTCTTGGGTGGCCAAGCCCACACCCAGCCTGGACAGTAAGCCATTTTAATTCCGCCTAGGCCGGCCACGATCCTCCATTTGATCATGCCGCTGGAATCCCTTATTTCTTCCACCTCCCGTATATGAGGGGATTGTCCACGACCATTTCGTATTATTTGTCATTTTAACTTAACGGCTATCTCCGAGCCGTAGGCTAACCCTTAGCCATAATGCGTTATCGACCAGGTTGGCGTCCGTGCAGCGCGGGTAGCGATCCCCGCTGCACGTGCCCGTCATACCTGTCGCTAGCCATTCCTTTCTTTCTTATCTTTTATTCATTCTTTCTTTTCTTCTTTTACTTGTCCGTTCGTTCGTTGATTCATTCACATATTCATTCATTCATTCGTTGATTCATTCATTCACTTATTCGTTCATTCGTTCATTCATACATTATACAACTCCCTGTACGGGAGTCACCTTGGCGGCCCATCGGTCCCGAAGTCTTTCAATGTTGTTATACTCTACTCGGAACGACTATATCGATAGTCTTCCGTTTCATTGTTGTAAATCATTCATTGTTTTATTGTTGAACGCATAAGGAACTTGAACGTAAGCTTGTGACTTAGCACGAGCGTGGAGCACGGTGTGAGAGTTATTACATTTTTTCATGTTCTTTTCCATATTCTATACAAGCATATAAGATGGGATTATTCCCTTAGCTAGGTGCGTTGAGTCATTTATTAGCATGCGCGGTGTTATCGCCTAGTAATTCTAGCAATAGTATCCGTATTGTTATGTGTCTAGGCTAAGCAAGGACGGGTTCATCGGAGCCACCCACCTTAGCGATGTTCGCATCGGCCGAGTGATACTCCTAGCGCGCCTTTGAAAGTCTAAGTCTGGATTTCTCTTGACGGCCAATGTAAGCCTTGCATCGATTCTTCATCAGGTCGATGCCAACTCTTCGGGTCGATGGCTCGTTTGAGTCTTTGTACTTGCCGTTTGAATCGGCGTTCCGCTAGGGCGGAGCGGGTCATTACATAATACACCACTCAAAATAAGTCTCATCCTCGAGACTTCCTGAGTGCAGATCATCCTACCGTTCCTCAACTCATGTCGTGTACGTATCTTAGACAATCTCTATCGAATGGCTTTACCGTCTATGGCCTTGAACTATACTCGATACCTTTCTAAGTTCCGTGTCGCATACGTTTGGTCAATTTTATTGAATAACTTTTCACTCATTTTAGAGTTGATGGTACTTGTTCAATTGTCGTATTTCTTCGACTTGGTTGCTATTTCGACGTGTCATGGACTAAAATGGTCGCAAGAGGTGCTTGTAATTTTTCAAACTCGAGAGTCGTAAGCTGAGGCAAACTCACTCATTCGTTCATGCGCATCTCAATACCCACTTATAGCTGCATTCGAGTTCATCATATCGCTGAGTTTGGATCGTGCACATATTCAAGGCGTCCCCCGAATACGTACATTTCAACCAAGCTTAGCGATTAGTAAAGTCGGACAAGCTACTTGTGATAGTTTCGATTTGTCGATCGTTTTACTAACTTCGATTTAAACCGAACTCATGTGCGTCTTACTATCGTTTATCTCGATCCTCGAGATGATCCGACTCGCTTCTCAAGCGTTCTTGTCTATGAAATTAATACGACTTCTTCTTAGCGAGGTCGACCAAGTCTAAGTAATTCCCGTCCGATTCAAGACCAAGCATTGTACTATCATCGAGTATATCTTCCTATCAATGATTCAATTCGTTATCCCAACTTTACTTGTGCATCATTCATTCCTATCATTCCCTTCGTTTGGGGCCAATCTCGTCATCGTTTACGCACACTCTGCCTACACGTTTCTTTGATTCTGAGCCACGCTCGTACTAGTATCATTTCTTTCTTTTAACACGATCTCAATCCCCGATACTTTCTATTCCTCAAGTCTCGTTTGGAATTCAACGTGTCATTTGGTTGGATCGTGCACGTATTCTAGGCGTCCCCAAAATATATGCCTTCACCAAACCGCGTGACAGAGAATTCATCATTCTCACTCGAGTCGTATCATGCACATACTCTGGCGTCCCTGAAATATATACATGTCAGCCGAATTTCGTGAGCAGGGTTTCCTATTCTTGAACCATTTCATCCATCCACACCAATCCCTAAGATCAATCTTTCGACTGCTAACTCTTGAAACAGGGGCGTCTCGCCTAACCGCTAGGCCATTTCTCAAGGCTAAGTCAATGTCAGGATTGGAATCATAGTTCTCCAACACCAATGCCAATACTGACCCCAATCCTAGGGTCAAACCAAATTCGGTGGTACGGGGTTTTCTACCCAAGCTCGCGTCACTCAGATTTCTAAACATCAAGCACGATTACCTATTCGCATCAATGCATTCGTTGCGCGTATTCGAATCCATTCAAATCACCAATTCTAACAACTCATGTATCGATCACGAGGTCGTCTAGCTTTGACAATATGTTGCACCCCAATCTCATACGAGTCCGATTATCCACGGTGGTTCATGAATCATCATGCAATGCTCCCACAGAATAATTATTCTCATCCGGGCGTAACTCTTGCTTGCGTCTAGACTAATTCATTCTCGATACGCGGATTGGACCTACGCAATCCTCAAATTCAACCATCACGTACGCTAAGGCTTTCTCGAGTCCATATTCCGTCAAACCATAAGTCAAAACAATCAGATTGCTACGCCATGCAAGTTCAATCACCCCCGCTATATGAATCACCATACTAGTGCTCACGCGGAGTGATCGCTCTAATCGGCGTGACGTATGTGTGGGGCTGGAGTTGCGCTCGCATAAGATAAGAACGTCAACGTTGTGGTTATCGACGAAGCAATCCAAACGTTTCATTTTTCTCCAACCATGATCTCACTTCGATAGTCTGACCGTCATTCGTTCAACTAGAAAATTCTCGAGCCACGTCTATTCTCCTTGACATGTTTCAATATCCCGAGTATAGCATCCATCGGAACAATGGCATTTGCACGATCGTCATTCGCCGAGTCAGAGTACCCCCGAGTTATCGTATATCGATCTTTGATACGCCTCAATACCATCGACGATATGCGTAACCTGACGATCTTCCTTTACAACCAATTTCGAATCGTACGACTGATGCTATTGTCCGAACTGGATATACCACAATTCCATTTAGTTCAATCCAAGATCAAGTTCGATCGCTATTCCTCAAGCTAGTTTCAATATCATTCTCCAAAACTCAAGTCACATTTCATTTGACCCAATCCGAAATCACAAGTGCTATCCTCTAGCTTCCTCGATCAAGACATACATCTTTATTCATCCTTCCGAGTCATTTTCTAACTTACATTGCCCATTAACAAGTTGTCCGAACGACATCTCATTCGGGATTCGAAGTCACGATCAACTAAGTGTGACGCTTTCTAAGGCTTTGCGGGATCGTATCGCCTTGTCGACATACTCGCCGTTACTCGTAATCCTCAATTTTGCTCGAATAATTTCCAAGAAAATCCATACACCACTCGGATTCGAGCCATTATATTTAATCTACAATCACCTTCGTATTATTTGCTAAGACATATTTCAGATTCGTTCGACGAATCTCTAGCGTAATCGCTCACGTCGTATTGACGCACTAAGTCGTTCGTACTATTCCTTAAAATCCAAAGCAATCTTCCGTACACGCCTAAGCGTTAGTTTGATAGCGTTCCTATCAATATACACTCTAAGTGTAGCTTTGTTCCCGACCGAGCGGTACTTGATATCGCTCGTAACTCGATTGCACCAGAAAGTCAAGGTACGTGACACGCGCCACAACTTAGCCAAAAGACCGTGTGCATAGCTATCCCGTGAGAACTATATTCGAGTTTGCACGCTCACTTATTCTCGTTCGAGCGATAATCGATCTCGCTTGCAACTCGTTTGCACCAGAAGGTCTAGGTGCGCGATACTCCGTACAAATTAGCCAAAGGCTACGTGCATAACCATCCCGTTCGAACTATACTTTGGTCTTGTGTACTCGTTCGCCATTGTCACCGTAAGGTTATTCAAGCATGCTTTGCATTTGCTAACTTCTAGTATCTTAGTTTTCTTTCGACTTAAGTCCGTCATGGTTTGGCACAAGGGCCTTCGTCTATCGATCCCGTTCAATCGAGTACTTGTACGAGCTTTTGAAAATATTAGACTTATTGTATGGAACATCCCAAGGCACAACGAGAGAGAGCGTACACTTCTTTTGTTTCAAAACGAGCTTTCAAAACTGAGAGAATCGAAATAAAGTCCAAGGACGTAAAGCCGTGCTCTGATACCAATCTGTCACGCCCCGCTCCCACAGGAGCGATCGTCCTCGCTAAGGCGTGATGCCGCACGGGCTTAGGTTGCGCTCGTGCAAGGCTAAGTCCGTAAACGACCGATTTGAGCTAGGCCACAGAGCCGCACAGAGTGTCTCCATTTGTAGCGAAAAGTAAATGAACACAAATTGAAGCGAATTCAAACTCTTTATTGACATTCAAGAAATTTACAAGCGGCACTAGGCCGAGATTACAAATCGCTCAAGCTCTCTCTCTCTGAATTCATAAAAGGCGTGCCAAGTGGCTTACAAGATAGAATAATTCATGGCGATGTTCCGATACATTATGTCCTGTATACGGTGCTTCAGTTCCTTGCAACGCTCCAAGGCCCTAGAGTTAGCTCTACGCCTTAGCACGTTCGAGGGAAGCTCCGCACCCGGCGACGTCTCCTACTTCCTGCAAGCAATCTGTGGAGTTATCAGTACATTGTTATGCACTGGTGGGGAGGCTAGCTCGCCTACAATGCTATCATTACCAAACACGTTCTATTTACTTTTGTGCACCGTCTATCATTTATTGTCTTTCTAATCTTGCCTTAGGATCAGTTTCATGGCATATTTCATAACCTATCTCGTGTTGCCGAATTCGAGTGTCCGTATAGAAATACATGCATGACTTGTCACGACCCGTACCCTAGAGTAAGGGCACGAGGCGTGGGTACGTCCAGCCTACGTCGCAGTATCGGCGGTAGAACGCTGTCCTAGGTCATAACATCTAACAGTTGAAGGTAAAAACAGTTATACTCCCCGAATGGGGGTGACATAACAGAATATAACTCAATCACAGCTAAGGTAGAACAGGAATAAGATAGAATGATAATAGATGATAATATCCAGGAAAAAAATATCACAGAGATACAAATCCAGAATTCTAAGTGTCTAAAATAAGTACATATCCCAAATCTCTGAAATCCAAATACAGTAATCCAAGTAAAGACAATCCTAGTTTAAGGGAGTGTCATCTACTGCTAGTGGATCCTGCTGCTGGTCCAAGTCCAGGCACTCGTCTAGTGTAGCACCGTAGTAGGTAGGGCAGAACGCCTCAGCCTCGTCCTCTGTAATATTTCAACAGGTCCAGTCAGGACAGGAGCGAGCACAGTACATCTCAACAAATCATAGCAGGTCAGGATATATAATCATGCTAGAGAGTAAGATACAAGAAACTGAAGCATAATATGATAAACAGGAAGGACTGTAAATAAATAGCTACAGTATATAGAGAACTAACAGTGTCTAGTGATTCAGAGCACAAGAAGGTTATGTAAACGGTACGATGTTATACACGAGTAATCTACGGAGGTTGTACACGAGTAATCTACTGGATTGAATACATAACCACTTCTACTCACCCCCGCCCCAATCAATACACAAGGATCTGGCTAAGTTATGTTATTGTACACGAAGGTCATGTGAATACATGATTATACACTATTTCACACGTTTCGTACACGAATGTCACAAATACAAGGAGTACACGATGTTCACGATAAAGTACACAAATACGAAATACCCGATATATCCGCTAAGGGGATAACATCGCCCAACAAGATCCATATAGTACTAATCCGTGTTTCTAACGTGTCAGCATCATATAAAGTAATCTAAAGCAGGAAATATACTCCTAATGCAGGATATGAAATGATCAGAGAATGTAATCGCCTGTATCCGGTGAATCTGGAGAATATATACTGTCCGAGGAGTGGTGTATGTCTCCTATAGAACAGTACAAGTCACTATGAGTCTACAAAGATAATAAGATGCAAATCAATGCATTCTACATGAATGTAGGTCAATCTAGACCAAAGTCAACTCTTGGTCAACTCTGGTCAACCCTAGAAGTCAAACTAGGTCAACCAAGTCAAACTAGTCTAACTAGTCTATTTTAGGTCTAACAAGCCATTCTAGGTTCTAATAAGGCTAAACAGTCTATTCTAGACTCCAAACTAGGTCTGACAATACACCCATAGGCTAAGGGCCTAGGCCATAGGCTATACCATGCCTATGAACCAACCTACAAACCACATCTACACATGGCAATATTTATCTAAATTATAATACACACATTAATGTAATATAGTAACACACATTCTAATAATGAATTTAATGTAATATATATGTACACACACATTACTAATATATATAGGATACCTATTTATACAACTCAATACATACATATAAACATAGAAAATGGAAAGGCAATGCACTCTCATGTGTGTGTGTGAGGGCACAAGAGTGTGTGTCACTTGAGGGTTAGTGAGACACTTGTGTGTTGAGTCTAGAGAGTGAGGGTGTGAGGAAAGTGTGTGTGTTAGGGAAACATGCTCTGTGTCAAAGTGATGTGAAGCATAGCAACAAACTCAGGAAGCCTGTGTCAATGTTCTCAGGAATTCAAGTTTAAAAGACAGTCCACAATTCATGACATTCAAATCCCCCACACTCAGTTCAGTCCACAGTACACAATACCCAGATTTCAGTTTATCAGGAAATATCCCAGGTTTTAAGAAGAACAAATATTGCAATAAAATGAGAAGGAAATCAGTTCAGGGAATGGGAATTAGTCTCAGTTTTTAGGAATGAAATAGAGAAAAGAAATGTAAATCAATTTCAGGTTTTAGAACCATTTCAGTTCAGTCCCATATATTAGATTAACACAAAAATCATTTAACAGTTCAAAGAACAGTCCAGGTAAAACAGAAAATCAGTGAGTAGCATTCAGAGATTTGATCTCAGCTACCCAATGAACAAACAGTTCATAAACTCAAGAAAATAGGCCATACTGTTCAGGCATTTAGAGATTCAGTTCTAGAGTAATAACTTAACAGTTCAATACATTCAAACCCCCCCATTCTCAGGTTTATAGGAAAAACCATATCAGTCATTCATTGAACAACCTATACAATATCAATAGGAATCCAACTCAACAGCTCGAATCCTCCTTAACACATCAAAACCCAAAATCGAAAGTACAAACTGTGTTAACATAACTAGCAATCATGTGGGTTTATTAATCAGTTGAAAACATAAATTTAAACAGGGAATTTAGGTTAGGAAAATACTAAAATAACATGTATCGGGAAGTATCAGTTATTTAGGATTTTAACCCATTCGAATCCAAAAATTCACATCAAAACCTAATCTAACATGTAAACCTAGTCTAACATAGATTATACAACAAATATAGGATCTAATTAATCAATTAAAACTCAATTTAAAAGTATTAAAATCGAATTAACATAAAACTAATATCCAGTGCACTGAACCGCACAGTGCACGCGAAGTGCACACGTTCGTGCGTGTCCGACACGACACGTAAGGTCGTGCAACTCGACACACGGGGTGGCAGACATTGCCCCTCGGTGTGTGCCAAATCCCACGTGTCCACGTCGTGTGTCCGTGTCGCAATTGCACCCGTGCAGCAGGGCACGCACAGTGCCTGTACACGCATGCGTGCGACCACGTGTCCGCGTGTCCGTACGACTCGACACGATGTGAAATCGTGCTCAGAGCAAAAGAAATGCATAAGCGAGGTCAAGATCTATTTTTCTATTCAAACACAATCCAGAAATTAGGTCGAAATGTCCTTTGAGGTATTTCGTCGAACACGATCAAACACACGCTGATACGTGTCCGATACGGACATGTAATGGGCTCAAAATCTAGGGTTAGCCTATCCTACTGTTAGGTTAGGGCTAGGGCATCCTAGAAATGCAATTAAACAGAAATTACGTGGAGTAGATTAAAATATACCTATTGATGAGCAAAGGGTCAAAATCCCCAAATGGAAAGGGTTCTTCAAGCCACCAAACTCCAACAAATTGTTTCTTTCCTGCAATCACTCAATACCAATAGCAAGTAGACTAATATTAGGTCCTATTGCAATTAGTTTGGAGGAAAATGGAGTTGAAATGGATTTTCTAGGGATTAGGGAAGATGGAGACTCACCTCTTCCAAAATAGCAAATAATTCCTAAGGAGGCTAGCCCTAATGTCTAGGAGGGGATTAAATAGGGGGAAAGGATCAATGGTGGCTGCCATGGGCTGATTAGGGTTAGGTTTGGTTCATGGTGTGGGCCTATGGGCTATTAAGCCTAAGTCACAAGTCATGACTTGTGAAATCACAAGCCATTTCTAATCAATTCAAATCCTATTTTCCCAAAATAAATTCTAATGGGTTAATTATCACTAACTTAAGTCAACCTAGGCTTCCATATCCTAATCTCATAGTCATGACCTAGGTTAGCCACTAGGTTAGTCTCCAAAGTCAACATAAGTCAAAGTCAACTAAAACACCAAAATCAATTATACTAAAAATCTCTAAAAATCACATTAATTCCAATCAATCTAAATAATTAATAATAATTCCAAATAATTCACAAAATTTCAAAAATGACCAAAATACCCTCAAGCTAGAAAAGTTGTAGTGACAAATCTACCCTCCTTAAAATAATTTCGTCCTCAAAATTAAAGGCGAAATTAAACTGCTAAGAAGGGTAGAAAAGTATACCTCAAGGTCCAAAAAGATAGGGGTACCGCTCGCGCATCTCATCCTCCCGCTCCCAGGTAGACTCTCCTAGAGAATGATGCCTCCATGCGATACGTAACAAGGGTATCACCTGGTTCCTCAATACCTTCTCTCGGCGATCCAGAATCTCCACAGGCTGCTCTGGATAACTGAGAGTAGGTCCAACCTCAATCTTCGAATGATCGAGCACATGGCTAGGGTCTGCCACGTACCGTCTCAACTGTGATACGTTAAATATGTTGTGAACTCCCACTAGTGCAGGTGGCAAGTCTAGCCTGTATGCCATGTCACCGACTCTTCCGCTGATAACGAAAGGGCCGATGAAGCGCGGGCTAAGCTTTCTACCTCCACCAAAACGTATCGTACCACGAGTCGAAGATATCCGCAGAAAAATCATGTCTCCAACCTAATCACAAGCAAGGTCTCAAGTTTCTAAAAATCAAACACGATCAATAAAAAAAACAACCTACTTTTAATCCTATCTCTAAATCTGTACCTCAAACTTCAGCGGCCTCCGGTGGCTATCGGCCCAGTGCCGATGTCTGTCCTGCGCCACGCGAAGTCTGTCCCTGATGAGCTTCACCTTCTCGGCTGCATCAACAACCATCTCTGGTCCCAGTAAAGCTCGCTCACCAACATCATCCCAAGATAAGGGTGTACGACACCTACGCCCGTACAGAGCCTCAAACGGTGACATCTCAATGCTGGCCTGATAACTGTTGTTGTAAGCAAACTCCACCAAATGTAGATGATCCTCCCAGGAACCTCCAAAATCCAGGACGCACGTCGATAGCATATCCTCAAGTGTCTGAATAGTCCTCTCTAACTGTCCGTCCGTCTGGGGGTGGTATGCAGTACTAAACTTGAGCTGAGTGCCCAAGCTAGTCTGCAGACTCCTCCAGAAATAGGAAGTAAAGCAACTATCCCAATCCGAGACTATGCTGATAGGAACTCCGTAAATCCTGACTATCTGCCTTATATACAACTCCGCAAGCCTCTCTGTAGACGTACCCACCTTGAATGGCAAGAAGTGGGCCGATTTGGTCAACCTGTCAACGATGACCCAAATCGCGTCTTTCCCTCCTGGTGTACGCTGCAACCCAGATACAAAATCCATGGTGATATATTCCCACTTCCACTCTGGAATGGGCAACGGCTGTAACAATCCTCCGGGCCTCTGCCTCTCTGCCTTGACCTGCTGACAGACCAAGTATCTAGCTACGAAGTGGGACACCTTCCGCTTCATCCAGTACCACCAGACATGCTCTTGCAGATCCCTGTATATCTTATTGGCACCAAGATGTATAGAGTACTGCGATCTGTGAGCCTCCTGTATGACCTGCTCTCTAAGCTCCCCGCTGGGTACACATAACCGGGAACCGTGCCTCAAGGCACCATCCTCTGTAAGTGAAAACTTACTATCCTCCAATCCTGCACTGATCTGCTCTCGGATACACCGCAGAGCCACATCCTCGAACTGCGTCGCCTTGATCCTGTCCATCAAGTCCGACTGTATCTGAAGGCCCCATAACTGCATCTGCACTCCGGGCACAATCACCTCAATCCCAAGGCTCTCCAAGTCTGCAAGCAAGTGCCGATCCATAGTCAAACACATGGCTGTCGGATACCTACTCAAGGCATCGACAACCACGTTGGCCTTTCCTGGGTGATACTAAAGTGAGATGTCAAAGTCCTTCATCAACTTTAGCCATCTACGCTGCCTCATGTTGAGCTCTTTCTGTGTAAACACATACTTCAAGCTCTTGTGATCTGTGAAAATCTCTACCCTCTCGCCATACAGATAGTGCTTCCATAACTTCAAAGCAAAAATCATCGTCGCCAGCTCCAGGTCATGGGTAGGGTAGTTCTTCTCATAGGGACGTAATTGCCTGGAAGCATAGGCAATCACCTTCCCATGCTGCTGCAAGACACAACCCAGCCCCTTCCCTGAAGCATCACTATAAATAGTGAATCCACCTGATCCTGAAGGCAATGTCAGAATCGGAGCTGTCGTAAGCCGCTTCTTCAACTCATCAAAAGCTGCCTGACACTCCTCTGACCAAACATACTCAGCATCCTTCCGGGTCAACCGAGTCAACGGCTCTGCAACCCGGGAGAAATCTTTCACAAATCTCCTATAGTATCATGCCAGCCCCAGGAAAGTCCTGATCTCTGCCACTGAAGTCGGCGCTGTCCAAGCCTCAACTGCTACAATCTTCTTGGGGTCAACTGAGATACCATCTCCAGTCACCACATGCCCCAAGAAGTCCACCCGGTCCAAAAAAACTCACACTTGGAGAGTTTCTCGTAAAGCTGCTCCCTCCTGAGAGTCTCTAGCACTATCCGCAGATGCTCCTCGTGCTCCTCCTCTGTCTTAGAATATACCAAGATATCATCAATTAATACCACCACAAACTTGTCTAAGTACTGGTGGAACACCTTGTTCATTAGATTCATAAACACTGCTGGTGCATTGGTTAGCCCAAACGGCATAACCAAAAAACTCAAACTTCCCGTACCGTATCCTGAAAGCGGTCTTGGGAATATCCTCCCCCTTCACCTTCACCTGGTGATAACCCGACCTCAAATCAATCTTGGAGAACACCCGAGCTCCGCTCAACTGATCAAAGAGGTCATCGATCCGCGACAGTGGGTATCTGTTCTTGATTGTCAGGTTGTTAAGTGCCCTGTAGTCGATACACATCCGTACCGACCCATCCTTCTTGGGTACAAAAAGTACCGGTGCACCCCAAGGTGAAGAACTAGATCGGATGAAGCCCTTGTCCTGCAGCTCATCCACCTGCTTCTTCAGCTCCACCAACTCGCTGTTGTTCACTCGATAGACATGCTGGGAGATCGGTTCCACGTTGGGAACCAAGTCTATCGAGAACTCTACATCTCTGTCCGGTGGAAGCCCTGGCAACTCCTCTGGAAATATGTCCATAAACTCTGCGATCAAGGGATGCGGAGCCACCTGCTCCTCAACTGAAGCTCCACAGAAGACTCCGCCGTCCTGCTCTGCCTGTCGCCGGGTGTACTCAAACTCTGGCTCTCCTGGCGCCCCGAACAAAAATCTACCCCCAAGATAATCAATGCGGGCGTGGTGTCTACTCAGCCAGTCCATACCTAATACAATATCGTAGTTCGGTAATGGCATGACTAGTAGACTCACTCCAACTCTCGGCCTTCCAATATGACGCTCTGCCCTCTACAAACGTCACTCACGAGGATGACCCCACCTCCGGTCGTGATCTTGCAGGTCCTAGGCAATGGTTCAGAAACCAAACTGTGTCTAATAGCATATGATACTAACAGAAAGCTGTGGGAAGTCCCGGAATCAAATAGTGCAAATACTGGAAGGGAGTCGAGAAGAACCGAACCTGCTATCAGCTCTCCTATGGCCTCGACATCCTCAGCTGCCATGACAAAAGCTCACCCCTGCTGTCCTCCTCGTGCCTGCTGCTGGTGCTGCTGGAACCTCTGCTGCTGGGTCTGCAGGGCTGGTCCCCTCTGCTGGCCTGCTGGAGCCTTGGCTGTCCCAGCTCCTCCTGGTATCGGATGCATCTACGTAACTGGAAACTCTCGCATCTGATGGTCTGCTGATCCACACATCAAGCATCTACCGAGTCTTTTCCTGCACTCGTCCCACTTGTGCCCAGGCTTCTTGTAGAAAGTACAACTAATAGCCTGCTGCCTGGGTGCCTGCTGCCCTCTCTACTGCTGGTGCTGCACCTGCTGAAAAGGTGCACGGCCCTGATGCTGGTGCTGCTGAACTGGCCTCTGCTGCTGAAAGTGCTGCTGGAACTGAGGCCTCTTGGCCTGCCCCTGACTGCTACTGCCACCCTGGAAGTCGCGACCCCTCTTTTGCTTCAGCCCTAGGTCGTCTTCCGCCGCCATGGTCCCAGAAACTATCTCAGCAAATATGGCGTTCCGGTCTCTCTTAGTCAGCAACCAAATCTCTATAATCAGACCCCGGCAAAACTTCCTCGCCTTCGTCTTCTCTGTCAAGTCATCAATAAACCGGGCCAATCTGCAGAACTCTCCGACATACTCAGCTACCGTCTGGTTCCCCTGAACCAGACCCTCGAACTGTGCCTCGATACCTCCCAAGGAAACATCAGGAAAGAACTGTTCCTTGAACAGCTCCTTGAACTGGGCCCAAGTCTAGCCCTCAACTCCTACCCTGGGATCTGCCTGATACCATGCACGGGCTAAGTCCTGCATCTGGCTGCCCGCCGCCTCGATCTGGAGTTGATCTGGTATCTCCGCCAGTCGGAAGATCTCCTCGATATGCTTTATCCAGTCATCTGCAATATGAATGCCCTCCGTGCCGAAGAACTCCCGAAGATGCATCTTCTGGAAGTCCTGAATGTCCTTCTCCCTCCGACGAGGCTGCTGCTGGGCCCCCTGAGCAGTAATCATCTCGATTGTAGTGCGAACCAGCTGGTGTGCCTCGTCGATCCCCTGACGGAAATCAGTAGTCTGCCTCGTCTGCTGCTGCCGGTACGACTCCAGAATCCTCTCCACGAAGGAGAAGAGATGTGCAGCATCTACCATCCCTGCAGGCGGAGGCTGCTGCAGTGGAAGGATCTCAGGAATCACAGGGATATGTCTCCTGGCTGCTGGAGGTGCTCCTCCAAAAGTCGCAGAGACACCGACTCCTGAGGGCTGCACTGGCCCTATGGTACTGGGAGCTGGCTGCTGGACACGAGAGGTGGCAGACCCCTCTCCAGCGTCTCCTGTCACAGGGCGATGCGATCGCGTCTCAACCATCCTGGAGACACAGATCAAACAAGAAACAATTACTGAGAATGAGTCGAAAAATTAAAGGAGGACAGTTTAATTTTCTAAGGAAGACAATAAGCAGCAAAATAGATATACGGAATCTGATAAGGAATTTTTCTAATGTAATTGAGTACCTTCAAAAATATACTAATTCCTACTGCAGGCTGCAGTGATATTCTGGTTCGGATACCACTATATTTCCATCCTAGACCTGCATAGGCCACCACTAAAAACGTGTCACGACCCGCACCCTAGAGTAAGGGCACGAGGCGTGGGTACGTCCAGCCTACGCCGTAGTGTCGGCGGTAGAACGCTGTCCTAGGTCACAACATCTAACAGTTGAAGGTAAAAACAGTTATACTCCCCGAATAGGGGTGACATAACAGAATATAACTCAATCACAGCTAAGGTAGAACAAGAATAAGATAGAATGATAATAGATGATAATATCCAGGAAAGAAATATTACAGAGATACAAATCCAGAATTCTAAGTGTCTAAAATAAGTACATATCCCAAATCTCTGAAATCCAAGTACAGTAATCCAAGTAAAGTAAAGACAATCCTAGTTTAAGGGAGTGTCATCTACTGCTAGTGGATCCTGCTGCTGGTCCAAGTCCAGGCACTCGTCTAGTGTAGCACCGTAGTAGGTAGGGCAGAACGCCTCAGTCTCGTCCTCTGTAATATTTCAACAGGTCCAGTCAGGACAGGAGCGAGCACAGTACATCTCAATAAATCATAGCAGGTCAGGATATATAATCATGCTAGAGAGTAAGATACAAGAAACTGAAGCATAATATGATAAACAGGAAGGACTGTAAATAAATAGCTACAGTATATAGAGAACTAACAGTGTCTAGTGATTCAGAGCACAAGAAGGTTATGTAAACGGTACGATGTTATACACGAGTAATCTACGGAGGTTGTACACGAGTAATCTACTGGATTGAATACATAACCACTTCTACTCCCTCGCCCCAATCAATACACAAGGATCTGGCTAAGTTATGTTATTGTACACGAAGGTCATATGAATACCTGATCATACACGATTTCATACGTTTCGTACACGAATGTCACAAATACAAGGAGTACACGATGTTCACGATGAAGTACACGAACACGAAATAACCGATGTATCCGCTAAGGGGATAACATCGTCCAACAAGATCCATATAGTACTAATCCGTGTTTCCAACGTGTCAGCATCATGTAAAGTAATCTAAAGCAGAAAATATACTCCTAATGCAGGATATGAAATGATCAGAGAATGTACTCGCCTGTATCCGGTGAATCTGGAGAATATATACTGTCCGAGGAGTGGTATATGTCTCCTGTAGAACAGTACAAGTCACTATGAGTCTACAAAGATAATAAGATGCAAATCAATGCATTCTACATGAATCTAGGTCAATCTAGACCAAAGTCAACTCTTGGTCAACTCTGGTCAACCCGAGAAGTCAAACTAGGTCAACCAAGTCAAACTAGTCAAACTAGTCTATTTTAGGTCTAACAAGCCATTCTAGGTTCTAATAAGGCTAAACAGTCTATTCTAGACTCCAAACTTGGTCTGACAATACACCCATAGGCTAAGGGCCTAGGCCATAGGCTATACCATGCCTATGAACAAACCTACAAACCACATCTACACATGGCAATATTTATCTAAATTATAATACACACATTAATGTAATATAGTAACACACATCCTAATAATGAATTTAATATAATATATATGTACACACACATTACTAATATATATAGGATACCTATTTATACAACTCAATACATATATATAAACATAGAAAATGGAAAGGCAATGTACTCTCATGTGTGTGTGAGAGGGCACAAGAGTGTGTGTCACTTGAGGGTTAGTGAGACACTTGTGTGTGTGAGTCTAGAGAGTGAGGGTGTGAGGAAAGTGTGTGTGTTAGGGAAACATGCTCTGTGTCAAAGTGATGTGAAGCATAGCAACAAACTCAGGAAGCCTGTGTCAATGTTCTCAGAAATTCAAGTTTAAAAGACAGTCCACAATTCATGACATTCAAATCCCCCACACTCAGTTCAGTCCACAGTACACAATACCCAGATTTTAGTTTATCAGGAAATATCCTAGGTTTTAAGAAGAACAAACATTGCAATAAAATGAAAAGGAAATCAGTTCAGGGAATGGGAATTAGTCTTAGTTTTTAGGAATGAAATAGAGAAAAGAAATGGAAATCAATTTCAGGTTTTAGAACCATTTCAGTTCAGTCCTATATATTAGATTAACACAAAAATCATTTAACAGTTCAAAGAACAGTCCAGGTAAAACAGGAAATCAGTGAGTAGCATTCAGAGATTTGATCTCAGCTACCCAATGAACAAACAGTTCATAAACTCAGGAAAATAGGCCATACTGTTCAGGCATTTAGAGATTCAGTTCTAGAGTAATAACTTAACAGTTCAATACATTCAAACCCCCCCATTCTCAGGTTTATAGGAAAAACCATATCAGTCATTCATTGAACAACCTATACAATATCAATAGGAATCCAACTCAACAGCTCGAATCCTACTTAACACATCAAAACCCAAAATCGAAAGTACAAACTGTGTTAACATAACTAGCAATCATGTGGGTTTATTAATCAGTTGAAAACATAAATTTAAACATGGAATTTTGGTTAGGAAAATACTGAAATGACATGTATCGGGAAGTATCAGTTATTTAGGATTTTAACCCATTCGAATCCAAAAATTTACATCAAAACTTAATCTAACATGTAAACCTAGTCTAACATAGATTATACAACACATATAGGATCTAATTAATCAATTAAAACTCAATTTAAAAGTATTAAAATCTAATTAACATAAAACCAATATCCAGTACACTGAACCGCACAGTGCACGCGAAGTGCACACGTTCGTGCGTGTCCGACATGACACGTGAGGTCGTGCAACTCGACACACGGGGTGGCAGACATTGCCCCTCGGTGTGTGCCAAATCCTATGTGTCCACGTCGTGTGTCCGTGTCGCAATTGCACCCGTGCAGCAGGGCACGCACAGTGCCTGTACACGCGCACGCGCGACCACGTGTCCGCGTGTCCATACGACTCGACACGACGTGAAATCATGCTTAAAGCAAAAGAAATGCATAAGCGAGGTCAAGATCTATTTTTCTATTCAAACACAATCCAGAAATTAGGTCGAAATGCCCTTTGAGGCATTTCGTCGAACACGATCAAACACACGCTGATACGTGTCCGATACGGACACGTAATGGGCTCAAAATCTAGGGTTAGCCTATCCTACTGTTAGGTTAGGGCTAGGGCATCCTAGAAATGCAATTAAACACAAATTACATGGAGTAGATTGAAATATACTTATTGATGAGCAAAGGGTCAAAATTCCCAAATGGAAAGGGTTCCTCAAGCCACCAAACTCCCATAAATTGTTTCTTTCTTGCAATCACTCAATACCAACAGCAAGTAGACTAATATTAGGTCTATTGCAATTGGTTTGGAGGAAAATGGAGTTGAAATGGATTTTCTAGGGATTAGGAAAGATGGAGACTCACCTCTTTCAAAATAGCAAATAATTCCTATGGAGGCTAGCCCTAATTTCTAGGAGGGGATTAAATATGGGGAAAGGATCAATGGTGGCTGCCATGGGCTGATTAGGGCTAGGTTTGGTTCATGGTGTGGGCCTATGGGCTATTAAGCCTAAGTCACAAGTCATGACTTATGAAATCATAAGCCATTTCTAATCAATTCAAATCCTATTTTCCCAAAATAAATTCTAATGGGTTAATTATCACTAACTTAAGTCAACCTAGGTTTCCATATCCTAATCTCATAGTCATGACTTAGGTTAGCCACTAGGTTAGTCTCCAAAGTCAACATAAGTCAAAGTCAACTAAAACACCAAAATCAATTATACTAAAAATCTCTAAAAATCACATTAATTCCAATAAATCTAAATAATTAATAATAATTCCAAATAATTCACAAAATTCAAAAATGACCAAAATACCCTCAAGCTAGAAAAGTGGTAGTGACATGACTTACCCATACTTACCGTCCGGCCGTCCCTGTCCAAAGTAAATCAAGTTAGTCAACAATTCATATAAACTTTCAATGTCAAAGGTGTGTCCCTGTCTCAGATTCTAGTGCGACTTAGGCATGTTTTCTAACTCAATTTCACGAAGTACTCTTCATCCTTTGGTGTGTTACATTTCAAGCCTGTTCAGAAGGCACTTTATTTAGTTAACTTAGACTACTTTGTTTCAATGTAAGGACTTGCACGTGGATTGTCACCAGCAAAGCCCATTTAATTTATATGCACCGGTCGCTGGCACCGCAAGCCATTTTGGACCTTTTCTCCCTTGGTAATTTCTTACCTATCATAGCTGTTTGCAAAAACAAAAGTATAGAACTTTATTGATACAAACTGTAATAAAGATTACAAGAATTCTAGGAAAATTACAACTGTAGGAATTCAATCTCGATGACGATTGCTTTATCCCTTGGACGATGTGAACTGTAAAGACGAAGCCTTTGAAGTTGAAAACAACTCTGGAAACTGAAGGCAAAAGCCTCTGAAGTTGAAGACAAAAGTCTCGGAAGAATGCAGCAGCACTTTGGCAAGAACTCCTGGACTCTCTGATTTCTGATTTCTGATCTTGATATCTGATCTCTCCTCTCTTGAATGAAGACTTGAAACTCTATTTATAGAGTTCTAGAAATAACTAACTTTCAGTTATTTTGGACTGCGCATGATGATTTGCGCAGCATTGGTTTGCGCAACATTGATTTGCGCAGATAGTTACTGGATCGTGGGCCGATTATCATGGACACATGGCATAATTTGATAGAAATGCGCATGATCGTGCATAAACAGTTGCCACGTAATGAACAATCGATGGCATGAATGCCACGTGTAACTTAACAGTTACGTTTGATAGAGTACGCAGAGTTGAATTGCGCATACATGGTTTGCGCAAGCTCAAACTGCGCAGAATTGGTTTGCGCTGCCAGCTGTCAGCCGCCCTCGAGCACTGTGCGGCGCAGGAAACGAACAGACTCCTTGTTATCCGCGCTGTCAGTTGTCAGAAAAGATTTGATTTGATTTAGTAATGATGACTTCTGCCACGTCAGCTTGCGCAATCGGTTGTGTGCGCAAATTAGAATGCGCAATCGGTTGGCTGCACAATCTGTTGTCTGCGCAATTCAACAAGATGATGTATATTTTGATTTCTTGATTTTGTTGATTGATGCAACTTGATTTTTTTAGGACCTACAAGACCCCCTTCAAAGTTTTCGAAAGTTGATTTGATTCAAAGTTTCGAAATACTTTGAATTTTTGAATTTTTGAATCAAGTTGCGCATGATGATGGGCTGTCTGCGCAAAGCGAAGTATTCCTCGATCTTAGGCGCAATCCAAGGCAGCCGTTTCGTATTTCAAAGGCTATAAATAGCCCACTTCTTCATTTCATTTTTTTACTTTGCCTCTTTCGTGCTTTTGAGAGAAAAATTCCCGAACCCTTCTGTCTTCTTTCTCCGACGACTTCCATGGCGCCCCGACGATCTAATGTTGCCGCCACCGCCACTGCGAAGGGAAAAGCTCTGGCCGAATCCTCTGACAGAGTTGCTCGGCGAGCATCTCGACATGAGTCTGCGCACCCTGCTCTGATAGGTAGTAAAACCGATCGAAACCCCTTTTTAGGGTGTTTTGACTTCCTTCGATCTTCGAAACTCATTTCTTTTTAGAGATGAGTTCAACTTGCGCCACCCTTTTTAGGGTTTTTGGTTGCATAAACAGTCAGTCTTCATTTTTATGAAGACTGTAATCCTGCGCAATCTATCGAATTGTGCTGACAGAAAGTCAGCGCAATCGATTGATTTGCGCTGAATGTCAGCGCAATCGATTGGTTTGTGCACCCTATTATGATGCGCAAACTAAGGTTGTGCAATCTATATTAGCGCAATCTGAGGATTGTGTACTCTTCTGTTTTGCTTGTCTGAAAAATAGAGTTTTTGACTTGTACTGATCTTCCTCTGTTTTTGATGCAGTTGAAACCAATGAAGATCCAAACTATGAACATTTTGTGGGAACTTTGTCTGAATCTGAATATAAAGAAGATTTGTCTCACGTCCATTATCCTCAATACGATCTGCCGACTTCTCGTCAGGCAATATTGATTTCTCAGGACAACGAAACTTTAATGTGTCTGATGAATGGACAGCCTCTGGAATCAGCAGATGCTGTTATCCACAAGAAACCCTTATTCTTGTTTGGTGACGCCTTTGAAAAAGTCTCCCAGCCTAGGCCAATGATGGAGGAGATGGTAGTCCACCGGGAAGACAGATCATTCTTCATTCCTAAAATTGCTCGATGCCTTCCTTTGTCACGGTATGCTCATGCGAGCTACCCAAGGAAAATGGATTGGAACATCACCCTTCTCCAGGATGCTCGTGCAGGGAAGATCTTTGTAAAGAAGGTTAACAGGAAAGATATGTTTTACAGCTCTTCTGACAGATACAGTGTTATGTTGAGAGGTTTGAGACCTAGCTGCATTCCACCGGAAAACTCCTCTATGCTGATGCCCGTCAGAACCCCTATATTCGCAAATGAATTTACGAAGGAAGAAGGAAGATACCCTGAACAGGATATCAGAATGACTGGATTAGTGAATCCAGATTACAAACGATGGAATTGCATTGCAAATTGGGTTCTGACAACCTTCCAAGACAAACTTCAACAAATTAACCTGTTTCAAGCAGTGCATGCCACTGTATACGGGTTTGCTCCTAACCCTCAAATGTTTTTGGCCTTGGCTGAGCGATACAATTACAGAACAGGAACCTTCATGACCCCGGGTGGAGAGATGGGGTTTGCACTCCATGAGATGAAGTACATCTCATACTTGCCCATGGCGGATGCTCCATATGAGGAGTTTGTTCCCACAAATGACGAGTTGGAGAAACTCAGAAAAGAAAATGCAGAAATGGTAGCAGTGTTTGAAGAACTGCTATGCCATTACAAAATTTGCTCTTTGTACTATAAGAGTGCTACGGCCAACACTTGCTATTCTTCGAAGTGGTTGCCATATTTGTTCTTAAATCATATTGAAGAGAAGAAAACCAAGGAAAATGACAAATGTTACCCTCATTTTTTCAAACCCTTGATTAACACGGAAGTCATGAAGATGATGGAAGAAAGTAAACATTATGATAAGGAAATGAAGGATGATTATCAATGTCCACCTTTAAAGAAAGGTGATATTTTGGAGAGTTTTTTGAGAATGGGTTACAGACCCATGTCCAAAGAAGCCCAGTTAGCAGGGTTTCTGACACACTGGCTCAGACGATTCGTGGTCCCGGGATCTAGTGCAGTGGACCGTTTTTATCGCGGTGTACTTTTTGCTGCCGTCAAGCTAGTCTTCGGTTATAAGGTTGACTTGTTATCGGCAATGACCTGCAGATTGAATGTGAGTCTTCGCTTGTATGTTGACTCGATGCTGAAGGCAAAGGGAGAGAAAGAATTCCCCCGTCTCGAAATGCCGTACACTTATCTCTTTGGATGGTTACTCCTCCACTATCCAACTTTAATGGACCCTGGTATGGGACCAGTAGATGGCAGCTTCTTGCGCAGATATTCTCAGGGTAAATGGAAGTACACCTCTCTGAGTGAATGCAGATTCGTTTTAAATTTGAACAGAGGATGGAACTTCTGTTGCGCGCCTCTCCCGGCCGGTCATGACCAGATGCCACCCAACATGGTAGATTCAAAACTGCAGCCCTTAAACCGTGTGGCCTTTGAATGGTTGAAGACAATTCGACCATCTCATTTAGTATACCGCTTTGAAGAAGAATGCTTTTTGGAACCATACCTCCCTAGCCGTTTTGCTAGACAATTTGGGTATGATCAGTTCCACGTAGGGAATGCAATCACCTGCCTTCAGGGCAAGG
This sequence comes from Iris pallida, assembly GCA_029216955.1. Lineage (NCBI taxonomy): Eukaryota > Viridiplantae > Streptophyta > Magnoliopsida > Asparagales > Iridaceae > Iris > Iris pallida. The sequence continues at coordinate 134,516 of JANAVB010042060.1, read as the reverse complement.
GTTTCTTGATTGACGGGGCCCGAGCTTGGGCCTACTACAATGCCCGTGACACAAAGGCTACCTTCTCTATGCCACCAAAGAGCACTCCTCAAGGGCCTCGGATGCTCTTTACATACTCGGTATTTTACACATCTGCAAATACTTTTGCCGAGAACTTTAATCTCGCCGATAGTTTTGCTTCTGCGATAAGATTGAGGAAAGGGAGGATAGCTTTATCAATCCCTGCCAATGATGAGGCAAACGAACCGGCGGATGAACCCCTAGAAACTTCAAGAGAAATGATGTTCCAACAAGAGATAAACGTAGCAATGCGGATCTCTCTAAGAGTGGGAAAGTCTTCTGCCAAGAAAAGAAGAAGAGAGGAGCCTCCTGCTCCTGCAGCAAAGAAGAAATTGGTCTTGGAGCATTCTTCTGATAAAGTGACTACAAGATCCCAATCTCGGCAGCTAGCCGAGACAAATCAAGAAGTTACTACTACACCAACTTCTGTACAGAAGCAAACAGCACCAATAAATGTAGAGAGTCCCGATAGACCTCTACACAGAAAGAAGAAGAAGTTGGTTACCAGAAGAAATTTAGAAGCCTCTTCTTCCAAACAACTCCTGACTTCAGTAGATGCTGCAGCAGGATTTATAATGCCATCTCCCACCCCTGTTTCTGAATCAGGGAATAAAATCCTTGAAGAGACTGAACAAAGGGGAGATCTTGACCCCAGAACTGAAGTTGAAATACTCAGAGAAAACATCATTGAAGAGGAGCTAAATATTACACGACCCCTTTCACCTGTCGTGGAGACGACTCAGCTTCCTCCTACCCCAAAGACTCTTCGTGAAGAAGAAGAGCATAAAATGATCGAAGCTTTAGAAGATTGTTTTAGCCTGCAGGAGGATCTCACCGCAACTGACAGTGGGAATGTAGCCCAAGAAGAAGAAGAAGATAAGGATGAAGAAAGCTCTTCGTCTGGAAATATTGATAAGTATATACAGAATCCTGAAGGGGACAACGAAGAACACATATCTCTTGAAACCGCCGACGATGCTTCGGATCCTAAAAAGGATATTGAAGTAGAGGCGTTAGTAGAAAAGGTTGTTAACCCTGATGAAGACGTCGAGATAGAAGTATCCCCTGAAGAAGTGGCTGGTGAAGATGTTCAGCAAGAGAGTCCCGCTACAGAACCCCAAGGTATAAAATGATATTTAACAATCTTCTTTCTTTAAAATAGATTGATATCTAATATCTTCATTTGTAGTTCTTGCAGGTCTTGATACTCTACCAACACCTCCGAGGGACCTGGCTATGGTGCCTATTCCAACGGTAGTTGTTAGTAGTAGCCATCACTTATCTTGCGGCTATGAAGCGGGCAGCAGCCAAGCTGTCGCAACTGAAGCTACTTCCGTTCAACGGGAGTCTATTCCGGCAGAAGATGCAGTTGTTGTTAGATCAAATCAAGGTAAGACTGTTTTTATTTGATCTTTTTGTTTATTGGCAAATTAGTAAAATAATAATTTTACTTTTTGCAGAAGAACAAACAGGAGGAGCAACCAGCTCTACTTTGGCTCCTTTATTTAAAGAGCCCATCATTCAGCAGCAAAGGTTTGAGCAACCGAATACTCCATCCTCAACAGGGGTAGCTTCGACTCCTGGAACCATAGCCATCAATCAGCAAGTTGTCCAATCTTTTACCAGATGTTTCTTTGAGTCATTGGGATCTCTTGTCCGTAAAATGATAGAGAAAGAAGGAGCTGACTTCATTATGGTCAGGAAGCCCACTTCTTTCTTGATAAAAGCCATAAGAGGCCAAGGAGATGAAGCCCAAGCCATTCTTCTTGAACATATATTAGATGAGTTGGAAGTATCTATAAGGAAATATAAAGAACTCAAGAAGAAGAATATAGACTCTCTGGTGCAAGCTGAATATGAGCGACTAGCCCAAGAAGCTGATATAGAAAGGATAAACCTTCAGAACCTTTTAGAAGCTCATTCTACAAAGTCAGCTGAATTCATCTCAAAGATAGAATCAGTTACTTTGGCAGCTGAGAACAAAGGACAGAGGCTTGCTGGATTGAAAGCGGAAATTATTCGCCTTCAGAAGGAATTTGAAGAAGAAACTGCCAATCAACGATTTATGATTGAACAACTCAATGCCCTAATTCAGGAGAAAAATGAGTATGACGAGACTCATAGTGCTGAAATTACCCGCAGGACAGTGGATATGCCCATCTTTGATGAAGAAAATGGGATGGAGGAAGCAAGAAAGATAGTAGAATCAACACATAAAGAAGAGCTGCGGACATTGAAGCAGCAGATTGACAATCTGATTGTCCCTCCTTCTTGATTTTGTATTTGTGTTTTATTGCTATAGCTACACTTTTGTAATGTCCCATATTTTGATATAAAAGGCATTTTGTTGTGGCTCCATTATTTATTGCATATCTTATTTAGATATAAATAATAGAGATAGAAAATATATTCAGAGGTGCAAGACATGATATATTTCCTGATGATTTTATAGAAAATAATTATATTCATTATATCTGCTCAGAGGTAATATGGACGTGGCAGAATATATTGAATATTATTATTTCGACTTGACAACTTAGTCGAAAACAACCAGTTGCTGATATAGATAATAAACGATGATGAATCGTCAATGTATGTGAAATGAATGAACAGGTAAACTGTCAAATGATGGATGACAATGAATGGGTAAACCATCAAATGAATATGATAAATGAACGGATGAACCGTCGGGCCTTAATGAACGGATGAACCGTCTGATGAATGTGATAAATGAACGGATGAACCGTCAAACGAATATGATAAATGAACGGATGAACCGTCGGGCTTTAATGAACGAATGAACCGTCTGATGAATGTGATAAATGAACGGATGAACCGTCGCTTCATTATTTGAGGAACTTCTGCCTATAAATATAGCAGAAATCTGACAGGAATGAACACTTCTGCTCTTCAACATAAAAATGTCGTCCGGAGAAGCATCTAAGAAAGCCAAGGTCGCCCCAAAGGTTGAGAAGGGCACTGAAGAGCGCCCTGCCGATCCAATCCAACCGAAGGAGGCAAAAGCGGGCGAAGGTCCGTCTGCACCCCAGCCGCCACGGGATATCTTGGACTTCCTGCTCGAACCAGGAAAGACTGAAGAAGAAGAAGCCATGAGGATGGCCGCCTGCAAATTCCTCGTGGGTTCCAGCAAGGAGGTTCTTAGCTCTTTTGCTGATCATGTCTTCGAGAAGGACGGCAGTGGGCCTCGTCCCAATGTAGAGAAAGATGATAGTGACCTTTAACATTATGTACTATCATCTAATGAAATAAAATTTGCATTTTATTTATGAACTTGATTCTGTTTGACAATTTTACAAGCATTTATATTTATACATAATATTTCTTAAGAAATTTGCCATTGATAGGCATCATGGCAATTCGACCATCGAGCTCTGAAAGTTGATAAGCTCCATTTGAGAAGACTTTGCTTACAACATAGGGACCTTCCCATTTTGCATCGAATTTCCCTTTGCTCATATGAGTCATAGTCATAGGACGTCTGACTGCTAGAACAAGTTCTCCTTGTTGAAATGCTCTGACTTTAACTTTGCGATTGAAAGTCTTTGAGATGCGGGCTTGATATAGCTCAATATGCTGTTGAGCCATTAATCGCTTCTCATCCAACGCTTCTAACTCTTGAAGTCGAAGAAGATCATTATTTTCTGTGGTAAGCTCATTGGCAATAGCGATCCTTAAAGAAGGAATTTGCAGCTCTAAAGGAAGAACAGCTTCACAACCATACACCAAAGAGAAAGGTGTAAAGCCTGTGGGATTGCGGATTGTAGTTCGATAGGCCCAAAGACATTCGCCAAGTTTCTCGCTCCAGTTCCGTTTGTTAGTGGAAACAAACTTCTTGAGGAGTTTAATGATGGTTTTGTTGAAGGCTTCAGCTAGGCCATTAGCGGCAGGATTGTATGCTGTCGAAGCGACATTATTAATCCGGTGATCATCGCAGAATCTAGTGAACTTCTGACTGATGAATTGAGGTCCATTGTCATGGATGATTCTTCGGGGTACACCAAATCTATAGATGACGTGATGTTTAACGAAGTTGATGACACTGCTAGTCTTAACCTCAGTCAGTGGTATAGCTTCAGCCCACTTGGAGAAATAGTCCGTTATCGCCAATATGAACCGATGTCCTCTAGAAGAAGGAGGATTAATGGGCCCTATGATATCCATACCCCAAGCTTTAAAAGGCCAAGAAGCAGTCGTCGGGTGTAAAAATTCTGATGGTTGATGAATGAAGTCTGCATGGATTTGACAGGCTCGACATTTCCTTGCATACTCAATGGCATCCGATACCATAGAGGGCCAGTAGTAACCCATGCGTCTAATGCGGTCCTGTAGCTTAGGACCAGGCTGATGTGCTCCACATACACCGTCATGAGCTTCACGCAGTACTTGCTTAGCTTCATCACCAGCGAGACAGCGTAAAAGAAGACCGTCATAAGTTCGCCGATAGAGAGTTTTAGTAGTTTGATTATAATAGAATCGGAGAGATCGTCGACGAACGCTTGTAGCCTCCTTAGGATCTTCAGGGAGTATGTCATGTACCACGAAGTCGATAAAAGGAGTTTTCCAGTCATCATCGATAACATTAACTTCAGCAAAATTGCTAAATTCAATATTACGATTATTTTCAATACAGAACAGTTCTCGGTTGGAGATAACCACCACCTGCTGTCTTTTAATAGGGATAGCTAAGACAGCTGCAAGATTGGCTAAAGCGTCTGCTTCAGTATTGCAAGCCCGCCGCACATAGTCAATGAAGAAATCTTTGAATGATATAGCTAAATTGATTGCCGCTTCATGATAAGACACTAGGTCCTGATGACGAACTTCATAGGTTCCTCTAACCTGATTAACAACCAATTTAGAATCACCGTATACTTCAAGATATTCAACGTTCAGTTGTTTAGCTAACTGAAGGCCAATAAGTAGAGCATTATACTCTGCTACATTGTTAGAACAAGGTTCATCTAAAGAGTAGGCTCTTTGGATAGTTGATCCGTCTGGAGAAACGAGGACCACTCCAACACCTGCCACAACAGCACCATTTGGTCCAATCCTTGATGCACCATCAAAGAATAAACGCCAGGTTGGAAATTCTTCGGAGATCATGTTGACTTTCAATGTTTCGTCTGGAATTTCGTCATAGAGCTTAGATGTCTCAGGTACAGGATGAGCCGCTAAAAAGTCCGCCAGCGCTTGACCTTTGACAGACTTTTGTGGAACATACACCATGTCATATTGAGCTAGCAGGATTGCCCATGTAGCCAACCGAGAATTAAGTATACTTGGTTTCTTCATAAGTACTCGGAGAGGGTTAACTCGAGATATAACATGAATAGTTTGACCAATGATATAATGCCTCGTCTTTTGTACAGCAAACATGAGAGCCAAGCATTCTTTTTCAACTGGACTATAACGGTGTTCAGCACCAATCATAGTACGGCTAAGATAATAAATGGCCTATTCGTGACCTTCTTTGTTCTTTTGGGCAAGTAAAGCACCCAATGAATGATCCATAGCACGAACATACATTAAGAACGGAATACCAAAAATAGGTGGCACCAAGACTGGTGGGTTCATGAGATATCGCTTGATATCATCGAATGCTTGTTGACATTCTTCAGTCCAAACGAAAGATACACCTTTCTTCATTAGTTGAGTGAATGGTCTGCAACGTCCAGACAAATTCGAAATGAATCGCCTGATGTATGCAAGTCGACCTTGGAATCCTCGTAGCTCTTTTAAGTTGCGTGGAGGACGCATCTCTTGAATGGCTTTGATCTTCTCGGGATCTACGTGTATACCCTTAGAGGTAATGACGAAGCCGAGAAATTTGCCACTAGAGACACCCAAGAACGACTTGGTGGGATTCATTTTGAGTTGATGTTGGCGCATGAGATTGAAGATAGTTCTCAGGTCTTGGAGGTGATCTTCCTTTAGACGACTTTTGACAGCAATATCGTCAACATAGCATTCAACAGTTTTGCGAAGATGATCTTTAAAAATAGTACTCATAGCACGTTGGTAAGTTGCACCAGCATTCTTAAGACCAAATGGCATCACCGTATAGCAATAAACACCACGAGGAGTGCGGAAAGAAGTATGCTTTTCATCTTCAGGATGCATCTTGATTTGATTGTATCCAGAGAATCCATCCATAAAAGATATTCGTTCGAACCCACAAGTATTGTCGATCATGACGTCCGTAATAGGAAGAGGAAATTCATCTTTTGGATATGCTTCATTAAGATCCCGAAAGTCAATACAGACTCGAACTTTGCCAGTTTTCTTCAGAACTGGGACGACATTGGCTACCCAATCAGGATGTTGTTCTTCTCGAATGAAGCCACAAGAAATGAGCTTTTTGACTTCATCATCGATCGCGTCCATCATTTCTGGTTTGAAGCGTCGCTGTTGTTGCTTAACAGGTTTTGCATTAGGCAAAATGTTCAATTTATGTGTAGCAATCTTGGGATCTAAACCCGGCATGTCTTCATAACTCCAAGCAAAGACATCAATATATTCTTTAATAAGAAGAATCAACTCTTCCTTGTCTGTTTCTGGAAGATTTTTGCTAATAAAAATTGGCCGAGGTGAATCTCTTTCTCCTACATCAATTTGAAGTAGTTGATCTTCAGTAGGGGGTTCACGTTGTTCAAAGCGAAGTACCCATTGATTGTCCATATGCTGAGCCCAAGGATCTGTTTCAGGATTTTCTTCCACATTCTCGTCATAGTCTTCTGGAAGTTCAACGGAGACCATGTTAGATGATACGACCAACCTATGGACTTGACCAATGCTAGTATCAGAATCCCAAGATCTGGAATCAGATGAGTTAGAGCGTTCTTCACTGTCGGAGTCGGAGACTGCTGGGGATAACAATGGAGGAGAAGCATATCCGAGACCTCTCTTAGTCCTGCTATAGTACATGTCTGACTTTCCTTTCGGAACAGTTGTACGAATAGGAGTTCGTCTACCTTTACCGTAATTGAAGCCACTTTTGAAATCATAACCCATTTTCCGAATGATGTCTTTTGATTGTTGACTATAACGATGGAGTTGGATACGCCCCGTGTCGTTAAGTTTACTGTCATCCGTATAACTAAATTTTTGTTCTGGTCCTTTAATAAAAATTATTGGACTTTCGCCTCTCTTTCGAGAAGAGACAACAAAGTATGAATCATCTGAGTGTTCGAGTAAGACCTCTGTATGAAGAGATTGCACAACTCCCATTGTAATTGATTGGAAGCTATCTAACATATCTAAATAGTATTTAGTATGATAAATAACATCAGTATACTGGAAAGTAGGTGCTTTTTCATTGATTTGTACATCAGTATTTACAACAGGACCTTTGGCCTTAGCAGGCTTAGTCAGATTAATTACAAGAGGGGGAGAAGAAGAACGTGGAGGCGGTTTGTTACGACGGAGGTCGATAACAAGTGGCTCAGAGGAAGTGAGCTCCTTTTTTTCTTTGTTGCGAATGAGATCAACAACAATTGGCTCAGAAGAAGTGAGCTGTTTTTTGTCCTTGTTACGACGTAAATCGATAACAAGTGGCTCAGAAGAGGTGAGCTCCCTTTGATCTTGATCAGCATCAATTGACTTCTTTTGAGCTGATAAGTGAATAGCCAGTGGCTTGGAAGATTGAGGATGAGAAACTCGCCCTTTGACGGGTATGATTAGAGTGTCTTTAGGCGTCGCTTCTTGTTCTTCTTCAGTGTCTAATGCTAACACGATTTTCATGAATTCATCCTTATACATCCGAGCGTCGTTGCAGTATGCTTCAACACCTTTGAAGGGATAAAGATCCGCAACCTCCTTACGAACTACGCCTTTGTCATCAACATATTTGAAACACTGATGAAGGGTTGATGGAACAACATTGTGCTCGTGTAAGAATGGTCTCCCCAATAGAGCGTTGTAAGAACAACCAAAATTGTCAATAATGTAGAATGTAACTTTTGTGCGAAGATTGCCAATTTGAAGTTTTAGGCGAATCTTGCCCAAAGGTTCACTCTTTCCTTGATTGAATCCAAGGATGGTAGTGATTGTAGTGGAGAGACTATGCACAGGAATTTTTAAAGCATCGAGCATTGTGTTCGGCATGATACTAAGAGCAGACCCTGGATCTATCAGAATACGATCGACTTTCATCGAATCGACATATCCTGTATAGTAAAGAGGACGGTCATGCCTGTTGTCTTCCATCAGCATGTCATCTTGCGTAAAAGTTATGTTCGGAATGAATTCCTGAACACTATTACAAGAGACTGATTCTGCTTCGGGCTTTTTGAGAAAGGTTAGACAAGCTTCTGCTTGTATAAGAGCTTCGCTGAGGGTTTCTCGAGTCTCTTTGGAAAGACGCAAGAGTTCAAAGATAGACAACTTTGCTGGGGTATTGGCTAGTTGAGCCAATATATCGAAGTTGTAAGGCTTCTCAAGTCCTGTAGGAGACGATTTCTTCAAAGGTTTGTCAAAGCGGATTTGTTGTTTGCCTTTATCAGCAGTCACTGGCTTAGGAGGAATAGGAATCACAACTGGTGAAGGTGCAGCAGGATTCTCTTCAGCTAGAGCAGGTTGTGCTGAGGTAGGTTCAGAAGAAGAAGTAAGATTCTCTTGAGTTTCAGGGTAATCCTTCAAATAGGGCTTTCCTGATCTGGTGCCTAATAGAATTTCTTCGTCAACTATGGGATCAAAAGATACCATGTTGCAAATCTTCGTCTTGTCTTTGGAGCGACTTTTCTTCTTGGAAGAAGAAGAATCCTCGAACTCTGAAGTAAGATCGGGGTGAATCCACATAACCTCGCCATTGTCTAGAGACAAAGGAACGAGACCTTCATTTGGTGGAGAAGGAATATTTTCAATCTCAAGAGTAGTTTTTGGAATAGGAATGACACCATGCTGTATCATCTGCGGGAGAAAGTTACCGAACTGAACTGAAACTATATTGGCAGTGACAGTCTTTCCATCTTGTTGCAGAGTAACAACTCCAGCATTAACAAGCTCTTGAATCTTGCCCTTGAGCACATAACATGCTCTAGTAGGATGTCCAATGAATCGGTGGTAAACACAGTATTTAGGATGATCGGTCTTACCGACTTCATCAGGTTTCTTTGGGTCTGGGAGCTGGATCTTATTGCTTTTGAGTAAACAATCGAAGATACTTGCCGTGTCATTCTCGTCAAAAGAATACTCTACCTTAGGACGAGGTTCCCTCGGTTGTGGTGCAGAAGGAGTGGAAGTGGACGTAAGCTGAGCTACGTTGACAGCCAAAGACTCTTTGCTTTTCAGATTAATGTTCAGAGTCTCTTTGTTCTTGCGGTTGTTTTGGCGATTACCACCGCCTGACGCTTGATGTTCATCTCGATCGGGGTTAGACATTTGTACCCCCAACTGTTTGAATTTATCAGCACTTTCTTCAGCTGCTTTGGCATTAACAATGAAGGATGGCCAATCTTGAAACTGAGTTGAGCCTGTCCACATACTGATAATAGGCAAGAGATTTGCCTTACAAGTATCTATGGTAACAGCAGCAGGAGTCCCTGAAGGCATTTTCAGGGCTTCTCGACGAAAACGTTCAATGAAACTCTCTGCAGTCTCGTTATGTTTCTGTTTGATTTTATTTAGGGCTGACATAGTCATGTCATTGAATCCCTCATAGAATCGTTCTAGAAAGATTTGCTTGAGACCTGAGAAAGAAGTGATACAACCATCGGGCAGACTTCTGTACCAGTCATATGCTACGCCGGCTAAACAACCGACGAACACTCTGGTAAGAAGAGCGTCGTTTGGTTGAAGTTGAACAGTCATTACCTCGAAGTGATTGATGAATTGACTTGGTGAGGTACTACCGTCAAAGAGAGCGATTGTTGGAATCTTGTATTTGGGAGGAAATGGAACTTCTTTCCATTCGACGGGATATGGCTGTTTGATTCCCAACCTTTGCAGGTTGTCTTTCTCTTTGAAAGCTTCAAACTGAGTTCGTAAAAGCTTGACTGCTTCATTAGCATCTTCAGATGAAGAGGAAGGAGCCGTGGTAGGAGGAGGGACAGCATTATAAGCACTACCCCCAGCACCTGATTGACTGGGTGTATTTTGAACTTGTACTTGCACAGGAGGCATCTGAGGAGGTACTACCCCCAGCCCAGTATTGACAGGCACCGATGAAGCTATGATTTCAGGGTTTATAGCAGCCGGTACAGTTGGTGGGGTAGCATGTTGTGCCATAATGATAGAATGCATACTGGCGACCATTTCAGCCATGGTTTTCAATTTGTCCTCCAGTGCAACAATACGCTATTCTTGGTTTACAGAAGTTGAAGCATCTGGATCATCAGTAACAACATATGCCGTCACTTCTCTAGGCACAGTAGACGAAACTGTTTGTTCAGAGCTTTCACTATATGCATCATAATCAGAGAAAGATTCGTCTCCTGACTGAAAAGTAGGAAGATAAGCTGAAGGATCTTGGGGAAGATTCCTTTGACCGATTGTGTCTCGGTTGTGGGAACGAGTATGTTGAAATACTCCTTCAGAGGATTCTTGGAGTAAATCCAAATATCGTTGGCTTGGTCTGCGAGGCTTACCATGTTTGGAGCACTTTCTACCCCCGGTGTCTCGGGAAGCCATATTGACAGAAGCGTACAACACTTCGTCTTCTTCTGACATTGGTTCTGTTTTAGCAAAAGTCAAACGATCGAAAACAGATCGCTTTGTTATTGGACAACAACATTGAATGATGACTTTATGATTGCAATGATGATCAGATGGTTGATTTGAAGGAGTTGAGACATTATCCCGTTTTTGTCTTAGATGTTCTCGAAGATCAGAAATCATGCCGGGACGGGGAAAAGTTTGAGGAATGTGTTCTTTAACAATATTTGGAACATGGTTCCGATTCTTCAAATGTTTTGTCCCCTGTGTATACAAGGAAGTACTCATCTCATTGGCATAGGTATCAGAATTTATGTTCCTGAAGATTTGTCTTTGAGGCTTGACCTTCGGCATTGGCTGTTTACGTTTTGCCGAAGTTGTCCTGTTAAGATATGTTCGTAGGTCTGCAAATTCACTCCCAGGGGTTTCTGTTTGAGACACCAACAGTTTTCCTTGTTTGGAACGGGATATTTTGAAAGTTGGGAGGTCTTGGAATTCTGCTACTGGGGTAGGCAAAATACCTCTTTGATCAGTGCAAGTTCTTTTGTTATGAAGGTAAAAAGAATCTTTGTTCGTAGGAGATCTTGTACTGACGGGTGTTGAAACACGTGCAATTTGATCTGCTTCAGTAAAGACCGAAGAAGACTGAGAAAAGACCAAAGGGCCTTTTCCTTTGTTCTGAGAAGAAGGAATAACTAAAGAGCATTTCCCTCTGTTGTCTTCCAAGTCATGAGACAAGGAAGTTTGAGAAAAGACCAACGGGCCTTTTCCTTTGATCTGAGAAGGAGGAGGAATAGCCAAAGGACTACCCCCAGTAGATTGTGCTAGAACAGCAGGATGTTTAAGAGGAGAATCAGATATTTTCTCTTGATTATGAGAAGGAGAGAGTCTAGCCAAAGGGCTGTTTCTCTTGGTTTGCGCAGAAGTGATTTGCGCATGAGTGGAGGGTACATTGGTTCTGGCCACAGAAGTAGGAGTCCTTGCTTTAGAGTGCTTAGGATGCACTTTGGTTGCTGGAATGCTGTTTTGCGCAGGAAAAGCTACTGCCAACTGCGCCAGAGTCATAGGAGTCTTTTGTTTTGACAAGGCAGCATATGAAGTAGCTTGTGCAACTTTTGCAACAGATTGCGCAGCATTGACTGCAACAGATTGTACAGCAGTTGCTGAGACAGACTGTGCAGCAGTTGACACAGCAGTTTGCGCAGCAGACTGGCCAGCAGATTGTGCAACAGAGTGTGCAGCACCTTTGGTGGCAAAACTGCCAGATTGTGCAGCAGTCTTGGAGACCCAAACTGAGCGCACTTTGCTCTTGGCAGAAGTGGCTGCAGTACGGGGAATGGTCTTGGAGTTGAGCATTGCCTCGTAGGCTGTCTGGTTGACCTTGACAACCAGGGTCTTCTGCGTCTTCCCGATAGACGCTACGTCACATTGAGTTGCTACTTCCTCGTCGGAGGAGAAAGTTGTCCCCAGCAGAGTCGCCATTTTGTTTGCAAAAACAAAAGTATAGAACTTTATTGATACAAACTGTAATAAAGATTACAAGAATTCTGGGAAAATTACAACTGTAGGAATCCAATCTCGATGACGATTGCTTTATCCCTTGGACGATGTGAACTGTAAAGACGAAGCCTTTGAAGTTGAAAACAACTCTGGAAACTGAAGGCAAAAGCCTCTGAAGTTGAAGACAAAAGTCTCGGAAGAATGCAGCAGCACTTTGGCAAAAACTCCTGGACTCTCTGATTTCTGATTTCTGATCTTGATATCTGATCTCTCCTCTCTTGAATGAAGACTTGAAACTCTATTTATAGAGTTCTGGAAATAACTAACTTTCAGTTATTTTGGACTGCGCATGATGATTTGTGCAGCATTGGTTTGCGCAACATTGATTTGCGCAGATAGTTACTGGATCGTGGGCCGATTATCATGGACACGTGGCATAATTTGATAGAAATGCGCATGATCGTGCATAAACAGTTGCCACGTAATGAACAATCGATGGCATGAATGCCACGTGTAACTTAACAGTTACGTTTGATAGAGTGCGCAGAGTTGAATTGCGCATACATGGTTTGCGCAAGCTCAAACTGCGCAGAATTGGTTTGCGCTGCCAGCTGTCAGCCGCCCTCGAGCACTGTGCGGCGCAGGAAACGAACAGACTCCTTGTTATCCGCGCTGTCAGTTGTCAGAAAAGATTTGATTTGATTTAGTAATGATGACTTCTGCCACGTCAGCTTGCGCAATCGGTTGTGTGCGCAAATTAGAATGCGCAATCGGTTGGCTGCGCAATCTGTTGTCTGCGCAATTCAACAAGATGATGTATATTTTGATTTCTTGATTTTGTTGATTGATGCAACTTGATTTTTTTAGGACCTACAATAGCGTGCAGCTGGTACACCCTGATAGTCTTTTGAAATATCCCGCAATTACGTCTCCTGGGTGGCCAAGCCCATACCCAGCCTGGACAGTAAGCCATTTTGATTTTGCCTAGGCCGGCCATGATCCTCCTTTTGATCATGCCGCTGGAATCCCTTATTTTTCCTACCTCCCGTATACGAGGGGATTGTCCACGACCATTTTGTATTGTTTATCATTTTAACTTAACGGCTGTCTCCGAGCCATTGGCTAACCCTTATCCATAATACGTTATCGACCAGGTTGGCATCCATGCAGCACGGGTAGCGAGCCCCGCTGTACGTGTCCATCATACCTATCGCTAACCATTCCTTTCTTTCTTATCTTTTATTCATTCATTCTTTTCTTATTTTACTTGTCCGTTCGTTTATTGATTCATTCACACATTCATTCATTCATTCGTTGATTCATTCATTCACTTATTCGTTTATTCTTTCATTCATACATTATGCAACTCCCCGTGCGGGAGTCGCCTTGGCGATCAATCGGTCCCGAAGTCTTTCAATGTTGCTATACTCTACTCGAAACGACTATGTCGATAGTCTTCCGTTTTATTGTTGTAAACCATTCATTGTTTCATTATTGAATGCATAAGGGACTTGAACGTAAGCTTGTACCTTAGCACGAGCGTGGAGCGCGGTGCGAGAGTTCTCACATTTTTCTATGTTCTTTTCTATATTCTATACAAGCATATAAGATGGGATTATTCCCTTAGCTAGGTGCGTTGAGTCATTTATTAGCATGTGCGGTGTTATCGCTTAGCGATTCTAGCAATAGTGTCTGTATTGTTATGTGTCTAGGCTAAGCAAGGACGGGTTCATCGGAGCCATCCACCTTAGCGATGTTCGCATCGGCCGAGCGATACTTCGAGCGCACCTTTGAAAGTCTAAGTCTGGATTCCTCTTGACGGCCAATGTAAGCCTTGCATCGATTCTTCATCAGGTCGATGCCAACTCTTCAGGTCGACGGCTCGTTTGAGTCGTTGCACTTACCGTTTGAATTGGCGTTCCACTAGGGCGGAGCGGGTCATTACATACCCTCCTTAAAAAAATTTCGTCCTCAAAATTAAGGTAGTCGTACGCTTTCTAGGTCAAACCCCCAATCAATCAAAGTCTCTAATCATACAATCCTATAATCATATGCGTCTGTCCAAAATTATGAGACTGAGAATCTTCGTCATACTAGTAAGCAAGGCTACGATAATCATAGAGCCCCCAACTATGGTACATACCTCTAGAATCATGGTATTTAAAATTTTTGCATTGCCACATGCTAGGCCGCAAAAACCTTAAATTCCTATGCTCGAGAAATACGTCCAAAATCTGACTATACGTCCTCACTATGCTAGCTAATATGACGGTAGAAAATTCTAAATTCCATAACTGAGGCGACCTAGCCCATACGACTTATATTGGAAAAATCAAAATCAAATCAACACAGAATACTAAGAATCAAATTTATCGATGAACAAGGAGGTAGACAAAACTGTCGGAATTAAATTTCAAGATAGTTAGTATAAGGCAAAAGTGGAAATGGAATCGAGAAGAACAGAACCTGCAAGTATCCCTTCTACTGCCTGTGCATCCTCAACTGTCATGGCGAAAGCTCGTCCCTGCTGGCCTCCTCCTCTGGCCTGCTGCTGATGCTGGACAAACCTCTGCTGTCCTGTCGGAACCCTAGCTCCTGCTGCTGCCTGAGTCAATGGTGTCTGGTTCTTGGGACACTTCTTACACTGATGCTCCACTGAACCACAAAGTAAATACTTGCCTAGTCTCTTCTTGCAGTCATTCCATCCATGACCCAGCTTTCTGCAGAAAGTACAACTAATGGGCTGCTGCCTGGGTGCTTGTTGGTAAAGTGTATGTCCCTAGCCCTGAAACTACTGCTGAACAGGCCTCTGCTGCTGCTGAATCTGCACGTAAGATCTCTTGGCCTGGCCTCCGCTGCTGCTGGCTCCATTAGCGTCTCGTCTGCTCTTGAGCTTCAGCTCAAGATCATCCTCTGTTACTAGGGTACCTACCAGAATCTCCTTAAAAGTGGCACTCCGGTCACTCTTGGTTAGGGACTTGACCTCCTTGACTAATCCCTTCCGGAACCTCCGAGCCTTCTCTGTCTCACTGAGTCCCTCAACAAATCTTCCCAGATGCAGAACTTCCAGCTTACTCATCGACAATTTGACTGCCCTGAACTAAGCTCTCAAACTGAAACTCCAGGGCACCAAGAGCTGTGTCAGGTAAAAACTTCTCCTTGAACAGCTTCTTGAAGGTTGCCCAAGTCTGTCCCTCTGTACCGACCCTCGGGTCCGTCTGGTACCAAGTACGGGCCAGATCCTACATCTGACTACCAGTCGCCTTAATCTGCAGTCGGGCTAGAATATCTGCCAGCCGAAAGATCTCTTTGATGTGCTCTATCCAGTCATCTGTATACAGAATCCCCTATGTGCTGCGGAAGTCCCGTGGACGCATCTTCTGGAACTCCTGGATCCCTGGTGTCTTTGGCTGATACTGCTGAATCTGGCCTGCCTGGGGCTGCACAATGACTCTCTCCACCGTCGTCAGGGCAAGTTTATGGGCATTCTCTATGCCCTGCTGAAAATGAGCGGACTGCTGTCGCTGGGCCTCCACCATCCTCTGAAAGAAGTCGAACAACTGTGCTGTGTCAACCGGGCGGCTGCTGCTGGAAGAAATCAGGAATGACGGAGGAAGGACTCGGAACAGGCGGAGGTGCACCCCCGAATGCGGTAGAAACTCCGACATGAGAAGGTATCACGGGAGCTACCTGACCGATCTGAACCGGACGAGAGATGACAGACCTCTCAGTAGTATCCCTCTGGCCAGAGCAATGGGATCATGTCTGCACCATCCTGGAGATAGATCAAACAAGAAGGCAATTACGGAGAATGAATCGATAACGTCAAAGGAGGGCAGTTTATTTCAAAGGAAGACAATAAAGCAACCAGAATTTTTGATAATGGAATCAGATAAGAGTTTTTCTAGTTGTGATTTAGTACCTTCAAAACTATATCCTATATCCTACTGCAGGCTGTAGTGGTACTCTAGTTCGAATACCACTACATATCTCGATCGGAATGGGCTACCACTAAAAACGTGTTACGACCTGCACCCAGTGTAGGGGCACGAGAAGTGGATACGTCCAGCCTACACCGCAGTATCGGCGGTAGAACGCTATCCTAGGTCACATACATCTAACAATTATAAGGTACCAGTACAATATATACACTCCAAACGGAGGACAATACAGAAATGTACAGCTCAATCACAACTAAGGTAGAAGTACGATAAGATAGATAGATAGATAATGAAAATCATCAAATGAAATACAAACAGGAGAAGAAGTCTAAGTGTCTAAGAGAACACCTCCACAAAATCTAGAATAATAAAAAGATCCCAAATATAACATAAATGTATCCAATAAGACAAGACATCAAAATAAGATAGAAGTCTAAGCTAACTAGCCTAAACTATAGGGGTGACATCCTCTACTGCTGATGGATCCTGCTGAAGATCCAAGTCGTAGGTGTCATCTATGGCAGCTCCATAATAGGAAGGGCAAAGGTCCTCGTCATCCTCTGTAATATTTTCAACAGGTCCAATCAGGACAGGAACGAGCACATAATCTCGACAGTTCATATCAAGACAGGAATATACAACATGCAATAGAGTAAAATACATAAAACACTGAAAAAAGTACATGTAGTAAAAGAAAGAGAGAGAGAGAACTATAATATAAATAGCTACTATAAGTAGAGAACTATCAGTGACTAGTGATGTAGAGTACAAGATAGACATGTGAATGGCTTGAATTTGTACATGATTACACTAAAGAGTTTATACAATGACTACAATAGAATTGTTCACATGACTGCTTCTACTCTCCCATACCCCAATCAATACACAAGGATCCAGACAAGTTATGTTATAGTACAATATTTCACATGGGGCACATGGAGGTATACATAAGGGCTCTGTGAACATGAGAGTACATGAATCACAAGAGTGTACATGAATAATAAAAGCACAAGAGTACATGATGAAAGTGAAACACACATGACATAATGTATCCGATGCTTCCGAGGGGGATAACATCTCAATGTAAAGATCCATATAGAACTAATCCGTGTTAACAACGTGACAACATCAAGTAAAGTAATCTTGAGCAAGAATATAATCTTAGCAAGTATGAAATGATCAGAGAATGTACTCGCCTGATATTCTGAGTTCTGGTAAGTGTAGATGTCCAGACAGAGTAGATGAGTCCTATTTAGAGCAACACAGGTCACAACAGGTCCAGAATGGTAATACTGAAGATTACAATGCATTCTATATGATTTTTAGGTCATTCTAGTTTAAAGTCAACTCTTGGTCAACTCTAAAAGTCAAAGTAGTTAGGGTTTGGTCAACCATGCTCAACTAGTCTATGTTAGTCTAATCTAGGCTTAATAAGTCAATTCTAGGTTATCTAGTCTAGGTTTAGTCAAACTAGGCCTAGCCAAACCTATGCCAAAACTCTATGAACCAAAACCAATACCAATACCACATATCAAATAGATAACATATATATACAAGTCAAGAATATATATATATATATATATATATATATATATATATATAAAATATATATATATATATATATATATATATATATATATATATATATATATATATATATATATATATTTTTTATATTTATATATATGTTATCTATTATATATATATTTTATATACATATATGTATATAAAATATATGTATATATATATATATATATATATATATATATATATATATATATATATATATATATATATATATAAAATATATATATATATATATATATATATATATATATATATATATATATATATATATATATACACATCTAATGTATATATATATATATATATATATATATATATATATATATATATATATATATATATATATATATATATATATATATATATATATACATACACATCTAATGTATATATATATATATATATATATATATATATATATATATATATATATATATATATATATATATATATATATATATATATACATTAGATGTGTATGTATATATATATATATATATATATATATAATATATATATATATATATATATATATATATATATATATATATATATATTAGATGTAGAAAAATAATAATAATATATATTTATATATTAGATGTGTATGTATACCTATATATATATATTCATACACATCTAATATATATATATATATATATATATATATATATATATATATATATATATATATATATATATATATATATATATAAGATCGCAGTGGCGATGCTTGGAATTTTCCAAGCGACTTCTTGAACTCTTACACAAACTCCTAACTAAAAAATGCTGAGCACTTGAGGCTTAGGGAGCTTGTGGCTAGTAGATGAAGAAGGGTATGGCCTGTATTGAGCTTTTAGAGAGAAGAGAAGAGAAGATTGGATGATTCAAAATGAGAGAATTCATGGCCTATTTATAGGATACCAGTAGGCATAATTCGGCCAGAATTCTGGTAGAAATTTTCAAATATTTGGCCGTTGGACAACTAGCAACCAGCCAACCCTAAAAATTAGGGTGCTGATTTTTAGGGGACAGAGTTCGACCCGAACTCTGTATGGAGGCAGAGTTCGGCCCGAACTCTGTCTTCAGAGCACAGAATAGGTCTTAAGGTCCAATGGGCTTATTTGGATGTGTGGAGCTTATGGATTTTGGATAGGTTATAGGTTAAGTCTCAAGAGCTCAGCACAACTCAGCTTACATCAGTCTAGACTCAATACATTTATAAAATACAGACTCAAAGATGACTTGCATTGCAAAACTGAGCTGTCGTCTGACTTGAGCTGGATGTAGTCGTCGTGTATCGTATTGAATTATTACAAGTATTATTTAGTCAATGTTATCAATATTCGGTTGACTGTGACTTTGTGTCAACAATCTCCCCCGTATTGATAATTGACAAAATAATAATTGTATATTCAATATTCATGCCTGGACACATTTAAAAACATAGCTCCCCCATAATCAGTGCCGAGCTTAAAAAATAGCTCCCCCGTAATCATTGTTTTGAATCCTGTTGGCCTGATAAGAACATGTCTCCCAAAAGCACAAATACAAAAAATAATATGGAATATACAAATATCTCCCCCTTTTGGCATTTAGCAATTAACAATAAACAATTAAGAACTGGCAAACACACCAAAAGATAGGAGAAGAAACTGCATATAAACTGATATAACGACTAAAAGTCTCAAGAGTCACAACTCATAATAAGTCTAATACAATAAAAAGTGCATAAAAGTAACTAAAATCTAAAGTGCATAAAGAAACATAAGCTATGATCCTCAGTAGCAGCAGCAAATAGCAGTCCATATCCATCATCGAGCTCGTGAAGGCCCAACATCGTCTGATGGATCAGTAAAGGAACGACGAGGGTCCACGAAGGCTGCATCTGGATCCAAGTAGCGAATGACCCAAGGGTCATCGATACGATAGCCCTCACGACCGGGGTCCCGCTCCATAGGGATAGGTATGGAAGGATGGCGAGACATGGAGTACCGAATGTCGTGCAGCGAGTTGCTGATAGCACTCATCTGCAAGGTAGTCCGGTAATCCAGCTGAGTCCAGCGATCATCCTCCAAGGTAAAGCGATCGCGGAGCATGGTCTGAAGAGACTCGAGAGTGGCAGGAGGAGGAAGAGGATCCTGTCCCAAAGGAGGGGCATCTGGCTCATCATCAGAATGCTCAGACACAACTGGTGAGCCAACGGCCGCCTGAAGCCTCCTTGCCTTAGAGAGGAAGGCATGGGCAGGTAAGAATGGACACTCATCAAGGGGTACATAAAATGCACGAAAGATCATAGGAAGATATAATGCATAAACCAAAGATCTTGGTTTCTTCCTACAGTTAATCATCCAGTCCATCATGGTACGTGGAAGATTAAAGGGAACATGAAAGTGGAGATGATATAATGCCGAGATTTCAAAATAAATGACTTCATCGGTGGAACCCGCTTTGGGTAGAATGGTGTTGAAAATGATTCGATGAAGTTCATAGAAATAAGGATTAAGATATTTGGCCAAAAGCTTACGAGGACGTGTGTTCGGGGTACACAAGTCGTCCTTGAAGCTTTCAAGTGAAGACCCATCGGGAAATTGAAATGATCGAGCTTCAACAAGCTTTTCCCATGAGTTAGGCTCTTGGAGTTCAAGTTATTCGGCCAATTCAAAATCGTCAAAAGAGATATCAATTCCCGCAACCCGTGAATAAATATGTGTATCATCATAGGTTAGGTTGCAGTAGAACATTTGGATAGTACTACGATAAATGACCGAATTTGTGGTAACAAGTTTATCAAGGCAAAGGTCATGAAAAAGTGCATCATATTGTGAGAATATAGTAAAGTTGATAAGGTGTCCTGCAAACACCGGACGTGTCCGAAAATTACTAAACCAATCATTTGATGCGTCGAGTGATACAAATATTCGGTCGTCAAAAGTGTTTGGGTCATGTGGACGTGGAGGGTTGAACAACGGATGGATATGTGGTTGTTGTTCAACGGCCGGTGCAACGGGTGGTGCAACGGGCGGTTCAACGCGAGGAGGAGCATTTGACGAGGATGCTCCCTCGGTCCGAAGTCTCTTCCTGCGGTTGAACAAACGTGGAGCCATAACACAATAAAGATAATGAAGGAAATTGAGATATAGAAAAGTATGGGATTATACCTCAAACTAGTGATGAACAATGAAGGAGAATTGAAAGAGAGGCCTTCTCCTTGAGTTTGGGGAAGAGATGAGCTCTAGAAGAGTGAAATTAGGGTTAGGGTTTTAAGAAAAAGGTGTTTGAGAAGTGGAAAAGGTGGCAATGGAGAAGAAGAAGGAGAGGATCCTGAATATAAGAGAAGGGTTTCAATTGGTCGTAATCAATAATGGCCATTGGATCTAAAATATGATCAACGGCTGAGGCTGTTCCAGGTTCTGGGACAGCCAGACCGAATTCGGCCCAAACTCTGGTAAGGGCAGAGTTCGGCCCGAATTCCAGATTCTGGTGACAGAACTGGAATCAGGAAGAAAGTTGGTTAAGTAAGAAAGACAAAAAAAAAGGAGTAAAAATACAAGGAAAGATCCAAGTGATAAACAAAGAATGACAGAGAGTGAACTTGAAGCAACAATGTGAAGTTAAAAAATTTGTATGTCAGCCAGTGATAAATAAAAATGAACTGTCTAATAAACTAGGAATTATATCATAATTCAATATTTTGAAGCTGCCATGGGTTAGCTGCAGGGGCTGAATCCCAGCTAGCGGTAGTCCTGAGGACTAGTGCACCGTGTCGCTTAGGCTTTTATGCCTTGTTGTCAGAAGGGCCCTTTCGGCTTGTACCCATAGCAAGTTTATCATAATAGAATCACGACATACTCGATATTTACGCAGGTTTATTTTAATTTATAACAGCTTCATCCAAAATTCCAAGTTCACGACAAAAAAATTGAAGCGCTCTTCGGATAATGGTTTTGTAAAGAAATCTGCTAACTGATGATCAGTGTCAATAAATTCTAAGTTAATCGTGCCATTTTGCTGATGATCACGCAAAAAGTGGTGACGTATTTCAATGAGCTTCGTGCGTGAGTGACAAATGGGGTTCTTAGTGAGATTTATAGCACTAGTGTTGTCACAAAAGATTGAAATGTGCATGAAAGATAAGTTATAGTCTTCAAGGGTTTGCTTCATCCACAGAATTTGTGCACAACAATGCCCAATTGCGATGTATTCAGCTTCTGTTGTGGATAGTGTGACAGAATTCTGCTTCTTGCTAAATCAAGAGACTAAAGTCTTTCCTAATAAATGACACGTACCGCTCGTACTTTTACGGTCGACCTTGCATCCAGCGAAATCAGCATCAGAGTAACCAATAAGGTCAAATGATGTTGTCTTGGGATACCATAGGCCCACTGTAACCGTACCCTTAAGGTATCGAAAGATACGCTTAACAGCAATCATGTGTGATTCCTTAGGATTTGTTTGATATCTAGCACACAGGCAAATGCTAAACATAATATCAGGACGACTAGCAGTTAAATAGAGTAGAGTGCCTATCATACCTCGATACTTACGTTGGTCCATGGGTTTGCCGCTATCATCTGGTTCAAGTTTGGTTGAAGTAGCCATTGGAGTGCTGATTGGTTTGACGTTGTCAAGGTCGAATTTCTTCAGCATGTCCTTTGCATACTTCGACTGACAGATGAAGGTTCTATTTGACATTTGTTTGACTTGCAGCCCAAGAAAGTAGTTGAGCTCCCCCATCATGCTCATCTCAAACTCGGTCTGCATACATTTGGCAAAATCTTGACAAAGAGTTTCATCAGTAGAACCAAATATAATATCATCTACGTATATTTGTACTAAAAGAATAGTGTCTTTAAAAGATTTTATGAAAAGTGTGGTGTCAATTTTCCCTTTTGAAAAATCTTTCTCAAGCAAGAAATTGCTTAGCCGTTCATACCAAGCTCTAGGGGCTTGTTTGAGGCCATACATCGCTTTTTTTAGCTGACGTGGTCGAGAAATTTATGATTTTCAAAGCCAGGAGGTTGTTTCACATAAACTTCCTCCTTAATAAATCCATTCAAGAAGCACTTTTAATATCCATTTGAAATAATTTGAAATTTTGAAAATTTACAAATGCACAAAGCATCCGAATGGATTCCAATCTAGCAACAGGAGCATACGTCTCATCGTAGTCGATACCTTCCTCTTGGTTGTATCCTTGGGCTACTAGACGAGCTTTGTTGCGTGTGACTGAACCACCTTCATTTACTTTGTTTCTAAAAACCCATTTAGTGCCAATGATCGAGTGATTGGCCGGTCTAGGAACGAGTTCCCAAACTTGGCTCCTCTCAAATTAGTTGAGTTCCTCTTGCATAGCAGAAATCCAAAATTCATCATTAAAAGCTTCTAAAATATTTTTCGGCTCAATTTGTGAAATAAAGGCAGTGCTAGCAATAGAGTCTCTTAAAGATGATCTAGTAGTTACTCCACGTGAAACCTCACCTATTACCAAATTTTCTGGATGTGACGGCTTGAAAGAGAATTTCTTTGGCAAGCCCTCCAGAGAATTGGTTTCGGTTGTGGTATTCATTGGAGTAGAAGTTGATGGCTCAACATCATCATCAAGAGTAGCTGCTGCACTGTTATCTTCATCAAAAGTCATATTTGTAGACTCTTCCACAATTAATGAGCGTTTGTTAAAAACTCTATATCCCTTGCTCTTGGCAGCGTAGCCAAGGAAAATACCATCGTCAGCTTTGGCATCAAATTTGCCTAAGTTGTCTTTGGTGTTAAGGATAAAGCATCTACAACCAAAAACTCTAAAATAAGAAATATTTGGGGTTCTCCCAAACCAAAGCTCATAGGGTGTTTTCTTCGTTATAGGACGAATAAATACCCTATTTAAAATATGGCATGCTGTACTGACAGCTTCAGCCCAAAAGTATTTCGAAAGTAAAAATTTGTTCAACATGACTCTAGCCATATCGCCAGGAGTCCTATTCTTCCGCTCCACAACACCATTTTGTTGAGGAGTTCTTGGACAAGAAAACTCATGATCAAAACCATTAGAATCACAAAACTTTTCAAAATCAGAATTTTCGAATTCGCCTCCATGATCACTTCGAATTCAAGTAATCATGTAGCCTTTTTCGTTTTGAACTTTCTTAACAAAAATCTTGAAAATCGAAATAGCATCACTTTTATTTGTAAGAAAGAAAATCCAAGTAAATCTAGAAAAGTCATCAACAATAACAAAGGCATAGAGTTTTCCACCAAGACTGGCTACTCTACTAGGGCCAGATAAATCCATATGGAGTAGTTGCAATGGTCTAGAAGTACTTACAGAGTTTATAGAATGAAATGAGGACTTAGTTGCCTTATTCAATTCATATTCGACACATACCGTGTCCTTTTTGAGTGTGATATCGGGCAAGCCTCTAACTAGCTTCTTAGTCGATAGCCTGGATATAGTATCCATGTTGGCATGACCAAGACGCTAGTGCCATAATAATCTTTCATCCTTATGAGCATATAGGTATCTACCTGCATTGTTAGTATCTATAGACAAATAAAAAATATAAATATTATCCTCTTTTACCCCTTCAAAAGAAATGTCTCCCGTTGACCTATCATAAATAAGGTATTTGTTTTGTCCAAAGTTAATGTCATATCCATGGTCAGCAAGATGACTAATGCTGAGCAGGTTATGCTTTAACTCGGTCACTAGGCAGACATCTTTTATTACGGGTGAGGGAGGATGACCAATAATACCATTACCTATAATATAACCTTTTAGGTTGTTACCGAAGGATACATATCCTTCTCTCTTCATCGATAGTGATGCGAAAAGATTTGCATCTCCTGTCATATGCCGCGAGCATCCACTATCGAGAATCCACTTACTCTTAGTTGAGGAGGGAAGGTCCACCTACATCAAGAGTAGATGTGACCTTTGGTACCCAAGTTCTTGAGGGTCCTGAAAAGTTAGTTTTTGGAAACCATGCATATATCTTTCTATCTACTAATCTTCTAATTCTACATTGTGGTGAAATGTGTCCATGTAAACCACAATAAGTACATGTAGCATTCCTATTTATGTTAGGAGCATGCATATGATGTCTATGAGTAATATGATGTGGAGAAGTATGATGATATGTAGAGTTAGCATGGTGATGATGACTATGTATAGAGTGATGTGGAGTGGCATGGTGATATTGTCTATATGGAGTAGCATGGTGATGATGTCTATATGGAGTAGCATGGTGATGATGTCTATATGTAGAGTGATAGTGATATTTTTTTGTGCAACATGGTGATGATTGTATCTATGTGTAGCATGATGATTATTTCTACGTGTATGTGGTTTTTGTGCATTATAAAAGTGTGTGTACATGTAAGCAAGATTATAAGCTGCAGGTGGATGACGTGGTTGACTAGTATGAGTAGTGTCATGCTTTGTGTGTGTCTCATGTGATTGAATTTGAGGTTGAACAACCTGTTTTCCCAATTTAGTCTCTAATTTCTTGGAGACAGCTTGCAGTTCAGTAACCTTAGCATTCAAACCATGTATCTTAGTAATAGAAATTTTGTGTCTACTCTTTTCTTCTGCAAGCTCCGTGTTGAGTGCTGTGATTTCTTGTGTTTGTTGTTCAATGCGTGCTTCGGCATCATGTAAGCTTATTTTAAGCTTAGATACCTCATTTGTGATATCCGTGGGTGAAGTGTCCCTAATGTTATCAAGCAGTAAACAAAGTCTTTGTATTTCGACTTCATGACTTTTGATCTTTTCTTTGGCATGTTTATATTTACCAATGACCTTTTTATGATCATCAAGTAAATCGGTAAAAGCATCACCAAGTTCATCAAAAGTGAAGTCATCAAGAGTTTCGTTTGATACCTTGTCGGACGTTGCCATTAGGCACACGTTTGCAGCGTCTTGAGGAGAGTCCTTTTCTTCCTCAGATTCACTAGCTTCGTTTTCATGCCAAATGCTCATGTTGGCATATTTCTTTGAGGAATTCTTCTTGTAAGGTTTCTCCTAGCGGTTGCTCTTCTTTAAGTATGGACAGTCTTTTCGGATATGTCCCGTCTTCTTACAACCGTAGCAGGTTGGCTCTTCTTCGTCGTCTTCTTGTGGTTTCTTCTTTCTTCGGTTGAAGCGAAGGAATTTTTTGAAGTTGCGGACAAGGAGAGCTTGATCATCACCTTCCGAGTTGTCGTCATCCGTCTCATCGGGGTCAGCCCTCCGTCGGTGAGCTTTGAGTGCGATCTCCTTAGCCTTAGGAGCAGGCTCTTCGAAGTCCTTGAGGTCAAGCTTATGAGTCATCAGCTTTCCCATCAAGGTCTCCATGGACATGGTTGTGAGATCATTTCCTTCTATGATGGCTGTCACCTTAGGGTTCCAAATCTTTGGTAGCCCCCTAAGTAGCTTGCAAATCTTCTCGTGATTTGAATATTGTTTGTCGAGCGAAGACAGGGGGTTGATGATGTCGAGGAATCTTGTGAACATTTGCGTGATCGTCTCATTTGGCTTCATCTTGAAAGCCTCATATTCTTGAGTGAGACGGCTTATCTTTGATTCCTTGACTTGGGTGGTTCCTTCATGGGTCACTTCTAGAAGTCTCCATACTTCGTGAGAGGTGGTGCATGTAGAGACCCTGTTGAACTCATTCCTGTCTATAGCACAGAATAAAGCATTAATAGCTCTCGCATCTAGACTTGCTTGTTTCTTCTCCTCGTTAGAATATTTGTCATGTGATTTCTCAACGAGATCACCATTGACAACTATCCTGGCGGGCTTTTTGTAACCGTCAGTGACGATAGTCCACAGGTCAAAGTCTAGCGACTTGAGATAAAAACTCATCCTAGTTTTCCAATAGGTGTAGTTAGTTCCATCAAATAGGGGAGGCCTATGAGTGGACTGTCCTTTACCGTGATTGAAAATCAAAGATTGTGTGGTTGCCATGGATCAACTCTAGGATGTTAGTCCTTGTTGAGAGAACAGAGCTCTGATACCAATTGAAGAACAGATGGCAACTCTAGAGGGGGTAAATAGAGTTTATAACGATAATACCCGATTAAAAATTTAAACTCTTTCACAAGTAAAACTAATCAGAGTAAATGCGAAAATAAATAAGGAGCAAGAAAGCATACGCAAACACAACCGATTTTAACCTGGTTTCCCTCGTGGAGGACTAATCCAGGCCTGAGAACTCTAGGTCAGAATTAAATCCACTATTTGTGAAATAGTAGTTACACCCCGTACCTTTTCTTCAGAAGAGCACATCAACTTCTTACAAAGATCGCAGTGGCGATGCTTAGAATTTTCCAAGCGACTTCTTGAACTCTTGCACAAACTCCTAACTGAAAAATGCTGAGCACTTGAGGCTTAGAGAGCTTGTGGCTAGTAGATGAAGAAGGGTATGGCTTGTATTAAACTTTTAGAGAGAAGAGAAGAGAAGATTGGATGATTCAAAATGAGAGAATTTATGGCCTATTTATAGGATACTAGTAGGCAGAATTCGGCCATAATTCTGGTAGAAATTTTTAAATATCTGGCCGTTGGACAACTAGCAACCAGCCAACCCTAAAAATTAGGGTGCTGATTTTTAGGGGACAGAGTTCGGCTTGAACTCTGTGTGGAGGCAGAGTTCGGCCCGAACTCTGTCTCCAGAGCACAGAATAGGTCTTAAGGTCCAATGGGCTTATTTGGATGTGTGCAGCTTATAGATTTTGGGTAGGTTATAGGTTAAGTCTCAAGAGCTCAGCACAACTCAGCTTACATCAGTCTAGACTCAATAAATTTAAAAAATACAGACTCAAAGATGACTTGCATTGCAAAACTGAGCTGTCGTCTGACTTGAGCTGGATGTAGTCGTCGTGTGTCGTATTGAATTATTACAAGTATTATTTAGTCAATGTTATCAATATTTGGTTGACTGTGACTTTGTGTCAACATAATCTACGCTCACGCGGTATCACGCCTTAGCGAGGACGATCGCTCCTACGGGAGCAGGACATGACATAATGGTACCAGAGCATGGCTTTACGTCCTTGGACTTCGATTGAATTCTTTAACTCCAATTTTCCATAAACTCTGATGTTGTTTCTGCAAATTGATTTTGTTGATGCGCTCTCTCTCAAATATTCCACGGCATGTCCATACAATAAGTCTAAATATTTTGCAAAATCGTACGAAAGAAGTTTGGTTGAACAAAAGTTCAAGTAAAGAACGGTTGGCTAAGTCGAAATGGACATATACACCAAGAATCATGTCGACCTTAGCAAAGTCGTGTGCGGGATTTAAATTGTGCCGAATAAGAATGAGTTAGACTCGATTTATAGAATGTGGGATGACTATAGAAGTGCTATTGAACGATATTATCGTCGATGTGACATAGAAAAATCGTGTTTGAATTTTTGAGGAATAGTTCGAACGAAAATCCAAAGTACGATTCGAAACTTGTTTCGAGGAATTGTTGAATGACTTCATCCCTGAGTGGTGTATCGGATAGCCTCGAGGATGTCGATTGATTGAGGATACGGGGTGCCAATTAGTCTATCAGATAGCGTCGCATGTATGCAAAGCCTTAGATCGAGTATCATTAAGTAAGTTATAATCTTGAAGATTTTGATGAGTTGACTCGAATGGAAATAGAATCGACGCGCACGAAATTGAAATTTGTATTGAGCGCGAAATGCAAGTGATAAGAAAAAAGATGGATTGAAATCAAGAAAAAGTTAAAGGTGTACGAACGGATGACTTGATCGAGGAAATCGATATAAATGACATACAAAAAGTTAGCACGATTGGGTGATAGCATGCATAGATGTGATTCAAATATTTGAGAATGACTCTAAGGATTGGAATCGATGTTGCTCGATGGTTTGAGTTAGCAAAAATTGAGGCAAATTGATAAAATTTATTGTTCGATGACGTAAGATAGTCGGATGAATGTACGTGATTTTGATTTTGAATGAATTGAACATGTAACGGGTTGGAAGATAGTGATCGAACTTGATCTTGAATGTCGAGGAGATTATCCAGTTCATACGATAGCATCAGTCGCATGACTCAAAATTCATTACAAATGAAGATCGTCAGGTTACGTATATCATCGATGGTATTGAGGCGTATCAAAGATCGATATGTGATAACTCAGGGGTACTCTGATTCGAGGAATGACGATCGTGCAAGATGTTATTGTTACGATGGATGCTATGCTTAGGATTTTGATGAAATAAATGTTGGATGAAAATGATCGTGTCTTGATGGTTACGTCGATAACCATAATGTCGAGATTCTTGTCTTGTGCTGTCACGACCCGCACCCTAGACTAAGGGCACGAGACATGGGTACGTCCAGCCTACGCCATAGTGTCGGCGGTAGAACGCTGTCCTAGGTCAAACATCTAACAATATAAAGGTACCTGTACAATATATACACTCCGAATGGAGGTGATATAGCAATACAGTCTCAATCACATCTAAGGTAGAGTATGATAAGGATAGATAAAACATAAAATTCGAAAGAGATACATCAGAGAAAAGTCTAAGTGTCTAAGATACACAAACCAAGAAATACATCTCAAAGCTCAAAATACAGTAATCCATAAAGTGAATACAACTAAAGACAACTGAAATAACTATCTACACAACCTCTACTGTGTCTCCTCTAAGCTAGCAGACAACCTCCAAGCTATCTGTAAAATTTATCAACAGGTCCAGTCAGGACAGGAACGAGCACATATCTCTCAAAACAGTTCATAACAGGTTAGGAGTATAAAGCATGCAATAGAGTAAAATACAGGAAATGCTGAAAAAGAAGTACGAAAAAACAGGAGATATTTTGTAACTAAAAGTAAATACATGATAAGTAAAGACTGTAAGTGGCTAAGTGATTTAGAGTACAATATGGTTATGTAAACGGCTTAGGAGCACATGAATACAACTAAGAAGCACATGAATACCTACTGGGGATAATGATCACATAACCAATTCTACTCACCCCGCCCCAATCAATACACAAGGATCCATTCAAATTACGTTATTGGCACATGAATACAGCTAAAGATACGTGAACTCATGTAATGAGTAGTACATGAGGCATATGATAGTACATGAAGGCACATGAGAACATGTAAATACATGAACTAGTACGAGTACAATAAGTACCTGATGCACATGATAAAGTACGTAAACATGAAATACCCGATGCACCCGTAGAGGGATAACAACTCAGGAAAGGATCCATATAGTACTAATCCGTTTAGATATGTGTCAGCATCAAGTAAAGTAATCTAGAGCAAGAATATAGTCCAGACAGGTATGAAAAGATAAGAGAATGTACTCGCTTGATAACCTGAACAGCTGATAGGTAAAGGGGTCCAACTGAAGCCAAAGAGTCCTATTTAAAGCAACACAGGTTACAAGGTGTTCAAGTTGTAATAAATGAATCTCTAAAAGCAATCTATATTATTCTAGGTTCTTCTAAGTCAAATCAACTCTAGGTCAACTCCGGTCAACAATCTAGTCAAACTAGGTCAAGTGTTGACTTACCGTTAATTTTTGGTCAACTGGTCAACTCTGGTCAAACGGGGTCAATTCTAGTCTAATTATTAAAGATATAAAGTGTACTTCGTTATTTGTACGTCGAAACTTATGACACATAAATCGAGATAAGATGATCAACGGTAAAGTTAATAATCTTATTACAGTGATCCACGTGTCCATCTTATCAATTTCAGCGATGTGAGATCACTGGAATTGACTGATCTCAGTTTCGTTGTACTAATCCCGAAATACGAATATTATAAGAATTAATTATTAATAAAAGGTGATACATAGAGGAACTATCTAAAACATTGTCGGATGATGAAATAAATATCGCCAACATGTCCAGAATGGTCAAATTAGCTAGAATAGCCTACCCATCGGTCCAATTTAGACACAAGGGCAAAAAGGTAATTTTGGGTCAAAATGGTGTCCGTATCGGAGCTGTTTTGCACCAAAAAACGTGCAAAAAAATAAGTCTACAAAACATAATAAATTATATGTCCACGAAACCAGAATGACGATACGAACCCAACGGTATATCCAGAATTGGATTCCGTTGACCCGATCTTAAAATGACCTGTTGACCCGGATATTGGTATCCGACTTGCACCGAAATACGTGCCGGATCCAATGTCCACTAAAATCTAGCAAATTATATGTCAACGAGTCCAGAATGATGATACGAACTCAACGGTATATCCGAAATTGGATTCCGATGAGCCGGCGTCAAAAAGTCCTGTTGACCCGGACTGTGGGACCTATTTTGCACCGAAATATGTGGCAGTGCCCACGTCCTCTAAATCTAACAAATTTTATATGAAAATATGCCAGAACGATGCCACGAGTCTACTGGTAGTGTCAAAAATAAAATCTGGAGTCCCGTGTTCAAAAATAGAATTTTACAAGTTGGAAATTACGAATTCGGACGGCCAACTTTGGCATCGAATTCAACCAATCAAACAAGCTCACAATGAAACAAAACTGGAGAGGTAGTAAGAGGGTTATACCAGCTTCGCACAGGAACTGGTAGCATGCCAAAAGGAGCTACCGTGGAGGAGGTACAAGCTGACGAAGTTGGCTCCGCAAAACTGTCCAAATTTTATACAATTTAAACGGTCAACTTGGTGGCCGGTTTTGATGTATCAAACGATAAAATTAACGAACGAAAATTGATAGGAGTGAAGGTAGATATACCGAGATTGTGACGGAATGAAGAAATTGCCGATCCAACGGTCGAATTTCTCGGAAATCGTACGCGAAGTTGCTACAACGGGACGCCAAAATGGACTTGATTCCACGCGCGTCACGGCGGGAATTCGTACGAAATGCATGAATCGCCTATACGTCGTGCCGGAGGAGAAGCAACGGACCCAGGGGGGTCGCCGGCGTTCGCCCACCGCAGGGGGCCAGTCACGGCGGTGCCGGCCGGCGGCACGGCCTGTGCGCGCTGCCAGGGACCGTTTCCGGCCGACCTGTACAACGCTGCAGTTAGCCGCTGCTGCGCATGGCTGCACGGGGGTTGTGCAGCGCCAGGCCGCGCACCGTCGGCAGAAGCGGGCTACGGCCGACGATCGGTTGATGATGGAGGTGGACGTTGGTGGTGGTGCTATTGATAATGGTGGAGAGAAGGATGAAAGGAGGAGGATGGTACGGTGGTTGCTGGTGGTGGTACGATCGGCCGTGCTCGGTCACGATGAGCTCCGGCCAGGGGGTGG
Organism: Iris pallida; assembly: GCA_029216955.1. Taxonomy (NCBI): domain Eukaryota; kingdom Viridiplantae; phylum Streptophyta; class Magnoliopsida; order Asparagales; family Iridaceae; genus Iris; species Iris pallida. The sequence goes on along the minus strand of JANAVB010042060.1, from coordinate 102,511 downwards.
CTCGGGCAATGTAGGCTGGTGGTGGTGATGTGTGGGAAAAAATATTTTAGAAAGGGAGAGAGAGAAAGAGGTGATAATAATGTTGTGTGTGTACAATTAATGAGAGAGAGTGGGAGAAAAAGCACTCTTCAATTTTAGGGCCGGCCATGTGGCTAATAGTGTTAGGGAGTTTGTCATGTAGGGATTTAAGGGCTAGGATTAATTAAAAGGGAAATCAAGGGTAGAATTTAATAGGGGATTAATATTCTTAGGGATTTACAATCAATGGGATTTTCCATTAAATAATAAAAATAGGTAGAATGAGTATTTGATATTATTTTCGGGCAAGGAAAAATGAGGGCGTCATGAGAGTGGGAACCATGAAGCTGGGGTTGGGTTCAGTGGAGCCGGGTTGGATCAAAATCGGACATGGCGAAATAATCGAATTAAAATAGGTGTTGATAATCATGGGTAAATAAGTAGCATGTAGGGATTCCAATAAATGGGACACAAATGTCATGCGGGTAGTAGGCTCAATGTGGGCCATGTCCGTAATTAGGGCTGACAGGTTTTGGTCGACAGTGTACCCACAAATCAAGTTGGAAAATAAATGTGACACCGTGGGGTGAAATAAAATAGGGTCACGTGTCAGGAAAGTTGTGTGAAGCAAATGGAGCACAAAATGGCGTGTCTGAGTGGGATACGAAGGTCATGGGTGAAGAGCATCTCGAGTAGATCATGCATGATGAGTTAGTTTCAAGAAAATGACTGGTCTTGCGCTCCCAAATTAAAAGCCACGGTAACGTGCTAATAATGATCAAGGAAAAGAGTGAAAAAATTAATTAATGATCAAATGGTCTAAATCGACCCGAAGTTCTGCAAAACAAAAAAGAGTACAAGAGAACAAGTTTGAATAGGACATTATATACCGTCATAAAGGTAATCCTGTCCACTACAAAACTCGTGAAGAAGGTTTCCAGAGTTGAACATCCCTGACACTCCAAATATCAAAGGCACGGGAAAGTACACTTAAAGATAAATAACAGAACAAATTATTTATTGAAACTAAATCAATCAAAAAAATTTAAAAAAATTAACCCAAAATTCAGGGTGCTCACATGTGCGAACGCAACTCCAGTCTCGCCCATGTGTCACGTCGAATTTGGGGACGATCGTTCTGCGTGAGCACGGACATGGTGATTTATGTCGCAAAAACGATCAAATTTGAAAAATCAAGATATAGCAATTTGGATTGCTTCGACTTGTGGTTTGAGATGAAGGTGGATTTGAGGATTGATCGGACTTGTAATTAATAATTAAGTAAACTTGAGGATGATGTAGATCCAATTTGCGTATCAAAAATAAATTAGTCTAGACTCAATGCAAGAGTTACGTCCCGATGAGAACGATTTTTCCATGGGAGCGTTGCATGGTGATTTCATGTCGACCGTGGATAATCGGACTCGCATGAGATTGGAGTGTGACATATTGTTAAGGTCAGACGACCTTATGATCGATTACGTGAATTAGAATAAATGACTTAAGGAATATGAAGTCTGAATGATGGCTTAGCGACAAGTCGTGTAGTAGCATGCTTGACTTGGAAGGAATGGATAGGTGGATTATGTCGAACGTGCTCGAGGAAATGGTTGAACATGACTCAGTATAGGATGGATTTTCTAAATAACTCGGACCCCTGGACTAAGTGTTGCAACTGCGAATAGGAGATATGTATGCTTGATGTTTAGAAATTTAAGTGACGCAAGCTTGGGTAGAAAACCCTGTACGATCAACTTTGGTTTGACCCTAGGATTGGGGTCAGTGTTGGAATTATTGTTGGAGAACTATGATTCCAATCCTGACATTGACTTTAGCCTTAAGAGATGGCCTAGCGGGTTAGGGGAGACGTCCATGTTGTAAGAGTTAGCATTGGAATGATTGATCTTGAAGATTGGTATAGATGGATAGAATAGATTCTAGAATATGAAAATACAACTCGTGAGACTCGGCTGACATGCATATATTTCAGGGATGCCTGAATATGTGCATGATGCAACTCGAGTGAGAATGGCAAATTCTCTATCATGCAGCTTGGCTGAAATACATATATTTTAGGGATGCCTGGGATATGTGCACGATCCCACCAAGTGATACGTTGAATTCAAGTGAGACTTGAGGACTGGAAAAGTGTCGAGGATATTGAAATCATATTTTAAAGGAAAAATTGATGGTAGTACGAGCGTGGCTCGGATTGTAGAAACGTATAGGCGTAGTGTGTGTGGAAGAGTTATAGAATATTGAATACATGATAAGTCTATAAGTAAGTACTTAGTTAGTTTCAAGGACAAAACTTTTTCTGAGTGGTGTATGATGTAGTGTCTCTTCCTGCTCAGTCAATCGAAGGAATCGAAACACCGACGGCGTTCGGACTTAGCCGTGCAACGGCTGCTCGAAGACCCGCTCGGTCGAGGCGACTCCTCGCTCAGGTGGGATAGTTTTAGTGAACTTGCCTCATCTTAGCCTTAACATAATAAATCGTATTTTTTCAACTTGCACAAGTTAGGCTTGATAATAAAAGAGACGCATACACATAGCTAAGGGAATAATTTTGACGGGTCGAAATGTGTTAGAACATGGAAAAAGGTCCCACGGTCGGCATAGAAGTCTGCTCAGCGTGCTTTCAAATGACACTTTGTAATACCTACTTTTCTAAATGAGGGTAATTTTTAACTTTTGTAATTTTAGTCTTTTAATAATGAGATTTAAATCATGTTATAATTTTTGGTAATTTTTAATTCTTTTAAAAACTATTTTAATTGGTGATTTATGATTTTAGTATTTTGCTAGTGAAACCCTAAATACTACTTGACCTAGAGACTAACCATGACCAAGGAAACCTAACCATGTGATTAGGGTGATTTATTTCTATATTTTTGCTGTTGATTGATTATTATGGTGCTAATCTTTTTTTATTAGAGACTAACCTAGTTTTGACCTAACGTAGATGTTAGTGATGTTCATGGAGGTTTAGTTAGAATGTTAGAGACATAATAACTAAGTTAGAGAATATCTAGATATTTGTAAGTTAGAGGAGGCCAGTAGGGGCGAGCCTTCGCCATGACAGTTGAGGATGCACAGGTAGTAGGAGGGATACTTGCAGGTTCTGTTCTTCTCGATTTCATTCCCATATTTGTCTTATAATAACTATCTTGAAATTCAATTCTGACAGTTTTGTCTACCTCCTTGTTCGTCGATAAATTTGATTCTTAGTATTCGTGTTGATTTGATTTTGATTTTTCCAATATAAATCGTATGGGCTAGGTCATCTCAGTTATGGAATTTAGAATTTTCTATAGCCATATTAGCTAGCATAGTGAGGACATATAGTCTGATTTTGGACGTATTTCTCGGGTGTGAAAATTTAAAATTTTCGTGGCCAAGCATGCGGCAATACAAAAATTTTAAATACCATGATTCTAGAGGTATATACCTTAGTTGGGGACTCTATGATTATCGTAGCCTTGCTTAATAGTGTGACGAAGATTCTGAGTCTCATGATTTTGGACAGACGTATATGATTATAGGATTGTATGATTAGAGACTTTGATTGATTGGGGGTTTGACCTAGAAAGAGTACGACCATCTTAATTTCGAGGACAAAATTCTTCTAAGGAGGGTAGGCTTGTAACACCCATTTTTCTAAATGAGGGTAATTTTGAACCTTTGTAATTTTAGTCTTTTAATAATAAGATTTAAATCATGTTATAATTTTTGGTAATTTTTAATTCTTTTAAAAACTATTTTAATTGGTGATTTATGATTTTGGTGTTTTGCTAGTGAAATCCTAGATACTACTTGACCTAGAGACTAACCATGACCAAGAAAACCTAACCATGTGATTAGGATGATTTATTTCTACATTTTTTCCTAAGGATATTTTGGTTATTTTTGACCTTAAATGAAAAATGAATTTTGATTGATTATTATGGTGCTAATCTTTTTATTAGGGACTAACCTAGTTTTGACCTAACCTAGATGTTAGTGATGTTCATGGAGGTTTAGTTAGAATGTTAGAGACTTAATAACTAAGTTAGAGAATATCTAGATATTTGTAAGTTAGATATTTTATTAGCTTTAGCCTAGAATTAGCTTGGGCCTTAAGTTGAGACTTAGAATTGATTGCTAGAGAGCCCATAGCTTTTCTTCATGTCCAAACCCTAACCCTAACCATGCTATTGCAGCCATATAGAGACCCCAACACCCTTATATAATGTCTCTTAACACTCACTTGCCTCCTTTAGAAATCCTCCTTTAGAAACCCTAATAGTTCTTCCCCAAGTCATCAAATCTCACGATTCCTCCACCAAATTGATCTCAATCTTTTGCAATTGGTTCTGAATCTGGAATAGAGGTTGAAGGAGGCTAGTTTGCAAGGAGAAAAGCTCATTTGGACATTGCTTGAGGAAGGGGACTTCACAATTTGGGACTTTTTCATTAAGATTGACTCTCAATAGGTAATCCCTTCAAATTACCTCTAAATCCTGATTTCTTTCCATAGATGCATCCATCTAGGTGTCCCCTAACTGTAGAGTGAGTTTGGTAGGAATTGGTACTGGTTTGGTGTCTGTATCGGACACATATCAGTGTCCTTGTATATGTGTTTGATGAAATGCCTCAAAGGGGTTTTTGTTCATATTTTTGAAATCTATTTGAATAGGATTGTAGCCCTATATGTGTGATTTAATTTTCTGTATGACTGAGCACACTTTCGAGTCAGATTCGTGTCCAAAATTGGACATGAACCTGTACACAATGACCCCGCACTGTGCCCTGCTACCCGACACAGTTTTTGGACACGACATGCCACGTGGTAGCCTGACACTTGGCCAGTAGGTCAGGACAGTGATTAACAGGTAACCCTCCAAGCCACGCTTGGCTACGTGTCATATCGGACACGTTCTCATGCACACACACATTTTGTACTGTCAATGTGCAGTCGAGTTTTATCCTCTGATACTCACTTCATGTCCTGTCCTGACACGACGAGGACACGAATTAGGGTGTCAACCCTCTAGCCCGATGCCCCCTCTATGTGTGTGCATGAGCATGTTGTGTCTTGAGCCCTGTGTCGAGCCCAATCGAGCTCGACACGGCTGCACGAGGCCTAGGCTATACTGTATTTCCTGATACATTGGTTTTTATCGTTTTGGACACTTCATGTCCGTGGTATGGATACGTGGACACCCTCCACATGTACACACACATACCTGACACTACTGTACACTATCCTCCATATCTAATTTGGGTTTCGATTTGATTATTGGATTTCGAAATTGAGTTTGAAGTATAAACTGTATTTTGTTCCAGTTTTTGACTTGATGTTTGGATTTAATATTTTCTCAGAGATTTGGATATGTTTAAATGTTTACTTAATTTTGGGTTGAACCTAAGCATAAAACTGAATAATTGGTTCATATATGTAATCTGAGTATTGGTTTGAAACCGGGGATTTCGAAAACTGTTAACTGAGATTTTAAGATAATGTTTAAAACTGAATTAAGTTTAAAACTGTTAACTGAGTTTACTTTAACATATAAAACTGTTTTGGGTTTGGTTGCAATTACTTAAAGATGATGTTAAGCCTAAGATTGAATGAGGGGTTATAGGCAAACCTGAGTTGCCTTTACCCTAAAACTGAGAATTGAATGATACATGTATTAACCTGAGAATAGGAAATCTGAGAATGATAATGTATTGTATCCATATTTGAATATATACAAACTAAAAATTGCTTAACATGTTGAACCATGTACTGAGAACATCCTTTTATATTTTCCATTCCTTCCTTCCCCTCTTTTGAATAAGGCATGCATAAATTATGAATTGTAGGTAATATGTATCACTATGTATAACTCATGTATACAAGACTGAAATGTATGAAATGCATGTATGACATCTATATTGAATGAAAAATATGAGAACACCCTCACCTTCACCTTAACACACACACACACATACATATTTATTTGCTCACTACCGTTCACTCACCCTCACTTTTCATGTATGCACTCTCACTTGATTTAATTTTCGTATATAATTTTCGTATGCACTCTCATTTATATATATATATATATATATATATATATATATATATATATATATATATAAATGTATATATAAATGTATATGTTGTATATAGATATGCAATGCATGAATGTATGAGATGATGAATGCAAGCATGAATATAGATGATTATATATATGTATGAAAAATTGTATACATAAATGTATGATATATATATATATATATATATATATATATATATATATATATATATATATATATATATATATATATATATATATATATATATATTGTAAGTTAGTTAGAAATTGATGTGGCTTGTTTTCATTTAGGATTTTGGTCTAGACTTGTTTAGGCCTAGTGTGTGGTCTATATGGTATTGTATAGGATTTTGACTAACTTAGACTAGTTTGACCTTGTTGACCAAACCCTAGATAATTTGACCTAGTTTGACTATATAGTTGACTAAAGTTGACCAAAAGTCAACATTGAGTCAATATGTGACCAATTGACCTAGCTTGACTAGAGTTTGACTTAGTTGACTAAGATTGACCTAGTTGACTAGATATTGACTTGGTTTGACCCAGAGTTGACCAAGAGTTGACTTTGACCTAGATTGACCTAGAAATCATGTAGATGTATTTACACTTTATTTATAACCCCTTGTATACATTGTGACCTGTGTTGCTCTAAATATGACTCATCTACTCTGTCTGGACATCTACACTTACCAGATACTCAGGATCTCAGGCGAGTACATTATCTGATCATTTCATACTTGTTAAGATTTATATTCTTGCTCTAGATTACTTTACTTGATACTGTCACGTTGTCACAGATTGGTACTATATAGATCCTTACATTGAGATGTTATCCCCCCCGGGAGCATCGGATACATCATGTCATGTGCGTTTCACTTTCATCATGTACTCCTGTGCTTTCACTATTCATGTATACTCTTGTAATTCATGTACTCTCATGTTCACAAAGCCCTCATGTATACCTTCATGTGTACCCATTTATGGGCCCTCATGGCAAATATCGTACAATAACATGACTTGTCTGGATCCTTTTGTATTGATTAGGGTACGGGGGAGTAGAAGCAGTCATGTGAACAATTCTAAAGTAGTATAATCATTGTACAAACTATTTAGTGTAATCATGTGTAAATTCAAGCCGTTCACATGTCTATATTGTACTCTATATCACTAGTCACTGATAGTTCTCTACTTATAGTAACTATTTACATTACAGTTCTCTCTCTTTTACTACATGTAATTTCTTTCAGCGTTTTATGTCTTTTACTCTATTGCATGCTTTATATTCCTGTCTTGATATGAACTGTTAAAATTTTGTGCTCGTTCTTGTCCTGACTAGACATGTTAAAAATATTACAAAGGATGACGAGGACCTTTGCCCTACCTATTATGGAGCTGCCATAGATGACACATGTAACTTGGACCTTCAGCAGGATCCATCAGCAGTAGAGGATGTCACCCTTGTAGTTAGCTTAGATTTCTATCTTATTTTGATGTCTTATCTCATTTGGATACATTTATGTTTATATTTGGGATCTTGTTATTATTCTAAATTTTTGTGGAGATGTTATCTTAGACACTTAGACTTCTTCTTATGTTGTATTTCATTGGATGATTTTCATTATCTATATATCTATCTTATCGTACTTCTACCTTAGTTGTGATTGAGCTGTACATTTCTGTATTGTCCTCTGTTTGGAGTGTATATACTGTACAGTTACCTTATAATTGTTAGATGTATGTGACATAGGACAGTGTTCTACCGCCGACACTGTGGCGTAGGCTGGACGTACCCACTTCTCATGTCCCTATACTGGGTGCGGATCATGACACACTCGGTCCTTTGTCCTGTGGCTTGGGAGAAGGAAGTTGGTTTAAGTTGCTAAGCTGCCACGATGCTGGAATTAGCCTAAGTCATAGGCATCGCCCGCATGAATGCTTGATAAAGCATACACGGTCCTGTTATCTAAGGCTTGGCATAGCCTTCGCCTGTCCCGTGGTTTAAGTCGTATTGTACGGCTTGTGGCTTAAGTCTAGGCACCCAAAGAGCTTGGTTGTTCAAGTCGACCGCGTGCATAGCACGTTCCCTCGATGCGAAGCTTGGCGTAGCCTTTGCTCGTCAAGTCGTTGCCCGAGTAAGTTAGACAAGAGTTTAGCTGGGCTATCGAAGCCATAGCAAGTACTGTCCCCTGTTGTCTGCGGTTGTCAAGTCATGTAGTCCCACGAGAACAAGGCTCGTCATATAAAGTATGTGACTTGAGCGATAGTGTCGCCTAGAGAACAAGTCAGTCTAAGGCACGAGCCACGGTTGATCTAGGGAAAAGCATGCTACGGACAAAGGAACATGTTATGTTCAAATTAAAGATGGAAGACTACTTAGTAGTCATTCCCTAGATTACAAAGGATAGAAGTCCATGCTACTGGTTGTTGTCGAGATCGATCCCACTATTTGGGAGTCTCTATAAGGAAGTTCACGAGATCGATCCCGCTACTTGGGAGTCTCAATAAGGAGGTACACGAGATCGGTCTCGCTACTTGGGAGTCTCAATAAGGAGGTACACGAGATCGGTCCCGCTACTTGGGAGTCTCGATAAGGAAGTTCATGAGATCGGTCCCGCTACTTGGGAGTCTCAATAAGGAGGTACACGAGATCGGTCCCGCTACTTGGGAGTCTCGATAAGGAATATTTACGAGATCGGTCCTGCTAATTGGGAGTCTCAATAAGAAGGTACACGAGATCGGTCCCACTACTTGGGAGTCTCGATAAGGAAGTTCACGAGATTGGTCCCGCTAGTTGGGAGTCTCAATAGAAAGTTAGAAAGCAGGGTCATGATTAAGGAAGGACTTGGTAGATCGATTTGAGTCTTACATGGTCATTGGACAATTTGTACGCAAGGTGAATTCCTCGAACGATTCTGGGGCACCGTATTCGTGTCGACCTAAGAGGAATTACAGATATTGTACGACCTTTATCGACGGTACGACTCGATTGAAGTAAATCGTTATAATATAGGCTGCGGGTCATTCGGTAGGAGTTTGTACCTCGTACGCGAATGTTCATCGTATGCAAAGATCCAGGATAGCTTGACATTGCTAGTGACCACTCATATAGATGTGTCGACATAAGAGCGGCTATCCGCGTATATGCCTTTAGATTACGTCGAGTACTAGAAAGTTATGTGTTGGGTTAACAAGGTATACGTATAGCAAATGCTAACCTTGAATCAGCACGGATTAGGTATGCACGATTGCATCACCATTCTGGAGCCTAAGATTTGGCTATAGCAAGGACACGTGCTTCGGCTAGAGTGTAGCACCGTCTCGAGTTAAGTCAAGAAGGGCCGTAAGGCAAATTGGTTAAGTCTGGTTGATCCTTGGGAGACACGACCTCGATCTTAAGGCACGATCAAGTCTATTAGCACGACCAGCACGAGTTGTCCCCTTGACGTCATTAGCACGAGAATGTTCTAGAGGCACATAAAACAAATAAAAGTCTTGGCACGGTCGAGTTTGCATAAGTTTCTACTTAGCGAGGCACTACCTCGAATATATATTGAAGCCACGAATAGAGTATAGCACGACCCTGTCGTTGCGTTGCCAAGTATAGACCAAGACATCTCTATCCTAAATTGATCCTAAGGCAAGACTAGAAAGACAATAAAAAAGGGATTAAGCTGCACAAAGTAAATAGATGTGTCAATTTTGTTTAGGTGGGCGAGGGGCACACTCCACCAATACAGTTGAGTACTGACACCCACACAGTTTTTATGTGCAGGTACAGGTAAAGCCCGATGGCGCGAAGCTCACTTGGATGCATTGAGGTACGAAGTTCCTCGGCATTTTGAGGCGTGCGGCTGCATGGAGTCAGAACTTATACGGGACATAATGTATGGACATCGCTATTCCACAAAATTTGCCACTTGTCGCCTTGAAGCTTGTATTGAGAATTGAGAGAGAGCAGAGTGACTTGTAATATGAGAGAAAAGTGAGCTTAAGATACTTGTAATTTAGCCTCGTGCCCACATTGTAATCCTTGTTCAATATTAATATAAGAGTATTTTGTATGACTTGTGTTTTGCTTCTAATTTATGCTGCTGACTATTCAATGTTTCTTCTTGGAACTTCTATGCGACGACCCCTGTCGCTTAGCTTGTTATCGGCCATTATGGATCTGCCTTGCGTGAGCGTAATCTAGCTCATGTGGCATCGTGTCTTAGCGAAGACGATCACTCCTACGGGAGCGGAGAATGACATAATGGTATCAGAGCACAGCTTTACGTCCTTGGACTTTGATTGAATTCTTTAACTCTGATGTTTCGCAAACTCTGATGTTGTTTCCATAAATTCATTTCGTTGATACGCTCTCTCTCAAATGTCCCATGGCATGTCCATACAATAAGTCTAAATATTTTATAAAATTACACGAAAGAAATTTGGTTGAACAAAAGTTTGAGTAAAGAACGGTTGACTAAGTCGGGCTGGGCATATACACCAAGAATCGTGCCGACCTTAGCAAAGTTGAGTGCGAGATTTAAATTGTATCGAACAAAAATGGGTTAGACTCGATTAATAGAATGTGGGATGACTATAGAAGCGCTATCGAACGATATTATCGTCAATGCGACATGGGAAAATCATGCTTTAATTTTTGAGGAATGGCTCGAACGAAAGTCCGAAGTATGATTCGAAACTTGTTTCGAGGAATTGTTGAATGACTTCATCCCTGAGTGGTGTATCGGATAGCCTCGAGGATGTCAATTGATTGAGGATACAGGGTGCCAATGAGTCTATCAGCAAGCGTCGCATGTATGAAAAACCTTAGATCGAGTATCATTAAGTAAGTTATAATCTTGAAGATTTCGATGAGTTAATTCGAACGAAATTAGAATCGACACGCACGGAATTGGAATTTGCATTGAGCGCAAAATGTAAGTTATAAGAAAAAAAGATAGATTGAAATCAAGGAAAAGTTAAGGTGTACGAATGGATGTGTAACTACCTCGATTCGGAATTTATACTTTTGAAAATTTTCTAGTGATAAATTATTTTTCCTTAATTTAAAATCTCATTTTAAATTTTAATATTGAAATTTTATGAACTAATATATTCATTTCTCTAAAAGTATTTATCTAGATTTAAAACAAGGTACTATTATTAGATTGTAACTTTATTTGATTTAACCCTGATGAGCCTACCAAGAATTTCTTGGACTGTTGGCAGGTGCCTTGGTTAAGAATAGTTAATAATATAGTTAGTTATAAATAAAATAAACTAGTTGCTAGTTAAGAAATTAGTTAGAGTTTGTTAGTAATTAGTTATGGTTAGGTAGCCCTCTCCACCACCACCCCTAGATCTATCTATATTTAAATTAGTGCCACTCTACTTGTGGAACACTCCACTCCACTTCTTCCTTCCTATTAATATTTGGGACATTTAATACAATCCCTGCAGAAAAACTCAAAAAATCAATTCCCTCCTCTACCGTGTCCACGTTCACCAGCACACTTTGATCACCAATTCTACCACTGCTGTCCAGTTTCCCACGAGCATCTCTGACTCTGGCCATCAACTGCCGTGCGTCTCCAGCGAATCTTATCGAGGTCCTTTTTCTCTTCTCCTCCCAATAGATCTCTGTCGAATTTCATTCCATGGTCGGCGCTCACCACACCCCGCCACCAATACAACCGCCAGTCCCCACCATCACCATCCTTCCGACCATCGCAACCTGGCTACCCCCCCAAATTTCGATCATCCCGTCAGTCGTCACCACAAGTCCCCAATCACACCACCACCACCAAACTCAGTATCGACTTACCAGAGTTTGCGATGATCCAGATCCGGATCGACGTCGTCTCCATCGGTTGAAAGTCGACCGGACCCGTCTCGAGCGCCACCCTCTTTTCAGTCCTTCTGTTTCCTCCGATGGAGAACCTCCATCAGTACCACTCATCGGTGCATGTCCTCCGGTACCGTCCCGGTGTGTTGCTGCATCCTCGAACAGAGCCGAACCTAGAATTCGTCGTGATCTCACCGCCATCAGTCCAGCTCTTCCATCACCCCACCAGATCTGGTCGCCAAGATCGTTTTTTGATGCCGTCCGATTTTACGACTGTGACCACCCGACCTCGACTGTCTCCGGCGCTGTTTGGCCAAGACAGAGGTGTTTTCTCTTCTTCGCTCAGCGTCGTAGGGTGCTGGACCAGCAACGACTTTGATCCAAAGGACCCCGTCAGATTCGAGCCTCGCTGCGCCATCTCGACCGGGCGGGCCCACCTCGTACCTCTCCTTCAGGCTGGCGCTGCCTCTGAGCGGTCGCACCGACCGGAGTTCCGGTATGCACATTCCCTTCCCGCTCGTCTGTTCTTCTTCTTCCTCTTCCTGTTATGTGATTTTCTGTGGATTGTTGCTTTCTCTCTTCAATTGGAGAGAGCAGAGGCTGCCTCTTTCTTTTAGCTTAGGGATTTAACTTTAATGGAAGTTAGGTTGGGCTTCGGCTTTTTTCCTTAGGGCTGATGGGCTGGGAGCCTATTGATTTGTTTTATTTTAATTTTGTATAGTTGTAGGCAAAATAATATTTCAGAAGAAGAATGCGTATATTTTAATTAATGAATGTGGGATTGTGCTTAAGGCTTTATACTTCTTAATAGAACCCTTAGATTATACTTGGCTGGGTTGTAATTGATTAGCATGGATATCATTTATTAAACAAATTTTTGTTAATAGTTCTTAGTAAATTTGGATTAATATAGTTGACAGAAAAGGATTATACCAATATGCTTATAAATATTTTGTTAAATGTTGTGATTGATAAGTTATTAAATATTATTTTGCTACATCAAATATCTTGCTAAAATTATTTTCAAGACCTAGTTTTAGAATTATTTACTTGCTGGTATATATGAACTTATGTCTAGACTCTATTATAGCTAGTATATATAAAATAGTTTAGCTAGTATACTTATAATGGATATTTAGCTAGGATAATGTCATGTGATTAAATTCTAACCTACTGCTCTATTCTAGGTGGACATTAAGACAAATTGGAATTACAAGGACAAAGGCAAGTACACCGGCTCGAACCCTTTACTCTGTATTTCTGTCTTGCTTCATGTTCTCATATTAACACGTACACACGATTGTTCATTGTTCATCGTTCATCGTTCATCGTTCATTGTTCATCATTTATTGTTCAGTGTTCTTTACTTGTACATTGGGGTGGGGAAATACTACATATATGTGACCAATCCTATATTAGCTAGGCATTGACTAATAGCTTAGGTCTTACATCGTGCACGTGGGACTCTAAGCCGTACCATTATTCATGTGCTCTTGTATCTTGTACTACCCCAGCCGGTCACATACTCTGATAGTTATTTCAAATGCATGTTACACTGATAATATAGTTTATTATTTTGGATCTGGTACTATAGTTTCATCGTTATTCATGTACTACAGTTTCATGTTCTGGTTCTTATACCATAGTTCATATTGTAGTTCCTTATTCATGCATTTCAGTTTACTTTGTTTAGTGCTTCTTGTCGGGGTCGTACTTTGCTTTTTTCCTGATTGGATACGTTACAGGTGTCAAAACTTTCTACCTTAGCATTATGGATGGAAGAACGGGTTGATATTTTAGCTAGCCTGGAGGCTACGAGGAGATCAGTGATGGGTTGGGACTTTGTTGTACAGGTTTACCTCTAAATTGGATGACTTTGTATTATAAAGACATGGTGATTTATAATATTATTTAGCACGTGTTTAGATGCTGTGATGTGATTTCATGATGTGACTTGAGATATTAGATACTTGGTACAGCTTACTACGTTGTATCTCCCAACGTAGGCTGGGCGTGTCCGATTATTCGGAAGTGGATCATGACATATTTTTAGTGGTGGCCCATGCAGGTCAGTCCAATGGTGCCTAGGATTAGACTACCATTAGGAACCTGCGACATAGGATTGATCGATCACAGCTTAGGCTGATTGTATGGTTATACATATTTACTATTTGTGTCTTCCTAAGTATTATTTTCCCATCCCTATTAGATTCTAAAATTCTTTAGGGTTAGACTAATTACTATTTGTAGACTTTGATCTCCTCTTTTAGCATATCTCTCATTCATGACTAATATTTTTAAGCCCTCCAAATTTCTGATGATTTTGTTAGACCACTTTAATCTGACTTTCTTTGGTCAATCATAGGTGTAATGCCTGTGGTCCGTATTACGTATTTCTGGAATACGTGTACGTATTTTATTCTGTATTTGCATGATTCCTTGTCTAGCTTGCATCTTGGCTTGGTTATTTCTTGGCTTGGTTCGGCTTGGCTCGGTTTTCTTTGGTTCAATATGAACCAATGTGAACCCCCTACCTACCACCACCATTCATATTTATTACCCCCTTCTCCTCTCTCTCTCTCTTCATTTATCATCTTCTTCTTCCCCATTTACTTCCCTACCTACCAGAGAGAGAAGAGAGAGGTCTAGGCAAGTGCAACTTGCTTCATGGAGGAACTCCAATTTTATTACTTCATTCTCTTCCTTACTACATTCTAAAACACTTTAGTACTTGGCTTTTCTAATTTCCATGGCTAGATTCTTGTAGATCTAAGTTTGAATTATTTTCGGATTTCTTGGGTTTTGATCTACTTAATCTTGTTATTTGTATGTTTTGATGGTTCCATATTGTAGAGAATTTCGTTCTACCCCATTTTGACCTATGGAAGTTCGGATTTAGGCTCCGGATGATGGAGTTATGGAGCTTGAGGACTTGGCTCTCATGGTGTTCTTCTTCTCTGAAATTTTGAAGAAGATGAACAGTGCTTGACTTGACCGCATGAATATTCATGCGGCAAGTGTTCTATCCAGCCGCATGACTGGAAGTTCTTGAGCCGTATGAGAGTCGGACTCACTTAGCCGCATAACTCGCTCAATTCCCAGCCGCATGAGTTCTGAACTCTGCAGCCGCATGCGCCATTCCCGCTGGCCGCATGAGACTTGCTTGACCCAGCCGCATGAGGACTTCACCCTGAGCCGCATGAACTCAACACTCGCGAGCCGCATATGCACACTTGCTCCTAGCCGCATAGGCATTGCTCCCCGCAGCCGCATGAGTACTCTTCCCTTCTGAGCCGCATATGGTTTCCTTCCCCCGCAGCCGCATGGGTTGCTTCTTCTCGAGCCGCATGGAACCACACTTCCCCCCCCGACCGTATGTACCTGATTGGCCAGTTAGCCGCATAAGACCTATTCCCCCAGCCGCATGAGTTTCCTACCTTCCTGACCGCATGCGCCCCCTTGTCTTAGCTGTATAGGATCCAGTGACTTAGCCGCATAACTCTTCTATAGTCCTGAATATTGATATTTTATTAGATAATCAAGGATTTGTTTAATATGTATGGAATGATACCTGACATGACCTGATAGTGACCCGTAGTGGCGCGCACTCTTGACAAGTAAACCTGACATGACCTGATAGTGGCCCGCCGTGGCGCACTCCTGACAAGTACACTTGACATGATAACCTGACATGACAATATCTTGAGAAGCTGTTGCGACGGCTACCTGACATGACATGACCTGTATAAATTACATGGACACCGTGGGCGATTGTGCTTGTACAAATAAACCAGTCCTGTCTTGCATCATGTCTAGGAAGGGACTCCTGAGTACCACGGTCAGGAGTACCTATTGAAATGGACTAAGGTTAATAACTAGATTAACACATTAGTCATGAAGAGATCTCCCAGCTACAGGCAATCCCGTTACCTGGGCGCGCCTGGGATTTGTAGCCTGCCGTCGAGTAGGGCACATTTCCAGCACACTGTCATGTGTTGCACCTTTCAAGCCACTTAAGGGTACATGCATTTCCTGGACGGTGTACCCACCTGAATTCAACCCTAATCTTTCGACCTGGGTAACCTGGATGGTCTGTAGGGCTTGTGGCTGTGGAATAATCTCACTGCATCTTGCTAGTAATTAGGCCTGTGATAACCCTAGTTAGTTAAAGTATCAAGCCGTAATTCTTGCTTGGCCGTGAAATGATTGGATGGAGTCTAACCAGTCTAGTCTTGTCCTGATCATGTTCCAGATTATTGAATGACCAGAATGCTTGTATTTATTTTACCGATAAATGGTGAGAAACCAAGCTCCGTTCAGACGAAGGGTTACAACCCCGGTCCTTGTTTGGTTTACAGGTTGTAACCTGGTTATCTGAATAGTTCCATGGTTATGTCGTCGTATATCATCCTGATGTGTTTTCTTTATTTTCCAGTTCTTACTTTATTTATATCTTGTGCTGATTGCTGGTTTTAGTTCCTAAGTGAAGCTTCCTTTGTGGCACTTGCTCTTTCTGGGGTCTGACCCAGCTGGTTTTGTATGGCCAGATTTCGGAGCAGCTCTAGAGGATCTACCGGCCTTCCAGCCAGATGGTGACCACTAGACGGAACCCTGGCAACGAGTGGGTTTATTTTTGATCTCCCACTTTATTGTAAAAATATTCTTTTGAGGCGTTTAGCCGACGAGCACCTGTTTAGCTCGATTGTACTTTACTTACTGTCTGCCTACGGGCTGTAACATGATTGACAGATCCTAGGGTTGATCATGTATGACTAAACTCTTGCTAGTCCTAACATTTTGTAACGACTAGCTTCATGATCAGCTGAATATGTAATATTTGGGACGCCTTATTATTGTATATTTAATGATCATACATCTTATAACATCTATTTATTTGCTTGTGATTGAGACAATAGGCTTGTTCATGACCATAGGAGACTGTTGGCTTGTAGTAAACCCTCATGTATCTAGACAGCCGTGACCGTATAGCGAGATGGAATCCATTTCAATATACGTAGCTGGCTATGTCTGCCCCCGCTCTCCAGTATTCTGGTTCTGGGGCGTGACAATAGGACCCTAGACTAACGACTTATTCCAACTTATTTACCTGATTACCTCAAACTTTCATTGACCATAAAGTATTATTTTCTCAAAATAATTTCGGTGTAGGTCAATATCTCTTAGTAATTCTCTAAAGGTAAATATTTTTCACTAGTTCTCCCACTCAGCTTGAAGTTGCTATTTCTATGAGTTAGAATCAGGTTTGATCAAGTCCGCATATTTATGTTCTCAATAGAGATAAGGTAGAAGAACAGATACTCTTCTTGATTTTCAGTCAATGATTCCTCTATTAGTAAGTGATCTCTTGATTCTGAAGATATAATATCTACTGTACAGATACTACGCTGATAACCTCTTAGTTTTCTTAAGGGACAGATACCTACTTCACTCTCTATCATTGTTAGGACTTTTAGAACTTCTTCGAATTTTCATAAACTCCTTTAGAATTCCTATGGACAAAGTTGAAAAAATATTCGACGATCTATTATGACGTGGCATATGCGCTCTGTAGTCATTTATCTGGATTATGGAGACCGCGAGTTTACTGCAGCCAGCTGTGTACTGGTGAGGCATGGAATCCAGGTATTAATAGGTTTTCAGATATTATTAAGGCTCTGTCCTAAATTCATAATGTTTTGATCTCTTGAGTTGTCTCGGCAATCCTGAATAAAGTTGATAGAATATTCGGTGATCTATCATTGTAGGAGTCATGGACACCAAAGGTTCATTGCAGCCAGATGTATAGCACACTGGCGGGACATGAACTCTAGGCGAAGTGATTTCGGATATGTATGATTTCCAGATATTATTGTGACTATATCCATGATTATCATGTTTGATCGCTTATCGCCATTGACGACTTTACCAAAAATTTTCTTGAAATGTTTAAACTTTGTCTTATTCAAAATCTTATGGTCTTATTCAAGTTTCAACACTTATTCCTATTACCATATAGTCTATAAGATCTCCCTTGATTTTTCTTATAAGCTCATTTGGGACCATCCTTTCGACCCCTGCTGACTAATCTCTTTTATGATTTGACTCTAGAGTATTAAATGTATCTTGCTGATAAGTTCTATATATATATATATATATATATATATATATATATATATATATATATATATATATATATTAAAAAAAAAAAAAAAAAAAAAAAAAAATATATATATATATATATATATATATATATATATTAGATAGTCAATATAAATATTAGGGATGTATGTGTATATGTTGATAGTTGATATAGTTGATAGTTATATAGATACGAAAAAAATATAGATAGGTTTCACAGCTCATTTTAGTACCTTTGGAGGATAGACATTTTGACAAGGATAGTTAAGATAGTAAAAGAGAACCTAGGGTAGGCAAATTAGTGATAAGTTTTGAGGGAGTACAGATTATAGAAGTTTGTGATTGATTTGAAGGTGATTAGGTTATAAAGTTATTATTTTCGTGCATATCTTATCTTATAACCAATGTTTGATTTCCTAAAATTTTACGTGTGATTTTTCTAAATCATGATTTGATTTTCTTTTGTCCCTATATTTACTATCTTGTTTTCAATAAAATTATATACCAGATTTCACTGATAATTATGCCATATCTAGATGATTCTTTAAAGCATATTTATGGGATTTTATCGTGGCCAGATTTTATTTCAAATATTGATCGTGCCTTGATTTTGATATCAATTTAATCATGCTTCGAATCAATTCTGGAACTTGAATTTTTGTTCAGGTTCAATTTGATTTCTGAAAAGGCTAATCCTTTGCTTTATTCTTAGTCATATCATTTCTACAAACATATTTTAGCACTTACGACCATATTAGTTGCAATTTCATCAAGCATAAATAATTTGAGCATGTTCTTACTAATTCATGTTTAAATGATTTAAAATTGGTAATAACCATGCTAGCAATGCTAAAAGATTTCGTCTTGGACTTAAGTCACAGTTTTAACCTTGGTCACATTTAGAATTTTTATGAGTATATCATTTTGATCATGTTTAAATGATTTAAATTCTAGAAGATGTCGTGATAATTATGCTAACGATTTCCTCTTGGAATTATGACACAAATTCTTGAACATATTTAGGCTCTAAATATAACTATATCTTTTTTGCATTATTTTTCTCTATGCCTAAAGTTTTGATTGGAATTTAATTATGACTAATTATTTTGTATTATTTTACCATGGTTGGATTTTGGACATCTTGAATCTAATAGTCATGTTTAAATTTTGATTCTATATTTAAATTTTAATCGTTCAAACTCTCGTATTGATTTTAAATAGTCTTATTGTGCTATCTGAAATTTCGAGGCCAAATTTTTTGTAAGGGGGTAGATTTGTAACTACCTCGATTCGGAATGTATACTTTTAAAAATTGTCTAGTGATAAATTATTTTTCCTTAATTTAAAATCTTATTTTAAATTTTAATATTGAAATTTTATGAACTAATATATTCATTTCTCTAAAAGTATTTATCGAGATTTAAATCAAGATGCTATTATTAGATTGTAACTTCATTTGATTTAACCCTAATGAGCCTACCAAGAATTTCTTGGACTGTTGGCAGGTGCCTTGGTTAAGAATAGTTAATAATATAGTTAGTTATAAATAAAATAAACTAGTTGCTAGTTAATAAATTAGTTAGAGTTTGTTAGTAATTAGTTATGGTTAGTTAGCCCTCTCCACCACCACCCCTAGATCTATCTATATTTACATTAGTGCCACTCTACTTGTGGAACACTCCACTCCACTTCTTCCTGTCTATTAATATTTGGGACATTTAATACAATACCTGCAGAAAAACTCAAAAAATCAATTCCCTCCTCTACCATGTCCACGTTCACAAGCACACTTTGATCACCAATTCTACCACTGCTGTCCAGTTTCCCACGAGCATATCCGACTCCGGCCATCGACCGCCGTGCGTCTCCAGCGGATCTTGTCGAGGTCCTTTTCCTCTCATACTTCCAATAGATCTCTGTCGACTTCCATTCCATGGTCGGCGCTCACCACACCCCGCCACCAACACAACCGCCAGTCCCCACCATCACCGTCCTCCCGACCATCGCAACCTGGCTACCCCCCCAAATTCTGATCATTCCGTCAGTCGTCACCACAAGTCCCCAATCACACCACCACCACCAAACTCAGTATCGACTTACCAGAGTTTGCGATGATCCAGATCCGGATCGACATCGTCTCCATCGATTGAACGTCGACCGAACCTGTCTCGAGCGCCACCCTCTTCCCTGTCCTTCTGCTTCCTCCGGCGGAGAACCTCCATCAGCACCACTCATCGGTGCATGTCCTCCGACGCCGTCCCGGTGTGCCGCTGCATCCTCGACCAGAGCCGAACCTGGAAGTCGCTGTGATATCACCGCCATCAGTCTAGCTCTGCCATCACCCCACCAGATCTGGTCGCCAAGACCATTTTTTGATGCCGTCTGGTTCCACGACTGCGACCATCCAACCTCGACTGTCTCCGGCGCTGTTTGGCTAAGACAGAGGTGTTTTCCCCTTCTTCTCTCAGCATCGTGGGGTGCTGGACCAGCAACAACTTCGATCCAAAGGATCCCGTCAGATCCGAGCCTCGCTGCGCCATCTCGACCGGCCGACGGTCTCCGGTGTGAGCCACACCTCCCTGTACATGCCACTCTCCTATGTCCGAGACCCCTACTCCGTGGAGCCACCGATTTTCCGTCGCCTCTCATCCGACCAGCCATCTTCTCCGGATCTGTTCCACAGTTGCACCTCTCCTTCAGGCTGGCGCTACCTCTGAGCGGTCGCACCGACCGGAGTTCCGGTATGCACCTTCCCTTCCCTCTCATATGTTCTTATTCTTCCTCTTCCTGTTATATGATTTTCTGTGGTTTTTTCTAAGGGCACTACCCTTTTTGCTAGGGGCTAGCCCAAAAATGTTTTAAAATATTACAAGTTTGCCATCAATTTTTTTATTTGGGGCTAGCCCAAGCAAAGGTATAAATACCAACTTTTGTTTTCTTTTTCTATCTCCCTCTAGTCTTTTCTTTTCTCCCTCAACTCTTTTCTTCTCTCCCTCAACTCTAGGTCAAAGAATTTAACCCCAAAATTTTTCCCCAACCTACATTTTTTTAAAATTTTTTCTCACCTCTAGGACATTGATTTTTATCCCAAATTTTTCTCTCAACTCTAGGTCGTTGACTTCTCTCATTTATTAGTAAGTCATCGAATTAATATATGTTTAATGTTTTAAACATGAATTTCACATATAAAAAGTTGAATTATGTGTTTAATGTAGAAAATATTGAACATGAAATAACCGGGATCATCAAATGTTGTATACTCTCTTTTCGCCACGTCCGAAGAACACTTTGATGCATTGGAAAAATCGGGTTGTGACACAGAGGACTGTCACCTGTCTGGCAATCCCGATCATAGATTAGGACTGCCAGAGAGGTGGCAGTCCTTCACATATGTAGGACTGCCAGGGGCCTGACAGTCCTACATATGTTTTTTGCGATTCTAAAATTTCGACAAAAAGTGCTAAAATGGAGGTCCAAACATCATTTTTTTGTGATTCTAAAATTTCGGAAGACTATCTAACGATGAAGCTGTTACTTTCAGGCTTTCAGGCTCCTCAAAGATACACTCATTTTGCGACAAACCGGACCTCGTTTCGACCTCCCAGTCAAAAGTTATGGCCCTCCAAAGTTTCAACTGACCATAAAATGCACCGGAATGACCATTCTCCGTCTTAATTTACACGGAGAATGGCTATTCCTAGTGTTAAAATGTAGGTGAATAGCCATTCTTCGTGTTAATTTACATGGAAAGAATGACCATTCTCCGTGCTCCGTGCTAAATTACAGAGACTTACAAATAGGACTGCCACACCCCTGGCAGTCCTACATTAAATTAGGACTGCCAGGGTGCTGGCAGTCCTAATTTAATGTAGGACTGCTAGGGGGTGGCAGTCCTGATACTGGATCAGATAGCCATTCTCCGTGCTAAATTACACGGAGAATGGCCATTCTCCGTACTAAATTAAGAGTTTTCAGTTGAGGAGCTCCTCACAGAGTTTGATAAGTAGGACTGCCACTCCCCTGGTAGTCCTACATTGAATTAGGACTGCCAGGGTGCTGGCAGTCCTAATTCAATGTAGGACTGCTAGGGGGTGGCAGTCCTGATACTGGATCAGATAGCCATTTTTCGTGCTAAATTACACGGAGAATGGCCATTCTCCGTGCAAAATTACATAGAAAATGACCATTCTCCGTGCTAAATTACACGAAGAATGGCCATTCTCCGTGCTAAATTAAGAGTTTTCAGTTGAGGAGCTCCTTACAGAGTTTGATAAGTAGGACTGCCACCCCCTGGCAGTCCTACATTGAATTAGGACTGCCAGGGTGCTGGCAGTCCTAATTCAATGTAGGACTGCTAGGGGGTGGCAGTCCGGATGCTGGATCAGATAGCCATTCTTCGTGCTAAATTACACGGAGAATAGCCATTCTCCGTGCTAAATTAAGAGTTTTCAGTTGAGGAGCTCCTCACAGAGTTTGATAAGTAGGACTGCCACCCCCCTGGCAGTCCTACATTGAATTAGGACTGCCAGGGTGCTGGCAGTCCTAATTCTATGTAGGACTGCTAGGGGGGTGGCAGTCCTGATACTGGATCAGATAGCCATTCTCCGTGCTAAATTACACGGAGAATGACCATTCTCCGTGCTAAATTATACGGAGAATGGCCATTTTTCGTGCTAAATTAAGAGTTTTCAGTTGAGGAGCTCCTCACATAGTTTGATAAGTAGGACTGCCACCCCCTGGCAGTCCTATAGTGAAGTAGGACTGCCAGGATGCTGGCAGTCCTAACTCAAACTTGCTGTTGTAGCAAGTTTCAGTCAGGACTGCCAGCACCCTGGCAGTCCTACTTTAGTGTAGGACTGCCAAGTGGGTGGCAGTCCTGATACTGATACTCTGTACATAAAAAATAATAATTCATCACAAGTACATAAACAACAATAATTTATCACAACTACATAAATATTCCATATCTAACTTAAGATTCATCACAATAATTCATCACAATAATCCAACTACAATAATTCATCCCAATAATTTATCACAACTACAATAATTCATCACAACTACTTAAGTTTCAAAGATTCCACATCCAAATTAAGTTTCAAACAAGTACATAACCATTCCACATCCAACTTAAGTTTGAAACAAGAAAAATATCCAGATCCAACTATATATCATGCCTGGCCTTTGAACGAGACTCCCTATTATTCATGAAGGAGAAGTCGACCACGTCGTCGATGCGATCAAGCTTGTTGGCGACCGCGACACTAGTGTCACTTTGGCAACCTCTCCGAGCTTCGGGCGCTGGTTCGAAAATTGTTATCGGACGCTCGAGAGGACGTCCCGCACGTTCCTTCTGCTTTGACACGGTGGGTCGTATTCTTTTGTTAGCGGCCGGTGGGCTACATGACAACATACAATTATTAAATAATAGAAACAGAAATAGGACATGCAGCAGTTACCCCCCGCATATGAGCATCATGCAGTTATCCACCCCCATATGTCATTATAGTAGGACTGCCAGACATGTGGCAGTCCTAATGTAAATCAAGACTGCCATAGTCCTGGCAGTCCTCTTTCACAAGAGGACTGCCAGGACTGTAGTAGTCCTGATTTATATTAGGACTGCCACATGCCTGGCAGTCCTACTGTTATGAGACCCGAACTGCCAAAACGAGATGCTAGTTTGTCGTGTTCTAGGGTTAGGGTTTCAACATAAAATATGGGTTTCTTGTGTTCAAAAATTAGGGAAGAGAACCATAAAGAGATTCTAAACCTATTTTATCAAAACTTTTTCAAGAATTAAAAATATTCTAGGGTTTTGAATAGAATGTACAAAATTCTCAAAAAAATTAGAGAAAAACGTACCTAGATTCTGGTTGCTTTGACTTGCGTGTCATCTATTCGAATCTACGAAGTTTGTGGAAGAAATCTTGGTGGAGGAATTGGGAGTGGAGTGGTGGAGAAGAAGAAATTAGGGTTTTAGGAGAGGGAGAGGGAGAGAGCTCTTTTTTTTCTTCTTGAGGAGAGAGAGTGTAGAATGACAAATGAAATGAAATGAAGGGTTTGGGGGGTTGGGCTGCCCCCTAGAAAATTTTGGGTGCCCCCTAGCAAATTCTCCACCTTCTTGGGCTGCCCCCAAGTAAGTGATGCCCCCAAGCAATTTTGGTAGTGCCCTTAGAAAAAACCTTTTCTGTGGATTATTGCTTTCTCTCTTCAATTGGAGAGAGCAGAGGCTGCCTCTTTCTTTTATCTTAGGGATTTAACTTTAATGGAAGTTAGGTTGGGCTTCGGCCTTTTTCCTTAGGGCTGATGGGCTGGGAGCCTATTGATTTATTTTATTTTGATTTTGTATAGTTGTAGGCAAAATAATATTTTAGAAGAAGAATGCGTATATTTTAATTAATGAATGTGGGATTGGGCTTAAGGCTTTATACTTCTTAATAGAACCCTTAGA
This sequence comes from Iris pallida, assembly GCA_029216955.1. NCBI lineage: Eukaryota > Viridiplantae > Streptophyta > Magnoliopsida > Asparagales > Iridaceae > Iris > Iris pallida. The sequence continues at coordinate 77,982 of JANAVB010042060.1, read as the reverse complement.
TTATATTGGGCTGGGCTGTAATTGATTAGCATGGATATCATTTATTAAACAAATTTTTGTTAATAGTTCTTAGTAAATTTGGATTAATATAGTTGATAGAAAAGGGTTATACCGATATGCTTATAAATATTTTGTTAAATGTTGTGATTGATAAGTTAGTAAATGTTATTTTGCAACATCTAATATCTTGCTAAAATTATTTTCAAGACCTAGTGTTAGAATTATTTACTTGCTGGTATATATGACCTTATGTCCAGACTCTATTATAGCTAGTATATATAAAATAGTTAGCTAGTATACTTATAATGGCTATTTAGCCAGGATAATGTCGTGTGATTAAATTCTAACCTACTGCCCTATTCTAGGTGGACATTAAGACAAATTGGAATTGCAAGGACAAAGACAAGTACACCGACTCGAACCCTTTACCCTGTATTTCTATCTTGCTTCATGTTCTCATATTGACACGTTGTACACACGATTGTACATTGTTCATCGTTCATCGTTCATTGTTCAGTGTTCTTTACTTATGCATTGGGGGCGGGGAAATACTACAGATATGTGACCAATCCTATATTTGCTAGGCATTAACTAATAGCTTAGGTCACACATCGTGCACGTGGGACTCTAAGCCGTACCATTATTCATGTGCTCTTGTATCTTGTACTACCCCAGCCGGTCACATACTCTGATAGTTATTTCAAATACATTTTACACTGATAGCATAGTTCATTGTTCTGGATCTGGTACTATAATTTTATCGTTATTCATGTACTACAGTTTCATATTCCGGTTCTTGTACCATAATTTATATTGTAGTTCCTTATTCATGCATTTCAGTTTACTTTATTTAGTGCTTCTTATCGGGGTCATACTTTGCTTCTTTCCTGATTGGATACGTTGCAGGTGTCAGAACTTTCTACCTTAGCATTATGGATGGCGGGACGGGTTGATATTTTAGCTAGCGTGGAGGCTACGAGGAAATCAATGATGGGTTGGGACTTTGTTGTACAGGTTTACCTCTAAATTGGATGACTTTGTATTATAAAGACATGGTGATTTATAATATTATATAGCACGTGTTTAGATGCTGTGACGTGATTTCATGATGTGACTTGAGATATTAGGTACTTAGTACAACTTACTACGTTGTATCTCCTAACGTAGGCTGGGCGTGTCCGACTCGTATCCGATTATTCGGGAGCATATCGTGACAGGATGACTTGATCGAGGAAATCGATATGAATCGCATACAAAAAGTTAGCACAGTTGGACAATAGCGTGCATGGAAGTGATTCGAATATTTGAGAATGACTCTAAGGATTGGAATCGATGTTGCTCAATGGTTTGAGTTCGCAAGAATTGAGGCAAATTGATGAAATTCATTGTTCGATGACTTAAGATAGTCGGTTGAATATACGTGATTTTGATTTTGAACGAATTGAACATGTAACGGGTTGGAAGATACTGATCGAACTTGATCTTAAATGTCGAGGAGATTATCCAGTTCGTACGATAGCATCAGTCGCACGACTCAAAATTTGTTGTAAATGAAGATCGTCAGGTTACGTATATCATCGATGGTATTGAGACGTATCAAAGATTGATATACGATAACTCGGGGGTACTCTGATTCGAGGAATGACGATCATACAAGATGTTATTGTTTCGATGGATGCTATGCTTAGAATTTTGATGAAATAAATGTTGGATGAAAATGATCGTGTCTTGATGGTTGTGTCGATAACCATAATGTCGACGTTCTCATAAGACATAATCTCATTGGACAAAGCGGAGTATCTTTTGGGACTTACCTTATTGTAAGGACAATCTCATAACACATAATCTTGATGTATGAAAATTATTCGACAACGTCTTTAATATAGTGATGGATATCAAGAAAAAAACAAAACATAATCACAAAGCAAGTAATGACTTAAAAAATATTTACAGGCATCCATAATTGAACATAAGAGAAAGGGCAATAGTACATGGACCAAGCCTCTAGCGCCATTCACATTAAGTAGGGAACAAAATTGATAATATGCAACTGGATATCGAAGTTGAGATTTCCTAATGACTACGTGTCAAATTTGGTGATGTGTGTCGATCTCAACGAATACAAACTGACAGGGATTAAGGGTCATAATTTCCATGTTTTCATGGGAAGGATACTACCAATTGATCTGAGAGAGATGTTGCCTTCTCAAGTGTGGACTTCGTTGATCAAATTATCTATATTTATTAGAGATTTATGTTCAAGCAAGTTGATGGTACAATATATAATTAAACTTGAGGAGAAGGTTGTATTGACAATATGCAAATTAGAGAGGGTGTTTCTCCGAGACTTTTTTGATAGTATGGAGCATTTGCCGATTCATCTTCCATACGAAGCACGTGTCAGTGCTCTCATCTATTATCGATGGATGTACCTATTCGAGATGTATAAATTGATTAGCGTGGACTAGTAATTTCTTTATTCAAATAATTCTAATCTTCAATATGTTATTTCTAGGTATCTACTTTCGATCCTACGGGATCGGGACATGACATAATGGTATCAAATTGTACGACTTTATGTCATTGGACCCTCGTTGATTCTCTTTAACTCTGAGTTGCTTCCATGATCAAAGTCTTTTGACTCTCTTATTATTTTGCTGGATGTTTCCTACAGTAACCCTACATATGTTATGAATCTCATGTGGGTATTTTGTTGACCAGGGAAAGCTTTGAAGATCTCAGCATATGATTTGAGCAGGTCGTGAGGCAGGATGTTTGGGATGAAGATATACTAGATTTGGATAAGTTGAATATTGGATGAGCAACATGCTACTAATAGATATGCTATAGTGAGTTATAGTATTGTTGATGCGAGATTGGAACATAGAATAGTTGCGTGTAAAGTGGCTAGATTCCTGAGTGGTGTATTGGGTATCCCGGGTAGTATTTGCTTGATTGAGAATTTGGGTGTCGACGAGTCTATCAGCTATGAATAGGGTAGTACGAAGTCTCAGTTTAAAATTTTGATTGACTGATGCGATTCAAATGTCTCTTGTTGGAATGGTTCAGATGATCAAAGAATATTTTTTGGCAGACTAAAACAATATTAGATACGAGTTTGGAATTTACGAATTGGATGACTTGGTTGGGATACAATTTATGGATCATGTATTGAGTTGTGGCTTGAATCAATTGAGATTGCATTTTGAATTGAGTATGAAAACTTGGTGGTATGATTGGAAGTTTGTTTGGAAGATATAAGCATAACTCTAAGAATTTAAGAATTATATTGCTCGATGACCTGAGTTAGCATATAGTTGATTTGATCTTGACTGTGGATGAGTTGAATTTGTATTGGGGTTGGAAGATAGCATTGGTTGAATTAGATATGAGTTTTATGAATGAATATTTCTTGGTTATGTAAATACTTAATGATATAGAGGTGTATCGAAGATCAATAGACGCTGACTCGAGGATATTGTAATTGGACGAACGATGATCGTGTATTAAAGTGAATCATTAAATTTGGTGGTCCTTATGGGTTTAGCTTATAGATTGTTGATGTATTAAATAATAGTATTGAAGTTGTGGATGACTCGGTTAGATGAACTTGAGAATGACATGAATGGATATTAGTTTGACTTGGCTTAGATAATGTTTTGAATTCCCTGTGATTGATGTAACTGATTCGGAGTCATGAGCTTAATGTATAAGGATTGTTGAGACTGAAGACAACTTGAACCACTCTAGGGTGGGAGTGAATAGAGTGTATGTCACAATTATCCAATAAAACTAAAGCTAGTTACCAACTTAAAAATAATAACAACAAGTACGAAAAGTAAACAGAGTAATAAGTCACAAACACAAACACCGTGATGTATATTGGTTTTATCATGCCCCGATCCCGTAGATTCCTTTCGTCCTCGCTTGGGCGTGATGCCGTGCAAGCCTAAGTTGCGCTTGCACAAGGCCAAGACTTGTACAGTGACAAAATAGACAAGATAGACAATAGTATGGCGGAACATAATTACAGAAATATGAATTGAAACACAATGATAACAGGAAAAATTCTCTTTATTAGTATCGTTTGAACAGATTACAAAGCTCTCATTTTCTCTCTGAGACTGTACAGAATACAATGATCCCATTCCATATATTACATCCCTTTATATACAAAACCAACTCTTGCAATCGATGACTGTCTTTTGAACATAAAATCTATCTCTTTGCACCTCTTCTAATTTCTGGCTCTTGAGGATGAGGCTCGGGCTATCGCTTCGGACTATCCATCTCGATGTATCTTACACCTGTGTGCAAACTGGTGGTGGGTCAGTACATCAATGTATTGGTGATGTGAACAAATGCTACATCGTCTGAAACGATCAATAATTCATTTAGTGAGAAAATATTTTTGTGATGTTGATCTTGCTACTTTTATCTATGTTCATTTCATGCAGTATAGGGCCAGCTTAATTCTTTCGAAAACCAATATTTTATATCTTTTCATTTCAAGCACGATGACCATTCATTTCTTGTGAAGTGCGCATCATGTTTCATGAACATAATCATTTCATTAGGTACTTAGCAATAACATAACATTTGGCATTCTTTTCTTTTGGATAGATAGGAGCAATGAATAATACGGTCTTGTATCTATATTTAGATAACATCAATTCATGAGAAAAATCTCATTCATAGAAGTAGTTCATGATTATATAATCTAAAACATAGATTACATCACTTATTCAGTGACCTTTACCCATAGCCGATAATCCATCCCTGTACAAGACAATGATTAGTATAAACATGATATAACTGACATCGTTCCCTATTATCTCTGTATTGTTAGCTCTTAACAAAATCTTTACTGACTCATGCAACCCGATTGGCAGCTGTGACTCAAGGCTTAGCTTTTCACTAATACATACGCATACCAACAGCTGTGACTCTCCGGTTAAACTCTTCACTAATATATATGTCGGACCGTTGAGCACCTCTAAAGGGTGGTGAATAGAGTGTGTGTGTGTGTGTGCAGCAAAAATAATCACCCCTTTAAAAATTAATAGATTATAAACTATGGCAGATAAAAGAGACATTAAATTAAATGCAGTAATCAAGAGATAGAAGATCAAACTCAGTGAACACTGCGATATATACTGGTTTCTCTCTGAGAGGACTAATCCAGTCAAGAGTACTCTTACATGTTGATAATCTACTATTCACAAGCTAAATGAGAGCTTGTCGTCTTTTTACAATACCGTGCCTTGGTGACGAGCGCACGACCGACTCCAACAAAACTTGAATACAAAAACTGAAAAGTTTTCTAATTGCAGCCTCTTTACAATTCTTTGAACCAAATACTCTAAATCGAACAGAATATTATTGGCTTTGGCTAAGAGTGTATAGGTGAGATTTGAAAGCTTTAGAGCGATGAACAACACTTAGAAAGAGATAGAGAGAAGAATGAATGAGTGATTAGAAACGTGAAAATCCTTTTCTATTTATAGTGTTTTTCCTGACGAACTCAGACAGAGTTCGGGCTGAGTTCGAATGCTAAAATATCGCATTTGAACGTTGCACGTAGATTTGGGCAACATAAATTCAAAAATCCTTGACTGAACTCGGTCCGAACTAGGACCGAACTCTGTCAGAGTTCTGGCCGAATTCTTTCTAGTCAGGATGGGATTTTTGGTGATCCAAATTCCATAGAATTTTTGGCTATATGGATATGTGGAATTTTGTGGGATTAGGTAGGCTTGTTGGATTTATGGACTGAGAAAATCTAAGCCAATAATATCCCGAACGATATCACATTTTATATTTTCTAGACTCAATAAAAGTGAAAATACAGAAGAAAATATAAAATGACTCGATCTGGATTCCGATATAATCTTGTCTGGATGACGATGCAATATTCTTTATAGATGCAGGATGTAGACGCAGTACGTTCTTTGATATTGATTTCGGTAACCTGTAGCAGTTCTTATATTTTGCGTATCGACTTAAGTTATCATTGATTATCAAAATCAGGTGTGACCATTTAGCCAATGGGCCAACAATCTCCTCCATTTTGATAATTGACAAACTTGAGTCTATACCAAAATGAAAAATATAACTTTGAAATAATATACCGGATTTGTCGCAGAAATATGGAATGGAATTTTTTGTTGATATTTTGGGTATTGCATGTCTCCCCCTTTGTCATGTACGCAAAATGAGTAGCTCCCCCGCAATATGTGAAGCCAATAATTTAACATAGACAAAGAAATAGACAGAGTAATATCCATAGCAAAACAAGTCATACTCAGTAGAACTAGCAGCAGTGTAAATGAACGAAAAACTCACATAGCATGAACTAGAATATAACTGAACAATTGAAATCCAAATGCATAAAGTCATAACTAAAAGAGTTTATGATTGCTACATTAAGTCCAACTAAAGAAGTTTGGGCTACTATAAAGTGCATAACTACATAGATCATCATCAACAAACTAGAATCACAAAAACTCTAAACTAAAAGCCCAAATCACATCTGGGCATCATCATCGGCTGAAGGAACAGGCGACTAAGGATTGAAGTAAGCAATAGTCGGATCAAAGTACCCGAAAGTGGTCGGATCATCAAACCTCGGTCCGTCAAAGCCAGGATGACGGATAATCAGAAAAGGAGCTGAAGGATGATGCGCCAAACTCCAGTATAGATCAACAATGCCATTCCTCAAGATTTATGCCTGTGAGATATGGCAGAACTCAGCATCGACATAACTCTGATGACGTTGTCCAGAGGGAGTAACAAATTCATCAAAGCGCTGATAGAACTGAGGATCAAATCCTAGAGCAGGAGCAACATAGGCAGTAGCAGGAGCTGGAGCGTCTGGATCAACATGAGCATCAACAGAAGCAGCACCAGATGGAGATGGAGGTAGAGAAAATCTTCTAGACCTAGTCAGCTCAGAAGATGACCCGGAGATAGGACATGAATCAAGGTTGATTTCAAATCTCCTAAAAATGACTGCTAGATGCATGGGGTACAAGAGGTTGTGCCCCACTCTCCTACAACTAATCATCCAAGCCATGAATGTCTTGGGGACAGAAAAAGGAAAACTGAAGTGAATGTGGTACATGGCAGACATCTCAAAAAAGGTAATCTCATCGGTAGATCTCTTTTTGGGAAGCAAAGTAAAGTAGACAAAATGATACAACTCATAGTAGTTTTGATTAAGGTGCTTTGCCTACAGCCTACCCCCCCCGAGGAACTGGGTTTGGATGACACATTGCAGCCTTAAGGGAATCAAGGATAACTTCTGCGGGAAATTAAACTCGGTGAATCTTGACTAAAGCTTTGCCGACGTTCGACATATGAAAATATTCACTATGTCAGTAGAGTTGAATTCAATCTCTTTACCGCAGACACAAGAATAGATAATCCCGTCATCTTTTATTTGTAAGTTGCAGTAAAACATATGAATGATATTATCAAAGATATCACTAGAAGTTCAAAGAAATCTCGGACACCTAAATTTTTAAAAGCCGAGGCGTACTCCGAGAAGATAGTAAAGTTGACGGATCGCCTGGGGCAAATTTTTCGATAGCGAAAAGCGTCAAACCATGAGTCCGCTATTTCAAAAGATGGAAATAACATTGTGCCATATTCCTCTTCGCCGGTAGGACAAGCAGGACTAAACACATTTATGGGTTCGTATTTAGAGGTAGAAGATGAATCCGCAGACTCACCTTTCTTTTTCTTAAAAAGTTTAGAAGCCATAGAATTTTGAAAATGAGAAGGATGAAGATATACCTTAAAGAGAATGAATAAGTAGAAGAGGTCACTTCTTGAGCTTCTTAGAACTAAGGAGATAGGAGTTTGGAGCTTGGAAGAGGTAGAAGAGGAAGCTAGGGTTTGAGTTTTCATTCTCGGATGGAGAAGGAAGAAAAAGAAGATGGGTTTAAATAGAGGGCTAGGGCCGGCCGTGCTGTTCTGGAAACTTGAATCAACACCATCCGAACTCAGTTCGAGTTCTGACTGAGTTCGGCCACTTTTTTTTCCATTTCATTATATGCATAATGAATAATAGATAGACTTAATAACTTTTAATTTTTCAATTTAGTAATATCCATTACTTTGGGTTAGCTATAGGGGCCGGATCCCAGCTAGCGGTAGTCCGAAGATACTTGACACCGTGTCGCTTAGACTTTTACGTCTTTTTGACAGAAGGGCCCTTTCGGCTTGTGCCCAAAATAATTTCAATTAATAAATCTCAAGTTGTAAGAATTTTTATTAAACATAACACATTATGAATCTGAAAATTCATGCCTAATTCGCATCACATATAATTGAAACGGTCTTCAACCAGCGGTTTGTAAAAATATATGCTAATTGATGATCTGTGTTAATAAATTCTAAGCAAATATCCCCATGTTGTTGGTGATCACGTAAAAAGTGATGACATATCTCTATATGCTTCATATGTGAGTGACAAATAGGATTCTTACTCAAATTTATTGTACTAGTTTTATCACAGCATATGGAAATCTTTGAGTAGTACAGATTGTAGTCTTCTAGGGTTTGTTTTATCTACAAAATTTGAGCAGAACAATGTCCTGCGATGATATACTCAGCCTCAGTCGTTGATAGCGCTATAGAATTTTGCTTTTTTCTAAACCAGGAGACTAAAGCTTTTTCTAGGAATTGACACGTACTGCTGGTACTTTTTTGGTCTACTTTGCATCCTGCAAAATTCGCATTTGAATAACCTATTAGGTCAAAAGATGTGGTTTTGGGATACCACAAGCCGACTGTAAAAATTTCTTTAAGGTAACGGAAGATACGCTTGACGGCGCATGAGTGTGATTCCTTAGGATTAGCTTGATATCTAGCACATATGCAAACGCTAAACATTATATCAGGGTGACTACCAGTTAAATATAATAAACTACCAATTATACCTTGATACTTACGCTGGTCGACTGGTTTGCCACTTTCATCAATGTCACGCCGAGTTGATGTAGCCATTGGAGTTCCGATAGGCTTTACATTGTCGAAGTCATACTTCTTCAGTAAATCCTTTGTATACTTGGCTTAGTTGATGAATGTTCCTTGTGAGTTTTGTTTGATCTGGAGTCCTAGGGAGTAGTTTAGCTCTCCCATCATAATCATTTCAAACTCACTCTGCATACACTTAGCAAATTCTTGATAAAGTTTTCATTAATAGAACCGAATTTATGTCATCTACAAAAATTTGTACAAGAGGAATATTATCATCTGAAGACTTGATAAATAAAGTAGTATCAACTCTTCCTTTTAAAAATCTATTTTCAAGTAGGAAGGCACTTAGGCGTTCATACCAAGCACGAGATGCTTGTTTGAGTCCATAGAGTGCTTTTCTAAGTTTGAAGATGTGATTGGGTTTTTAAAAATCTTCAAAATTAGGGGGTTGTTTCAAAAAACTTTCTTTTTTAAAAACCCATTTAAAAATGTACTTTTCACATCCATTTGAAATAGTTTGAAATTATGAAAACATACAAATGCACAAAACATATGGATAGCTTCTAGTCTAGCAACAGGAGCATATGTCTCGTCATAATCAATACCTTCTTCTTGATTATAACCTTGTGCCACTACACGTGTTTTGTTGCGTAGAACTTGTCCATTCTCACTTAGTTTATTTTGGAACACCCATTTGGTAAAAATTATTGATTGACCAATAGGTTCAAGAAAAAGTTCCCAAACTTGATTTCTCTCAAATTGATTTAATTACTCTTGTATGGCACCAATCCAAAATTTATCATTAAATGCATCTGCTACTGTCTTAGGTTCTACTTGAGATATAAAAGCTATATTGTTTTCCATTAAAATCTTTTGATTGCAATTTCAATTACAAATAGAACAGTGTTACAATGTAGGACTTAGATGTAGTCCTAGGAGTACACTTTTATTTATCTGTGTTCCTGTGTCGATGGAGCGAGTGGTAATGCGTTGACTCCGTTGACGATCTGACGACGGTTTTTGGTTCTCTGAAGGTCTGAGTTGCTCTGGGTGATGGAGCTTGCAGACGGGAAGAAGACGTTGAGTGTCTCCGTCTATGTCTGTCCCACTGTATGTGTTTGTCGGTCTGTGGAAGAAGGAAATGATCCTTCTATTTATAGCTTACATGTTGGCTGCTCATGCGGGCATATGTAGGATGTGCCTGTACGTGGGGATGCTACGTAGTTAAAGCTACGGAAGGCGCATGGATGATACACCATCATTTGTGGGTTGAATCATTCATGCTGTATTTGTGAGCTAGTACGTAGCAGGGGAGAGGATCTTTCAGTTGCTGAGATCTTGGGTGGTTAGCACCCCTTCATAGGCTGAATTGAGTCAAAGGACACGTGGCGCATGTCCGTAGCTCAAAGATCTCGGATTTGGTGGAGAGTAATCTGATAGGATGCGCCCGGGATTGGGCGCATGAGGAGACTTTCGCTCGCAACCTTCAGGAGTTACGAACCAGTCTAGGCGCATGGCTTCTGAGGCTCATGGGAGGCTTCAGCTTAACCTCTGTCTTTAGGGATCAAAGGAAGGTCTGAGGCGCATGGCTCTTGAAGCGCATGCAGAGGTTTGGGTTTGATGTGCCTAAGCCTCATTATGATGGAAGAGCCCCAGGCTGGCAGATGCGCCTATGCATTGACGATGAAGTGATTCACTCTAACGGGGCAGAGTGATGCGCTGGAAGCGTAATCCGCCGGACGGAGACGACGCGGCTAGCTGAGATGACACGGCTAGCTGAGACATCTGAGTGATGAGCCTAGTTGAGAGTAGGCTGTTACAAAGTCTTCATTTGGCATTATGTTTCTGAGACGATGTCGGACAGACACAACATGTTGCAACTGCTGGAACACAGACTGCCTTGGTGGTACAGCCACTGTCTTGCGGCAGCAGCAGTTGATGGCGACCGTAGCACAAGTATGTCCCGTGAGGGGCGAGTTTTATATGATGGTCGTCTCTCCTGATCTACGTCTGTGAGTGATCACATTACATAAATCATGTGAGGAGATATTGACACTCGTACCCTCTTCAGGCGCATGGCAAAGCCAAGCGTCAGTGTGAGTGTATAGTGACACTCGTACCCTAATCAGGCGCATGGCAAAGCCAAGCGTCAGGGTGAGTGTATAAGTGACACTCGTACCCTAATCAGGCGTATGGCAAAGCCAAGCGTCAGGGTGACTGTATGAGTGATGCGCCACATTTACACCCCCATCAGGTGCATGGCAAGACCAAGCGCTGGGGTGATCAAGTGAATGTTACGTCCCCTGATCCAACCCATAAGGCGCGCCCAGATCAATAGTGGGAAACCACATTTATAGTGACTTGAACCAACCTCAGACGCACAACCAATATAGGCACGGGGGTTCAAGACCACATAATTTGCCTTGCACGACTTGGTTGCGAACGCAGCAGATGCGCCCAAGTGAGACAAGGACTTTGAGGGTCGGCTCGTTTCTGGCGCAGAAGCATCCGAGTTAACTTTGTACAGCTTACCATAAGCAGCGCGCATGATTGTTAGCGCATACTTCTGGTTTGCCGTTGGCATAACACGTTTGAGGCGCATGGCCCGTACCGTCTTGGAGTTCTTCGTACTAGCCCGCGAAGGCGCATAGTACTCAGAATCCAACTTTTTCTCGCCTTGACAGCGAGTGAAGAACTTGCAGCCAACCCAGAAGGAGAGAAGAACTACTGCAACTTTTTGTGGCTCGAACGGGCTCCCTGGATAACGGGCTCCCTTTTCTTTATTTATTTTGGTGCCCCTTTCAATGGAGGCAAGAGGGCTCTATATATAGAGTAGAATGAGACCTCTCTTTTTCTCCTTTCCAATGTGGAATTAAAAGTAATATCCCTTCTTTTTCATGCTTCTACAAGACCCCCTTCAAAGTTTTTAAAACTTTTGGACAAGTTTTGAAATACTTTGAACAAGAAGCATGGATAGTATAGCTGTTTAGGTGTGACAATCCTATCAGAGGTAGTATGGACGTGATAGGTTTGGATACTTCCACTGGGGCCATGATCATATGGCTGAGATTTTGGAGGCGTCGGTGGCTGAGCTCGACCAGCATCTTTCCGAACTTCAGAGTATTCGGCGGAATGACTTTTCTGCTCTGATAGAAGCGGAACAGAAGAAATTGATAGCTGAAGTTGAGTCGTCTTATCAGGCCACGGTAGCCATCTGGGACCCTGAGGTGGCCGAAGCTGAGGCTGCGGTGGAGAGACTGCCACAGTCCATGCAGGAGAAGGTGGAGCTGCGGGCCTCATTGGATGCTAACATAGCGAAGGTCACAACCAAGATTCGCCTTCTTGAAGACCAGCGGGCCCAACTTTTGTTAGATGCTGAGCGAGCCCAGGCTGAGCACATATCGTCTAAGGAGGAAGAAGCAGTTGTCACTCGCCATATTCTTTCTCTGACGTGCCAGTGGAAAGAGTTGGATGCTAAGCACGAGAACGATACTGCTCATGAGGCTGTGGAAGCGATGCGTCAAGAAGCTGAATGTCGAGTCCTGGCGACTGTGGGGACTCGGGCTGAAGACTTGAAGAGTCGGGTCGAAGAGCTTTCTGCCAATCCCAATGATGCTTAGGGATTGTAGTCTCTTTTTTTGTTATATATATTTTTTGGCAACTTTGCTGGGGATGTAATCCTTTACTTTTGCATGACAAAAATAAAGAATTTTGTGGTGTGTTCATTTTTGCTATCATGAACTAGTAATTTGTGTGGACCTATTATCTTTTGCACACCTTAGTTTTTAGGTACAGATAATAAGTTTGAAAGAACCGACATGTTTGCTCAGAGGTAATATGGACGTGGCAAATATGGGGTTCAAATGATAGAATCTTCCTACTCAGAGGTGTTATGGATATGGTAGGAGTGACTCTGGGGGGATACGCGGAACTACTCAGGGTAATATGGACATGGAAGTTCTGCGATCGATGTACGGCAACGCGGGGGTTGTTTGTACGGGATGTTTACTCAGAGGTAATGTGGACATGGTAAACATGATAAGTAGCACAATCTTATGTAGTGTGAGATTCTTCTTTGCATGGTGTAGAGGAGCAACTCAGAGGTAATATGGACGTGGTTGTTCTTCTACTGGGGATAGAATGCCATGGAACAATTGGGTTTCGAAAGCATAAGATTTTGTGAAGGGGAGATGTACGTGAGCTCTGATGATCAGGTCCACTGACTCCCTTGTTGAGTAGAGATGGAAGTACATGTCTGAAAGATGTCATGAGTAGTACTTCTTAAGGAACTTGCCGTTGATGGACATCATGAACAAGTCCCCGTTCGGTCGAGCGAGGCGGTAAGCACCATTTGAGTATACCATCTTTATGATGAAAGGTCCCTCCCACTTGGGCTCGAACTTTTTTGGTGTTTTGTGAGTCAACACCATCGACCTCCTGACTGCCAGGACCAAGTCCCCTACTTGGAAAGTCCTCTGCTTGACCTTTTTGTTGAAACCCTGCGATATACGGGCTTGATAAAGTTCAATGTGCTGCAGAGCTAGGAGACGTTTTTCGTCCAGTGCCTCCAATTCTCGCAGACGACGACGTTGATTGTCTTCTTCTGTCAATTGGTTTATGATCGCTACACGGAGTGAAGGTATCTGAATCTCGAGAGGCAGTACCGCTTCACTCCCGTAGACTAAGGAGAACGGGGTGTTGCCCGTCGGAGTCCGTACCGTTGTATGGTAGGCCCAAAGACATTTGCTGAGCTTTTCGTCCCATTCGTGTTTGTTGGATGACACGACCTTTTTGAGTAGCTTGACGATAGTTTTGTTAAAAGCCTCGACCAATCCGTTTGCTGCCGGATTGTAGACGATTGATGCCACGTTCTGAATGCGGTTCTTGTCACAGAATCTGCTGAAAACATGGCTGATGAACTGAGGACCATTGTCGTAGATAATCCTGCGGGGTACCCTGAAACGGTAGATGACATGGTGCTTGATGAAGCTGATCACCCTAGAGCTATTCACTTTCGTCAGTGGAACTGCTTCTGCCTATTTAGAGAAGTAGTCGGTGATGGCTAGGATGAAGCGATGTCCCCTTGCTGAAGGAGGGGTGATAGGTCCCACAATGTCCATGCCCCAAGCTTCAAAGGGCCAGGAGTCGACCATAGGATGCAGTGGTTCCGATGGTGTATGGATAAAGTCGGTGTGAAGCTGGCAAGCATGGCACTTTTTAGCATAGTCGACGACGTCGGTTGCCATGGTTGGCCAGTAGTAACCCTTCGCAATCGATCCTGCAACTTAGGGCCAGGTTGATGAGCTCCGCAAGTCCCATCATGAGCTTTCCGAAGGGCCTCGGCTGCTTCTTCGTTGGATAGACATCGAAGGAGAAGTCCATTGAAGGAACGTCGGTACAGTGTTTTAGTAGCTGTATCATAATAAAATCGAAGGGAACGCCTTCTGACCGAGACGGCTTCTTTCGGGTCTTCTGGAAGAATTTCATAGACAACAAAGTCGATGAATGAGAACCTCCAGTCTCGGACATTAACACCGATACTTATTGTCATGGCATGGGCCATTTGTGAGCATAGGTTGTTTTTGGGACAAACCAAGTCTTGTCCAACTACCATGACGTAGTGTTGAGTCCCGAGGTGTCACGACCCGCACCCTAGAGTTAGGGCACGAGAACGTAACAACGCCCAACCTACGTCGCAGTGTCGGCGGTAGAACGCTGTCCTAGGTCTCAATGCATCTAATAGTATAAGACTAAACAATTTATACTCCCCGAATGGGGGTGACATAGCAGAATGTAAACTCAATCACATCTAAGGTAGAGCATAACGGAAGATAGATAAAACATAAAATCCAAAAGAGATACAGCAGATAGAAGTCTAAGTGTCTAAGATACAAACTCAGAATATATCTCAAAACTCAAATACAGTAATCCATAAATACAACTCAAGACGACTGAAAATAAACTATAAGCAAAACCCTAGCTATCTATACAACCTCTACTGTCTTCTCTAGGCTAGCAGGCAACCTCCAGGCTATCTGTAAAATTTATCAACAGGTCCAGTCAGGACTGGAGCGAGCACAGTACATCTCAACAGATCATAGTAAGTTAGAAAATATAATCATGCAATAAAGTAAGATACATGAACTGAAGAAATACAGTATGTAAACAGAGAGAGAGAACTGTAATAGAAATATCTACTATAAGTAGAGAGCTAATAGTGACTAGTGAGTCAGAGTAAAATATAAACATGTGAATGGCATAGGAGATTCATGACTACAGCTAAGAGAGTGATTCATGACTACAGCTACTTGGATAATATTCACATGCCTATTTTCACTCCCCCATCCCCAATCAATACACAAGGATCTGTTCAAGTTATGTTAAGATTCGTGAAACTTCACATGGCTCATAAAATGAGTGATACATGAAGGTGATTCATGATGGCTCTGTGAACATGAGAGTACATGTATCACAAGTGATTCGTGAATCAGAGGAAGCATAGAGATACGTGATGATTCGTGAAACGCACAAAACATGCAGTATCCGATGCTCCCGAGGGGGATAACATCTCATGAAAAGATCCATATAGTACCAATCCGTGTGATCAACGTGACAGTATCAAGTGAAGTAATTTAAAGCAGGAAAATAATTCTAAACAAGATATGAAATGATCAGAGAATGTACTCGCCTGATAACCTGAACAGCTGATAGGTATAGGGGTCCAACTGAAGCCACAGAGTCCTATTTAAAGCAACCCAGGTTACAAGGTGTTCAAGTTGTAATAAATAAATCTCTACAAGCAATCTATTTTATTCTAGGTTCTTCTAAGTCAAAACAACTCTAGGTCAACTCCGATCAATAATCTAGTCAAACTAGGTCAAATGTTGACTTACAGTTGACTTTGGGTCAACTGGTCAACTCTGGTCAAACAGGGTCAATTCTAGTCTAATTATTAAAGATATAAAGTGTACTTCGTTATTTGTACGTCGAAACTTACGACACGTAAATCGAGATGAGATGATCAACGGTAAAGTTGATAATCTCATTACAGTGATCCGCATGTCCATCTTGTCAATTTCAGCGACATGAGATCACTGGAATTGACTGAGCTCAGTTTCGTTGTACTAATCCCGAAATACGAACATTATAAGAATTAATTATTAATTATTTATAAAAAGGTTAAACTCAGAGAAACTATCAACAAACATTATCGGATGATGAAATAAACATCGCCAACGTGTCCAGAATGGTCAAATCAGCTAGAATAGCTTACCCATCGGTCCAATTTGGACACAAGGGCAAAAAGATAATTTTCGGTCAAAACGGTGTCCGTATCGGAGCCGTTTTGCACCGAAAAATGTGCAAGAAAAAAAGTCTACAAAATATAATAAATTATATGTCCATGAAACCAGAATGACGATACGAACTCAACGGTATATCCGAAATTGGATTCCGATGAGCCGACGTCAAAAAGTCTCGTTGACCCAGAATGTGGGACCCACTTTGCACCAAAAAACGTGCCAGGGCCCACGTTCTCCAAATCTAACAAATTTTATATGAAAACATGCCAGAACGATGCCACGAGTCTAATGGTGGTATCAGAAATGAAATCTGGAGTCCCGTATTCAAAAATGGAATTTTACAAGTTGGAAATTACGAATTCGGACGACCAACTTTGGCGTCGAATTCAACCAATCAAACAAGCTCACAATGAAACGAAACTGGAGGGATAGTAAGAGGGTTATACCAGCTTCACACAAGAACTAGTAGCATGCCAAACGGAGCTGCGGTGGAGGAGATACAAGCTGACGAAGTTGGCCCCGCAAAACTGTCCAAATTTAATACAATTTAAACGGTCAACTTGGTGGCCGGTTTTGATGTATCAAACGATAAAATTAACGGACGAAAATTGACAGGGATGAAGGTGGATATACCGAGATTGTGATGGAGGGAAGAAATCACCGATCCAACGGTCGAATTTCTAGGAAAACGTGCGTAAAGTTGCTGCGACGGAACGCCAAAATGAACTCGATTCCACGCGCGTCACGATGGGACGTCGTGCAAAACGCACGAATCGCCTCGACGGCGCGTCCTGGAGGACGGTGGCCATCAGGGGACAGAGCGTCGGAGCTCGCCGGAGGGGGGGTGCCCACGGCGGCGCGTGGCCGGCCATGGCGGCGGCGGCCAGTGCCTCACGTGCGCGCGCAAGGGGCACGCCATACAAGCGCAGCTGCTGCTGCTGCCGGGCTCGTACGGCCTGGCCGGCGACGCACGATGGCACGCTGCCTGGCCTGGCCCGGTGAGGCAGGGGCGACGGCGGCCAAGGGCTGGTGGCGGCCGAGGAGTGGTGCGGGTGGTGGCGCCATGGTGTTGGTGGTGGTGGCGGATTATATGAGGAGGGAAGGAGGAGGAGATGGCTGTGCTCGGGTGGCCGAGTCCAGGGGGGGTGGCCGACGGCCAAGTCACAGCCAGGGGAGGCTGGGGTCGGGCCAATGAGGAGGTGGTCGAGGCATGGCTTTGTTGCTGTTGGTGTTTTTGGTTTGAGTTGTGGGAAATAAATGTTTAGAGAGAGATAGAAAGAGTACTAATAATTGAAATGAGAGAGAGAAGAGCCTTTCCTAGGAGTTAGGGCCGGCCAAGTGGCTGTGAGATGTTGGGGAGTTGATTTGTAGGAATGAATGGATGAGATTTAATTAGGGGGGAATCAATGGCTAGGATCAAATATAGCTAGAATAGGTCATTCCAATAGGGATTAATATCAATAAAAAATTCCAATAAATATAGAAAATTAGGTAGAAGAGTACTTGATATTTTTGGGCAAGAAAATATGAGGGTGTTATGATGGAGAGTAACATGGAGCTGGGCTGGACTCGATGGAGCCGAATTGGGTCAAAATCGGACATTGTGCAAAAATCGAATTAAAATTAGGTATCGATGATCATGAGCAAATAAGTAGCACATGGGGATTCCAATAAATGGGACACAAGTGTCGGGCGGGTAGCTCAATGTGGGCCATGTCCATAATTGGGACTGACAGGTTTTGGTCGACAGGGGACCCACAAATCAAGTTAGAAAATGAATGTGACGCCGTGGGGTGAAATAAAATCGGGTCACGTGTTAGGAAAGTTGTACGAAGCAAATAGAGCACAAAATGGCGTGTCTGAGTGGGACACGAAGGTCAAGGGTGAAGAGCATCTCGAGTAGATCATGCATGATGTGTTGGTTTCAAGGAAATGATGGGTCTGGTGCTCCCAAATTAAAAGTCACGATAACGTGCTGAAAATGATCAAGGAAAAGAGTGGAAAAATAATTAATAATCAAATGGTCTAAATCGACCCGAAGTTCAGCGAAGCAAAAAGAGTACAAGGGAACAAGTTTGGATGGGACACTATATACCATCATGAAGGTAATCCTGTCCACTCCAAAACTCATGAAGAAGATTTTCAGAGTTGAACATCCCTGACACTCCAAATATCAATGGCACGAAAAAGTACACTTAAAGATAAATAACAGAATAAATTATTTATCAAAACTAAATAAATCATAAAATTTTTTTAAAAAAAAAACAACCCGAAATTTAGGGTGCTCACATCCTACCCACCTTATAAAAATTTTGTCCTCGAAATTAAAATGTTCATAATCCTTCTAGGTCAAACCCCCACAATCATATCCCAGAACTTAAATAAAACATACCATCAAAAGGCCGACATACAGGATCATGGCATATGGTGGTAGTGAAAGTCTCATCTAGGTATACAAGTCATGCTAACCGAAACGGTCATAGGGTATCAAAACACACAAACAGTCTAGGGTGTTAAACCGGAAAAGACGCTGAATACAAACCATCAAAGCTGTAAGACAGCCTACCCTTCTATGTGAAAACTGGTACTTATCATAAAAATAAAGAAGGTAACTACCAATTATCTTTAAAGGGTTCAGAAAAATCAAAATCAAAGTTAAAGAATGAAAGCCAATTTCATGGAAAATTCCAATCACAATACATATTAAGGATATTTAGTCTCGATATGATCTAAGTTGATCAAATTAGGAAAATCAAGATTGGGCAATATGGAAAACAGTTTAACAAAGTCTGAGAACGAGCATACAAGGATGGTGATTCAGGTCACAATCAAATTTAATTCAATTGAGTACAACCCAAGATAAGAAAAGATAATCGAAGTTGATTTGGTCGTGATTAAGGAAACTAGGATTCAATGATATTGAAAAACCCTTTTAGAGAAAAACAGAAAAAGATTTCATACGAAGTCAGTAAATCATCTCTCTCTAATGCTATCAATTTATCATTTGCCAAATCATATTTTTATCTCACAAGCCCCGATATGAAAATCAACCTTCATATGACTATCATCGAAATTTTATAACCTTCAGTCATCTAAACCTTTACCATGATCACCATAGACAAAATTCCAACTTCTAAAACACTTTCCACGAAACATACCCCTCTTATTTAGGAGTCAACACTTATTCATTTAATCAAAATTTTAAATTCCTTCACCTCGTTCTAAATTAGATCCAAAATCTCTAAATCCAGTTTATGAAATCCTTGTACTTGTTTAAGTCAAGTCTCGTATTTACTCAACTCCAATACCACTATGTCATACCAAATTTATTCTTGTTTATAAATCAACCTTCATATTTCTTCAACGTTCACCTTCAATTATTATCCTTTTTGAATTCTAACATTTCTTCCAATCATCTAAAATAATTTCTATAACGTAAAATCCTTGTGTTCCCTCTGTCTCTAGTCACCCTCTTACAATATTACTTCAACTTCACATAATCATAGAATACAATTAAATTCTCCTTTCCATCTCTAAATTTCTTCATAGCCTTGCAATAGTTCCCAAGAATCAATAACCAAGATTTTCTAAGTTCTCAAAACTAGGTTGACCTCTGGTATCCTCATTAGTTTTGAAATACATCCATGAATTATTCATAACCATCTTTCTGTGATTGTTTCTAAATTGATAACATTTATCACTCGATTCCATTCTAAACCTTTACCCCAACTTCCTCTCAATTTTTTTTCATAATTGACATCCAACGTTCTGATTCCTACAAATCATTCTATGATAACCATTTACGTCATTTTTACACTAGATGAGTTACGTCACTTTCTCAACATTTCTCAGGCAAAAAGATATGAAGATTCAAGAGTTTTCAAGGTATAGCTGACAGAATTATATACAAGACAGGGAATTGATGTAATCATGACAGTTATATAAGACAAGAATGATGGAAATAAAATATTGGCAGGAAGAGAATGATAAATGAATCTGTTATGCTTATCTGTTTAAAAGAGGAACCCGTTTTGAAATCAGAGCTATAATATCAAATCCAAAACAAGGTCTAGCAAAATCATCGATTCATTGTATTAAGGAGAAATTAATTTTGTAAGAAGTTACACAAGGGCTTATAAAAATAGCTAAAGCTACTACTAAGTTTTTTTTTCTACTACTAAGTTAAATAATGAGAAACAAAACAAAAATTCTCTCTTTTTTTTGAAAGACTGAACATAAGTAGTGAAAACATGTTCAAAAATATTTAAGGTACAATCTGATAATCATATGCGTCTATCCAAAATCATGGTGCTCTAAATCCTCGTCATACTCGTAAGCAAGGCTACGATAATCACAAAGTCCTCGACTTAGGCACATACCTCTAGAATCGTAGTATTTAACATTTTCGCGATGCCGCTAGCTTGGCTACGAAAACCTTAAATTCCCACACCCAAAAAATATATCCAAAGCCAGACTATGTGTCCTCACCATGCTGGCTAATGTGACTATAGAAGACTAGATTCCAAACTTAGATGACCTAGCCCATATAATTTCATCTTGACAAAATTTAAGTTAAATCAAAAATGAATACCCAGAAATCAAATTTATCAACGAACATCAAGATTCAAAAATGAACAAAATCCTTCAAATTATATAAATACAAACTCGGATGCTATAGCTAACATCAAGATTCAAATTCAACAATCTTCAATCACAATCAATAAATACAAACTCAAATTCAACACTAATCCATCAAAATCAATTTCAACGATAGAAAATAAAGATAAATCAAACCAAGAAAAAGAGAGTTTTCAAATCGGAGTTAAACAAGATTCTCAAGGGTCGTCCCAGGAATCTCTCAAGGGATCCTAGCTGTGATTGAGTATCTTCAAAAATATATCCTACTCCTACTGCAGGCTGTAGTGGTACTCTAGTTCGAATACCACTACACAAACTCGACCTGCATGGGCCACCACTCGAGGGGTGCTGCTAATGAAGCTGCGAGGCCGGCCAGAGCGCCAGCCTCCAGGTTTTGTAACCGAGGTACGTGTTCTCTGAAGAACTTGGTCAAGGTTGAAATAATATTCAATACAGCTTCATGGTAAGGAACCAGATCTTCACGGCGAACTTCGTACTGCCCTCGGATTTGATTAACGACGAGTTTTGAGTCACCGTAAGCTTCTAAATGATCTACCCCCAGCTGTTGCGCCAGCTGGAGTCCCATAATTAGAGCGTTGTACTCGACAACATTATTGGAGCACGACTTCGAATGGAAGTAAGCACGCTGGATGACCAGCTGATCGGGGGAGACTAGGACCACTCCCACTCCTGCGATGATTTGGCCTTTGGGGCCTGTTCTCGAAGCGCCATCGAAAAATACCCACCAGACGGAGTTTTCTTCGATGACATTTGATTCTTGGACCTCATCCAGGATGTTTTCATAGAATCTGGAGGACTCTGGGATGGGGTGAGCGGCTAAAAAGTCGGCTAGAGCTTGACCCTTGACGACTTTTTGTGGAACGAACACCATGTTGTACGGCGTTAACAGAATTGCCCATTTAGCTAGTCCGGAGTTCAAGGATCCTGGCTTCGTCATGAAAACCCTAAGTGGATTGACTCAGGAGGTGACATGAATTATCTAGCCCAAAACATAATGGCAAGTCTTCTGGATGGCGAATACCAAAGCCAAACACTCCTTTTCGACGGGGTTGTACCGGTGTTCGGCCCCGATCATCGTTCTACTAAGGTAGTAGATAGCTTGCTCGTAGCCTGCATCATTGTTCTGAGCCAACAAAGTGCCAAAGGCATGATCCATGGCACGGACATAGAGGAGAAATGGTTTGCCTACGACAGGTGCCACCAGGACTGGCGGGCTCGTCAGGTAAGCTTTGATATGGTCAAAAGCTTTCTGGCATTCTTCTATCCAGACGTAGGAGACTCCCTCCTTCATGAGCTGGGTGAAGGGTTAGCATTTATTGGAAAGGTTTGCTATAAACCTTCGGATGTATGCCAGACGCCCTTGCAGGCCTCGAAGTTCTCGGAGGTCCTTCGGAGGGTCCATGTCAAGGATGGCTTTGGTTTTCTCGGGATCGACATGAATACCTTTCGCCGTGATAATGAAGCCCAAGAACTTTTCGCTAGAAACCCCAATAAAGGATTTATCGGGGTTCATCTTGAGTTGATGCGCTAGCATGAGATCGAAGACTGTCTTTAGGTCTTGTAGGTGATCACCTTTGAGACGGCTCTTGACTGCGATATCATCAACATAGCATTCAACTGTTTTACGCAGATGTTAACAGAAGATGGTACTCATAGCTCTTTGGTATGTAGCACCAGCGTTCTTTAAGCCAAAGGGAATCACCGTGTAGCAGAAAATGCCTTTTGGTGTCCTGAATGATGTGTGTTTTGCGTCATCGGGAAACATCTTGATCTGGTTGTAGCTCGAGTACCCATCCATGAAAGACATGCGTTCGAAGCCACATGTATTGTCAATTATCACGTCAGTGATTGGAAGCGGAAACTCATCCTTCGGACAAGCAGTATTAAGATCCATGAAGTCGATGCAGACTCGTATCTTACCATTCTTCTTGGTGACAGGGACGACATTGGCTACCCAATCCGGATGCTGCTCTTCACGGATGAACCCGCTGCCCAGGAGTTTGTCGACCTCCTGATCGATAGCGTTCATGATGTCAGGACGAAAATATCGTTGTTGTTGCTTTACAGGCTTAGCATCAGGCAAGATGTTAAGTCTATGTATTACAATCTGGGGGTCAAGTCCCGGCATATCTTCGTAGCTCTAGGCGAAGACGTCGATATATTCTTTGGCCAATTGGACCAAAGACTCCCAGTATTTTCCCTTCAGACTCTTGCTGATGAAGATGGGTTTGGAAGGATATCCATCCCCAAGGCCAACTTGTTCGACCTCGTCTTCAGTAGGGGGTTCGCGTAATTCAAAACGAGACTCCCACTGTGCTCCTAGGCGTTGAGCCCAGGGTTCTTTCTCAAAGAATTCCGACGTTTGGTCATCGCCTTCATTCTCTTGAGATTGTGCAGATGCCATGTTGACTGATAGCACCTTTCTGAGGACTGAGCCGATACTGGTATTGGAATCCCAAGTTGATGCTTCAGACGAATGAGAGTGTTCCATTTCTTCTGCGTCCGAACTCTCTGGAGTAGCCGGCGGCGTGACCTAGCCTACCCCCCGTCGAGTATGGTGATAGTAGTCCTGCGGCTTTCCTTTAGGCGTTGGGAGCCGGATAGGAAGACGCCGACCTTTTCCATAGTTCAGGCCTTTGTTGCTTTTTAGGTCGTAACCTATCTTTTGGATGAGGTACTTTACCTTGTCCGTGTACCGATAAACCTGAATTCTGCCGATATCTGGTTCTGGCTTGAGTGGCGGGAGGTCTTGATGACGCTCGACTTTGCCGAAGATGATGGGTTCTTCATCCCGATTCTGCGGTGGGACTATAAAACAGACTCCTTGGGACGGGACTACTCGATTTACATGATTGACGGTCGTTATTTGTGTTTGTAACGACCGTAGAGCATTATCTAGTGTATATATGGCATTCTAATGTGGAAGACTAGAATAATTAAAAGACACTCTATTATTGATAAAATACGAGATTTTGTCCCACGGGATTATATTATCAAGAGAAGGTGCATCTATATCAGCAGAGATGTACTCTCCTAACTCTTCATCTGTGAGCACCGGGGCCGGTTCGGGAGAGTCTACCACAGACTTGACCTTGGGATCCGAGAGGGCTGTGTGGGCCTTCTCTTGCAGCTTGGATGATTACGGAGGCTTGCCTTTAAAACGCACCTTCAGGGGTGCCTCGACTGCGCCTTCGATGACAGGTGCCTGTAGAAGCATGGAAAATAATAAAGAAAGACCCATGTGGCCAGAGAGCCCCATGCGGCTTAGAGAAGTCATGCGGCTCAAGAATCCATACGGACCAAGGACCTATACGGCTCAAAAATGTCCTATACAGCTCAAAGAGGAACAACGTGGCCTGCAGACAGCTTTTTCGTTTGTCCTTTACTGCATTAAAGGCATTGACGGCTGACAATTTGGACGAGGTGACAGTTCTGACACAAAGATATCATTATGACTCCCTCATAATGATGGACTCCTCGGGAAGCGAAGAAAATCTCTGACATAATCCTCCGAGAGTCAGAAATTGTCATGCGGCCTTGACACATGGACAGCTCCATGCGGCTCATGAAGGCCAGCCCCATGCGGCTCATGAAGACCAGCCCCATGCGGCTCACGAAGACCATCCCCATGCGGCTCACAGAGGCCATCTCCATGCGGTTCACTCATACCCATGCGGCTCACATCATTACCATGCGGTCCAAATGATTTGGGGGGGCACTCTTAGGCAGCCTGGACACATGGCCAGCTTTATGCGGCCCAACTTTTCTGCGGCTCAGACACGTGGCATGATAGCAGGGCACATGGCATCAGATTAATCGAAATCTCTCAATAAATCCCAATAAAATATTGGGATCAAATCAGATCATTTGCAAATAAGCCAATTAAAGACACGTGTCGAGGAATCCGAGGTTAGCATGACAAATAAGAAGGATTTATGTCAATCAGCATTAATTATCCATAAAAGATTTGATACAATCATATTTATTGCTCAAATCTCGATGAACGGCCAAGATTTAATGATCCCTAGCAGCCGACTTTCAAGAATGAGCAATCATTGTAAACCCTAATGATGTCCCCCACTCTTATAAATAGCAGGGTGCCATTCCCTTGTGGAGAAACACACAGAGATATGGAGAGACATATACACAGAGAGAGATACAGAGACAGACGCCCATAGAGAGCCAGAGAGCCTGAAGAGAGAGCATTTCTCCATCAACGCCAAGCAGTCTTCCACAGAGCCAAAAGCTGCACCCGATCGTCCAAGGAGTAAGGCAGAGCAGCCGTCGCTTTCTCGAGCATCTATCGTCACCCCCAGAATCTAAAATAAACAATTGTACTTAGATTGCTGTACCTAGGTTTTCGTCCCTAGGCTTTCTTTGTACAAGCGAGTTTGTATTATGAAGTAAAAGTCTAGTCCTCCGATAATTATTCTGTCCTTTTATATTTCATGGCAAACACGATGGCGAATCTGCTGGGGACAAACTTCTCTACGGTTGAGGAGTTGGTGACACAATCGGATGCAGCCAAACTTGGCTCCACGCAACAGAAGATGGACGTCCGCTTCGACCAACAGGCGTTTGAAGAAATGCTCTCTGAAGGAAGTGCTGGCCCGATCCAGAAGCGAACCGCACAAAGAAAGCTCGCTGCGAGTGGAGGCCAAAGTCATTTGCTCCTCCACAAGCTCTGGACGGGGTACTCTCTGCTACCCAAGACGGCGAAGGCAATTCTCATACGGCTCCACTTCGAGCCGTAGAGGACTCTGCTGTCCCCAAGTCCGGCAGAGGAAAGCACTACGATGCTGGACTTGCAGGGACAAAGAGTGATTCTATGCGCCCCAAGAAGAAGCCGAACACTCCTGCGGCCAAATCTGCCAGCCACATGCAGGAAACTCATACGGGTGAATCTTCCAGCCGCATGAAGAAAGTCTATGCGGTCAGACCATCTAGCTGCATAAAGAAAACTCATGCGGCTGAGACTCCCAACCGCATGAAGAAGGCCTATGCGGCTACATCTTCCAGCCGCATGAAGATTACTGATAACAGCCGTATGACACCCACTCCGCGTGGATCTGTCTTCGACCGCCTGTCTTATGGTCCTGATCTCTTGTGCTTCCAAGAAGATATGTCTGACTCTCTCCAACATCACCTAGACTCTTCCTACTATGTGCCCTTACGCACTAGAGCGAAGAAGTCTAGGGCAGCGCGAGCTTGGCGAGCTCGATCCGCTGATCCGATCTCTGACCATCCGACCGTCCTGCATACCGTTATACGGGCCTCAGATGAGAAGTTGTACAGAACCACTCGGGTCCAGCCCCTGACGGCAAACGGATAGAGAGGTTCGCAAAAGTCTCCCAAAATCCAGGGAGCAAACATGGTCGATCCAGACCCTTCTGACTTGCGTGAGGCCATCCTCCACAAACGTAAGGAAAGAAAAGATGCATCAGGGTGCAAAGAGTCCTCCCACGGATGTCACTGTACCCAAGTCATCGTCAATTGCTGCTGCAATAATACGACGGTACGAAAAGACCGGCAGTCCGTCTTTCGAAGACTGCAACAACCATCTCCAGAAGACGAGGCACTTCCCGTCGTCTCCTGCAACTCTGCTCAGAAAGTCCCCGCCGATGGGAGAGAGAAGAAGACAAATGTTACCATCCCGAAGATTTTAACTACTTTGACCAAGAGACTGTTGTCTAAGCGGGTGCCCACCACCAGAGTTTTCCAAGGTACCCGTTCTAAGGCAAAATCTGCTACAGTGGAAGATTCATTGTCCACACCACTGGGGGTTGCTGGGACTGGGGGTAGCACTCCTCCGAACCTCCACGACAACCCGATATTCCAAGAAGACGAGCCGGGGGAAACAACTCTCCCGTCAGATGCAGCAAACCCCGACGTCTCCGAAGACGTCCACAACTCCCCAGACGAGACGAACTCGAAAACTAGGGGTACCGTTCCTTCTGAGTCCGAACTAGAAGAGAACATTCCCACATACCCCGACGACTTCTCACTACAGGGGTATGATTCAGAGGGCGCTTCCTCTACCGCTCCGTCCATCTCTCCTCATGTAAAGACGGTGTTCATGACGGACAGCAGCCAAGGTGGCTCCAGTGATCGCCAACGCATCGACACCCTCGAAGCCATATTGCTCGCCTTGGTCAAGTCCGTGGACGAGATCAAAGCAGCCCTTCCAACTCTACAAGGAGGGATGCCTGGCCAAACAAGCTCAGGTCCTGCGGTCAATGCGGACTCGAATTCAGCGGCACCGAACCCGGGCAATAATCCGCCTGAAGTAATGGCCCCAACTGCCGTGGATGAGGCCCACGAAGCAAGAAGAGAGGTCCAGGAGCTCCGAGCTATGTTTCACGCTCGAAAAAATTCTCAAGACCTCAGAATACGGCAACCGTACCCTGCTGCATGGAGGGATATCCCCTTCCCGCCAAGATATAAGCCCTTCAATATCAATCCTTATGATGGCAAGACCTCAGCAAGTCGGTATATCACTTACTTTGAGGTCACTACCGACCATCTGCCCTATGACGATGCCATTCTCACACGATTATTCATCGGGGCATTGGAAGGGGTCGCCTTCGACTGGTACCGCAACCTGCCAGACAACTGCATCCACTCCTTCGCCGGTTTCAAGCGCATGTTTTTGGAGAGATTCTACGAAGTAGGGCAGGACATCACAATGTCCACCCTCATGGAGGTCGTCCAAGGGAAGAAAGAGCTGACAAGGAACTATATTGAGCGGTTCCGCCAAACCGCAATGAAGTTTCCGTCTGGAAATCCGGATTCCTTTTTGATTGAAATTTGCCAAAAGAGATTGCTCCTAACAATCAGTCTCTGGATGGGCAAAAGTCAATTCAAGGACTGGAAGACGTTCATCATCAGTGCCACAAGCGCCGAAGAACGATTGAAGAAGGCTCGCCAATTGGGATTGCACATCTCGGACGGAGAGAACAAGGGCAAGCGTCCAAACACCAATAACGACAATGGGGATAGTCCCTCCAACAATCGGGACAGCAGAGGTAAGCAGGCTATGGTGGCCGACACAGCACAGAAACCTGAGCCAAAGCTGGCAGACAAACAATGGCCGCAAATCACTTACTCCTTCGAAGACGGTCACGTCAAGCCCATCTTGGACATGCTCATACAAGGAGACAGAATTCAGCTTCCTCCACCAAGACGGGAACTGCGGCCGGCAGAGATGGAGAACCCAAAGTACTGCCATTATCACCGCTACGTCTACCATGCTACACATGACTGCTACCAGATAAAACGGTACATCCAAAATCTCATCGATTCGAATGCTCTGGCTATCAATTTCGAAAAGGTAACCGTGGCAGCCAACATGGTGTCAGAACAATTCGGCAGCTTTCCTCCGACAGAAACCCAAGACGGTGTGGTCCCCATCCCTCTGGCGACAATGGAGATTGCTAATCTTCCACCTCCCCGAGATCAGGCTGCTGGTTTAGTGCCCCTCACCACATCACGAGGGAAGGTCATGTGGATCCATCCAGACTTGGTATCGGAAGTGACTTGGCCCACATCATCTTCCATCTGCAAAAAGAAGAGTAGAAAAGTCAGGTCCTGCCGTACAATCTCGGCAGATATCGAAGAAGCTACAGCCGTCGTCACGCGGTCTGGAGCACAATCCTAACCTGTGGCTGACAACCCGACTGAAGATCATAAGCCCGCTACAACTGACGCTCCAGGACCAGCTCAACCTCCGACAACCGACAAGCCTAGGCCGAGGGAGACTCGCTTTGACAAATTCCTCCAAAAAGAGGCATCACAAGGGCTGGAGAAGCCCTACAACTTTGACATCTTAGCGCAATTGGCCAACACACCGGCCACGTTGTCATTATACGAGCTTCTAAGACTCTCAAAGGATGTTCGTGCGGCTTTGAGCGATGCACTCCAAAATGTCGACGCGTACCTGGCTCAGGTCAACCTCACGGGAGAGAACCCGCCAGCAGATCCCCAAGACAGCGCTTGCACGAGAGCAATACCCAACATTGTCTTCACTCCGCAGGACATACTCATCAAAACCAACCTGTACGATCGCCTGCTATACTACACTGGATACATCGGCGACGTAAAGGTAGATCGGATGCACATGATCCTGGCTCTTCCATAAGCATTATCCCGAAGGGTCTGCTACATCATCTCCGCATCCCAATGCATCGCCTGACACCTACAAGCTCCGCCATCGGCGGTTTCAATTCAGGCAGGAGCTACCCAATTGGGAAGATTCGTCTGAAGTGTCAAATTGGCGATCTCCAATCAGAAGTCACCTGCTACGTCATAGATGCAGACACTTCTTACAACATCCTCTTGGGACGCCCGTGGATACATGATTATATGATCGTGCCTTCCATGCTACACCAGTGCTTCAAATATGTCGACAAATACGGCTTCGTGAGGACAGAATTTGCTGATATCGATCCCTTCAAAGGGGTCGAATCCTACTACTCAGACTCCTGCCTATACGAAAAGTCAAAGAGGCACCTTGATGAAGGAGATGTGCAAGCTCGTACCGAGACAGCCACAGGATCAGAAGAACCTCTGACGATCCACCTCCAAGCTCGCAAACCTGGCAAGTCTGCACCCGTTACAGCCACTCTACGTAAGGACTCAATCAGCCTCTCGGCACAAGAAGAGCAGATAATAAATCGGCTGCCAAGGTCTGGCCAAGTGCCAAGATCCACAACGGAGCCACTGACGATCAGGCTACCGAGAGTCGACCGGCCGCAGACGGAGAAGCTCAATCCCTCCGACAAGCCAATGACGATACGCCTTCCCAAGAAGGGTCGTCACCCCGATGCAAGACCTGGAACCTCTAGCGAACCAACCACTCCCCGCCCAGCATCGAGCACCAGACTGGGGGTCGCTAGTCTGCCAACAACTCTCCGTTTTGCTCCACCAGCTGAACCCCTGACGATCAAGCTGCCCAGGTCGTCCTCTCAGTCTTCATTTACGTAGGGGGTAGCCGAAGAGGAACCGGAGCTAGCCAAGTATGTGGCTGCCCACACTGATGTTCCCTTCGTAGATGATGTAATCCCCTAGAAAAGATGCCTTACTTCATCAATAAAGGGCTATCTTTGAACTACCTCGAGCTTAATAAGCTTTGTACAATGTATGCTATAGAACACGGTATAGGCACTCACCTACACACACAGGTGACAAATGTGTACACCGTAATCCAGCTTACTCCAGTAAAAGACGCTTACCGCATAATCGAGGGAGGGGACCATCCAATCATCTTCAGCCGGAAGGACGATCCGTATTCCTTCACCATAGAAGAAATCGACCTTGGGCCAGACGTCGGAAGACTGCCTCTGTATCTTTATAGTCCCCAATCCAAATACCTCATGCAAAAATAGGGATATGATCTGGAGACGACGCCAGGTTTGAACTACGGTACTGAACGACGATTACCTTTAAAGCCACCGGTCCCGGCTAGCAAACCACGGGACTACTATAGTAAGACTCGATGTGGGTTAGGGTATGTTACACACACGATGACCCCTGAGAGTTCAGATGAAGAATGTGACTGGCATTCACATTCGACTGGGTCACCGACTTCTGACTCAGATACCAGCATCGGAGATGTATTCAGACAAGTCTTGTCAGTCAACATGGCATTCGCCGACGCTTATGAAGAAGACGAAGACATCCCTGAAATCCTCGAGTTAGAGCCGTAGGCCCAACAGTTGGATGCACAATGGGAAAAGCGGTTCGAACTGAGAGAACCTCCTACTGAAGATGAGGTTATACAAGTGGACCTCGGCAGCAAATCTTCTCCAAAATTGATCTTCGTCAGCAAAAGCCTAACGAATGAAGAGCGAGAATCGCTGCTGGAACTTGTCAAAGAATACATTGATGTGTTCGTCTAGAGCTATGAAGACATGCCGGGGTTAAATCTCGATATCGCTCTTGACAAACTCAACATTCGGCCGGATGCAAAGCCAGTCAAGCAACAACAGTGACGCTTTTGCCCGGGCATTATGGATACAATCGAAGCCGAAGTCAACAAACTGATAGCCAACGGTTTCATTTACGAGGAGCAACATCCTGACTGGGTCGCCAACATAGTACCCGTCCTCAAGAAGAATGGGAAGATTTGAATCTGCATCGACTTCCACAATCTGAACGAGGCATGCCCCAAAGATGAATTCCCCCTCCCTATTACAGACATCATGATTGACAACACTTGCGGCTTCGAACGTATGTCATTCATGGATGGCTTCTCGGGGTACAACCAAATCAAGATGTCTCTTGACGACGAAAATCATACATTATTCCGAACACCGATTGGCACATACTGTTACACAGTCATGCCTTTCGGTCTGAAGAATGCCGGCGCCATATATCAAAGAGCCATGAGTATCATCTTCAGAGACCACTTACGCAAGACGGTGGAGTGCTATGTTGATGACATCGCCGTCAAGAGTCGCTGTAAGGGAGACGACCTGCAGGATCTGAGGACGGTATTCGACCTGATGCGAGCACACAATTTGAAAATGAACCCTACAAAATCCTTTATGGGCGTATCCAGCGGAAAGTTCTTGGGCTTCATCATCACCGCCCAGGGTATCTATGTAGACCCTGAGAAGACAAAGGTAATTACGGAGATGCGTCCCCCGAGAAATCTTTGCAAACTCAGAGGCCTTCAAGGAAGGCTAGCTTACATCAGGAGGTTCATTTCTAACCTCTCCGGACGATGTCGACCATTTACCCATCTCATAAAGAAAGGCGTCTCATTCGTATGGGACGAAAAATGTCAGCGGGCCTTCGACAGCATCAAATAATATTTGTCGAACCCTCCAGTCCTGGTGGCCCCGGTTGCCGGAAAACCATTCCTGCTCTACGTACGAGCAATGGAACATTCCTTCGGGGCTCTGCTGGCGCAAAACAACGATGCAGGCCATGAGCAAGCCATATACTACCTCAGTCGAATGATGATTGGGCCAGAGCACCGATATACCGCTGTGGAGAAGGAATGCCTTGCCCTTGTGTTCGCTATTCAGAAGATGCGACACTATGTCACGGGACAAATGATACATGTGATCTCACGAGTCAACCCTCTCAGGGTCCTCATGACTAAACTAGGGGCACTCAGCTCTCGCCTCGCTATATGGGCAATATTGCTGTCCACTTATCATATGATCTTTGTCCCGCAAAAGGCTGTCAAAGGTCAAGCCCTGGCAGACTTTTTGGCAGCACACCCAGGCTCGGAGTCGTCCAGAATATATGAAGAAATCCCAGATGAGGTCGCCAACTCGCATGTAACCTCTCACGATGATATATGGCGAATGTTCTTCGATAGTGATTCAAGAATTGGACCCAAGGGCAACATCCTCGTCGGAGTCGGGGTGGTGCTGATTTCTCCTTCCGGATTGGTGATTAATCACGCTTACTCCCTCACAGAACTCTGCTCTAACAATGTGGCCGAGTACAACGCTTTGGTCATTGGCCTCCAACTTGCGAGAGAGCTGGGGGTAGAATATCTTGAAGCATATGGCGATTCTCAGCTAATCGTCAATCAGATCCGGGGCTCATACGAAGTCTGCCATGAAGACATGATCCCTTATCACCAAATAGCGATCGACATTATCTCGTCGTTCGAGGGGTTCTTCATCGAGCATGTTTCCAGACTCCGAAATATCGAAGCCGATGCCTTAGCGGGTCTGGCCGCTTCCCTAGCAGTGCCAAATCATACTCAGCAATCGGTGGACGTGATAGGCCACGAACTGGTCTGCCCCAAGAACAACGTTCAATTCGTGGCGAGTTATTCCGCTCAGACGATCGACGAAGTCCCAGATTGGAGACAACCATTCATTGACTTCGTAGTCTACGACATCCTGCCCGAGAACCCAAAGGAAGCCACTTCCATCAGGCGGCGTTCTCTCAGATTCTTTTACGATACAAAGACAAAAATGATGTATCACCGATCCTATGACAGATTATTGCTTCGGTGTCTGTCAAATACAAAAGCCAAAGAAGCCGTACGCGAAGCTCATGACGGTGTCTGTGGGGCCCATCAGCCTGGCCCTAAATTGCAAGACCGTCTTCGCCGAATGGGCTACTACTGGCCTACGATGGTAGCAGATGTGATAGACTATACGAGAAAATACAAAGCCTGCCAAGTCCATGCGGACTTCATCCACCAACCATTCGAATTTCTACATCCGACAGCGGCATCCTGGCCATTCGAAGCATGGGGGATGGATATCATTGGTCCAATCACTCCACCTTCCTCCCGAGGACATCGCTTCATACTCGCAATCACGAATTACTTCTCCAAATGGGCGGAAGCTATCCCGCTTGCAGAAGTTAAAACCTCGAACGTGATCAGCTTCCTTAAGCATCACGTCATCTATCGCTTTGGACTGCCCCGAAGGATCATCCACGACAATGGTCTGCAGTTTGCAAGCCATACCTTCTATCGGTTCTGCGACAAGCACCGCATCTAGAATTTTGCTTCGATGCCATACAATCCAGCAGCAAATGGGTTGGCAAAAGCATTCAACAAAACCATCATCAAGTTACGCAAGAAGTTCGTATCGTCCAACAAATACGACTGGAATGAGAAGCTTGGTGAATGCTTATGGGCGTACCGTACCACGATCCAAACGGCCATGGGGAATACACCATTCTCCCTGGTGTACGGTAATGAGGCAGTTCTCCCATTAGAGACTCAAATACCCTCACTCCGCGTCGCCCTCACTTATCAATTGACGACGGATGATAACTACCGTCGCCGGCTGCAAGAGCTAGAGGCCTTAGATAAAAAGCGCCTTCTAGCTCAGCAAAGGATCGAGCTATACCAAGTACGCATCTCTGGAGCCTTCAACAAGAAGGTCAAAATCAGAACATTCCAGGTTGGCGATCTCGTTCTGGCAGTCCGGAGGCCGATGGTCATGACTCACAAGACCGCCGGCAAGTTCCAGCCAAAATGGGAAGGTCCATTTATTATCGAGACTGTATTCTCCAATGGAGCTTACCGCCTCGCCAAGCAAAACAGAGACTTGCTCATGTTGCCCGTCAGCGGTAAGTTCCTAAAAAAATATTTTATCTAAACAATATATTCCAGATTATCGAGTCATGTACCTGCTGGTGCCGCTGAACTCACACCCATAATATTCCAGATTATCGAGTCATGTACCCGCTGGTGTCGTTCAACTCACATTTCAATATTCCAGATTATTGAGTCATGTACCCACTGGTGCCTCTGAACTCACATTCCGGTCACTCTCTCAGATAGTAAGTCATGTATGATCATACCCCTGAACTTTCTTCCTGAAAGAGATCCTCCCTCATGATCCACTACCCGCACTCCCAGTGCACAAAAAGGGTAACCGATCCACAAATTTCCAAAACGGCCATGTCCTCATTACCTCTGAGTCGTTTTACTTCCGCCAAAAACAAATCACCCCTTGCATAGAACTTCCATGTCCTCATTACCTCTGAGTCGTTCTATGTACCCTCCTTCATTGAGCCGACTCCTGTCATGTCCTCATTACCTGTGAATGAGAAGGCTCCGTCGAAGAAACCTTCATACCTGCCATGTCCTTATTACCTCTGAGTAAGTATGATGATTCTCTTTTGACTTATTATCTGTACCCACAACCAGAGTACTCCAAGGATAATAGGTCCACAAAATTTCCCCACTGAGTCCACTCCTGCCATGTCTCCATTACCTCTGAGCAGGAAGACTCCACGGTAAAACCTTCGTACTTACCATGTCCTCATTACCTCTGAATAAGTATGTTGGTCCTCTCTCGTCTTATTATCCGTACCCTGAAACAGGGTACGCCAAGGGTAATAGGTCTACAAATGTCCTCTGTTGACCACAAATTTCCTCTGTTGACCACAAATATCATCCGTTGAGTCCACTCCTGCCATGTCCTCATTAACTCTGAGTAGGAAGACTCCATAGCAAAACCCTCGTACTTGCTATGTCCTCATAACCTCTGAGTAAGTATGTTGGTTCCCCTTCATCCTATAATCCGTATCCTAAGTCGTGGTACACTAAGGATAATAGGCCCACAAATGTCCCTTGCTAAGTCTCTTAGTACAGGCCCACTATTCCTCATCATGCCCCGGGAGCCCAGCTGCTCCATGGCATTCTATATCCCGATACTGGGAAAGTCTACAACCACCTTACCGTGGAACTGTTCTAAGTATCCCCAGTCAAACTTGTTACCTGTACCTAAAACCAAGGTATGCCATGGGTAACAGGTCCACAAACAAGTCCCCCATGCGGGGCAAACATCACCACAATACCACAGGTACAACAAGCAATGCAAATGAAGGATAGAAAGGAAAGTACTCTTTATTTGAAGGACGAAAAAAGCAGTACATGTTTTGGGACCACGTCCCTCTCAAAAAGAAAAAAACAGGAACAAAACCAAGAAAAGGCCGACTATAGCTCATCACTACACAACTCCAGGAGGCGGTTTCTCACCAAGGCAGTACCCCCCTCGAGCCTCTGTCTAGCTCGGTGCTCAGCCTCCTGAGACAATTGCTCCCCATTATCCAGGTCGATGAGTGCCCGACAGTCGTCATCCAACTTCTTCAGAGCCGCTTCCAAGTCAGCCGAAGCTTTATTGACATTATCAGCTTCCTGGATAATCAGCCCTCTGTCGATCCGGGCAGCCTCGAGCTCAGACTCAAAGAAAGTTAACTTCCTCTGAAGCTCAAGAATCTGTTCCCGCGTGTCAGTAATCCCGCGAGAGGCAATTGCTTCCCGAGCCGTAACGTCTTCACTCTTATGGCTCAATTGATCATATCGATCAGACAAGGTACGAAGATCCTTCAGTATGGCTGGCCTAGTTTTATCCTGAGTAGCCTTCGCCTTCTCTATAGCAGCTACGAGGAAGCCGCGCTCCTGATCAATAGCAGCAGACAGATCAACCTGTCGCAATACCTGAAGCTGGGCCACCAATTGATCAGTCTCAAGCAATTTCGATTCCAGAAGTGCAGCCACCCCTGTCCCACTAGGAAGGGCCTTAAGTATATCGATTTGACCCTGGGCGCATTGCCGGGCCAAGACGAAAGAGGTCCCTCTATCCACGGCAGCTTCTATCCCCCATTTCAGGTGACGATGAAAGCTATCGACCACGTCCTGTAAAGATTCGTCCAGGACCTCTGTCGAGGATGGCGTCAGAGGGAGCGTGGCCGGAAGCATCGAAGGAGTGGTGCTAGAACAGGCCACCAGGGGGGCGATCTCCAAATAGAACAATGCACGGATAGCGGCCAACTCTTCCTCTGCCACCCGAAGAGCTTGGACGCTTGGCAGGGCATAAAGGTCGACTCCCTAGGCCGCCCGAGCAGAGGAAGACACGAGGACCATTGTCCCCTGCCCCGATTGTCCCATCATCGGACTTGCCGAACTCGAGCCCGCAAGAGAATTATCAAGACAAGCCGAAGGGGAAGGAGGTACGCCCCTCTCCGCCAGTGCCCCTTCGACAGAGCTTGTCTCAACAAGGTCCGTCCTCGGCACGGGAGGGGCAGGGCCTACATGTCCACGACAATGATCAATCGATGTGACCCGAAAGATATGATCATAGAGCAGATAGGCCTCCTCGCAAGTCAAGATTCAGCTTATCTTACCAAGAGAGGAGCATCGAGGTTGCAGCTCGTTCGCAGCTGGCAGGGTCTCCTCACCCGCGATCTCCAAATCAAATCTGGCCAACTCCCCTAATCCGGCTACCTCAGAGAGAGA
This sequence comes from Iris pallida, assembly GCA_029216955.1. Lineage (NCBI taxonomy): Eukaryota > Viridiplantae > Streptophyta > Magnoliopsida > Asparagales > Iridaceae > Iris > Iris pallida. The sequence goes on along the minus strand of JANAVB010042060.1, from coordinate 41,307 downwards.
GGCAACCTGATCAGCATCATCTGGACAGAATTCAGCAATTTTAGGGGCAGGCTCACCGGAGCCCCCGTCATCACGAGTCACGATCTCGGCCACTCGAGAGTCCTCTTCTTCTGATGCCTACAAGAGGGAAGGAAGATGATTAAAATTAAAGCTAAAAGAAAATAAGGACCGGTATTAACTTATTTACCTCTGAGGCGACGTCGATTTCTTCGCCTCTTTCCTTTATAGTTAGCCTGCGGTGTCTGGTTGCAACCAGTTTCCGAGAGCGAGGAATGTCGCCTGCTACGCTTTCATACAAGACCAGGTGCAACGGATGACTGATCAACCACTATCTCATCTGGCAAAACAGGCGGCTGATCCGTTTCTACATCTGCCGTCAGAAGGGAAGGGTCATCTCCATCAGCCTCGTCGTCTTCGTCATCGACAACATCAGAGTCCGAATCAGGCACCTCGACTCTGTTCTTCCTCTTCCTTGCCTTGGCCCCCGGGGAACCCTCATCCAGGCCGGTACCAACGATGAAACTGGTACATGGGTTAAAACTGACAAGGGGCTTATTCGCCATGACGTGGTACAAAGCCGCCATATACAAGATATCTACTGACGCCTTGATAGCGGGGACTGAGAAAACGGCACGGGTATGGAATGTATCATAGTAATGCTTGTCCCGGATGATGTCTAGAAGACTACCTTTAAAGCCCAGACAAGAGCTGGGGCTGTCTAGAAAAAGTAGACTATATCCAAATTACCGGGCGAACCTACTAGGCAGATAGGGTTCCAGAAAGACAGTGTTACGGTTGCGATACACCAGATGAGCGGGGCGGATATTTCGCTGCCACAGAAGCATCTGGCCGTCCAGAAGTTAAGGGGGCCCAATATCGTTAAGATGAACAGCCGCCACTTCCTCATCAGTAAAACGAGGGATAGACGCAAAAATATTGTACATGTCGCCCTCGCCAGTGCCATCCGGCAAGCATGCATGGTCTCGAATTCCCAAGACTCATTACGATAGCGGAAGATAAAGGCGTCATCATCAGTGATGCCGTCTTCAGAGCCCGGTCTCATCAAAGACGGATAATGCATCAACAGCTACCCCATCAAATAATGATAGGGCAGCTCGGTCCGTTCAAAATCTTTCGTCACCTCACGAGCAATAACCTTGGATGTGAAAGTACGAAGGCCACGGTGTATGCTGCACACCTTGGCCGGAAGGAGAGCTAGTCGGACTTGCAAAACTAACTTTACAGCCGGAAATATGAAATTACGACTGATCCTCTCGATGGAACCTGCTCCGCCCGAGACTACACAGTTTTGTAGCCATATCATTAAGAATCCCGCCAGGAGCGCCTTCTCCGACAACTCTTGAGTGTCATGATAAAAATAGCCAAAAGAGTCGGTCTTGCTCCCGAATGTATCACTAGTAGTGGTCGTCCTCTTAGCTGACGATACTAAGGCTTTGACCGCCTCCCGGGATCGAGGACGTCGAAAAGTAATTTGACCTGAGGCATCTGTCGGGAAGAGATAGCGCACCCAGTCCTTGGTGTGGGGAGTATGCCCTTCCGAGCTGCTTTCCTTTTTGGCTATCTGATGACAGGTGCTATAGTGGCACAATATCTCTTGGTAAAGAGCCATGAAGCCTGGATACTGTCTTTCCAAATCTTCAAACTCCTCGTTCGTAGGAGTATAAACCTCAAAAACTTCGTCCCCCCAAGGAAGCTTGGAGATCGCGTGTATTTCGTGGAGCGCAAGTCCCATCTCCCCCACGGGTGTATAGAAGGTCCCCATCCGACGGTTATACATCTCCAGCAGAGATATAAATAATCTTTTATTTATGGGCAAGCCATGGCTGGTGCCCCGAATAGCATGGTAAAGACCAATCTCGCACAGAAAGGACTCATACTTTTGTAAAATTCACTCAGACAGATTGGTCCACGAGGGAATCGGATGTACCCAGCTGGGGAGCATCAACCGCCCAATGGGATAGGATCCCTTCCGAGCAAGTTGGTTCATAAAAGTGTCGGTTGTGGAAAATGTGAAATTAGGACCCGACACATTCAAGAACGTACCCGGGGCTAACCCCATTACAGAACAACTGGTGTGCACCTTGCCCGTACACACCAACTTCAGGCTGTTGTTATAATGGATGTCTCCCACGAACGTCCCACTCCGGGTAGGAGTTAAAGAATCTTCCATCTTCCGATCCAGTGGGAGCATGTTGAACCAGGATAAAGGGAAGTGACGCTCCATCTGGGGAATGCGGATCGCCATCCCGTTAAAAATAAAACTCCAGTTCTCTGACACCTCCAGAATCTGACTGTTCTTCACAGTCAAGGCATCTCCAAAGAAGAATACGGGCTTCAAGTACTCCCCTTCTAATTTCTTCGAGTTCATCATAGCATTAAGAAAATAGAAAGGCTGATTCTTGAGGGCATTCGATCTCACCGGGGGCTCGTCACTCGGAAACTGGTCAGCCATGTATTGGACTATATGGTCATACCTATAGCCCAGAGCAGCTTGGGCGCTGCCTACCAGGAGCTCTCCAGCAGCATTAACCGGCAAATTCACTGAGGAGAAGACAGAAAAAGATAAATTATAAGGATGGACAAAAATAAACTAATGGGTGCTTTCGAGCTCATGCGGCTCCAACTCAACAAAGCCTCATGCGGCTCAGGAGAACACTTATGTGGCTCCAGCTTACTGAAGCCTCATGCGGCTTAGGGGAACACTTATGCGGCTCTAGCTCATTGAAGCCTCATGCTGGTCAGGGGAACGCTTATGCGCCTCCAACTTACAGGAGCCTCATGCGGCTCAAGCTCAACAGAATATTCATGCGGCTCCGTGTAGCTTATGCGGCTTTGTTGGCAAAGCGCGTATACGGCCACAGTGGCTATTTCTATGCGGCTCGCGACTCGACCATAGGACGAACATGCGACTCACATGAAAATAAAGGCTCGTGCATAAAGCATACGACGTAGCCATAGCAGTTAGGGTTCTTCGAAACTACATAAAGTTCTTACCAGCAATGGGAGGATGGACGTCAGGGTGAGCTGCGGGCACGATGGCCGGTGGAGGAATGGCCGCGGTGGAAGTAGAGGCAGTCTTCTTCGACGATGATGCCGCCTTCTTGCCCTTAGCCGCAACGGTCTTCTTGGGAGCCATTGACAATTAAAGAAGAGGATGACAATGGAGTAAGGAAATTTTGAAGTGAAGGAGAAAGTAAAGAAGTTCTATCTCTCAAACTCCTCCTATTTATAGGAAGACAAGAGAGGGAGGAACACGTAGATTGATAACCGCCTCGGAAAAGACGAAACCGACTCCTCGAATTTCGTCCCCTCTCTCATAAAGGAGATTCACCCAGAGCATAAAATCCAAAAGATTTAATGAGCCGACCCTTGAGATCTCCCCTAAACGCGACACTTAAAACGAATTTGAAGCAATTAATAATGCACACACGTGGCAAGGAGCTATGCGGCTCGAAAATCTCTGTGGCCTAGTCATCCATGCGGCAGAGTCATCTATGCGGCCGAGACATCCATGCGGCCGAGACATCATATGCGGCCAGAAGAACACATGATCATGCTTCTTATTCAAAGTATTTCAATTTTGCAAATTGAAAACTTTGAAGAAGGTCTTGTAGAAGCATGAAAAATAATAAAGAAAGACCCATGCGGCCAGAGAGCCCCATACAGCTCAGAGAAGTCATGCGACTCAAGAATCCGTGCGGACCAAGGACCTATACAGCTCAAAAAAGTCCTATGTGGCTCAAAGAGGAGCCACGTGGCCTGCGGACAGCTTTCTCGTTTGTCCTTTACTGCATTAAAGGCATTGACGGCTGACAATTTGGACGAGGTGACAGTTCTGACATGAAGATATCATTATGACTCCCTCATAATGACGGACTCCTCGGGAAGCGAAAAAAATCTCTGACGTAATCCTCCGAGAATCAGAAATTATCATGTGGCCTGGACACGTGGACAGCTCCATGCGGCTCATGAAGGCCAGCCCCATGCGGCTCATGAAGACCAGCCCCAAACGGCTCACGAAGACCATCCTCATGCGGCTCACAGAGGCCATCTCCATGCGGTTCACTCATACCCATGTAGCTCACATCATTACCATACGGTCCAAATGATTTAGGAGGGGCACTCTTAGGCAGCCTGGACACGTGGCCAGCTTTATGCGGTACAACTTTCCTGTGGCTCAGACACGTGGCATGATAGTAGGGCACGTGGCATCAGATTGATCGAAATCTTTCAGCAAATCCCAATAAAATATTGGGATCAAATCAGATCATTTATAAATAAGCCAGTTAAAGATACGTGTCAAGGAATCCGAGGATGGCATGACAAATCAGGAGGATTTATGTCAATCAGCATTAATTATCCACAAAAGATTTGATGCAATCATATTTATTGCTCAAATCTCGATGAACAGCCCAGATTTAATGTTCCCTAGCCGCCGACTTTCAAGAATGAGAAATTATTGTAAACCCTAATGATGCCCTCCACTCTTATAAATAACAGGGTGTCATTCCCTTGCGGAAACACACACAGAGATACGGAGAGACACATATACACAGAGAGAGATACAGAGATAGACGCGCATAGAGAGCCAGAGAGCCTGAAGAGAGAACATTTCTCCATCAACGCCAAGCAGTCTTCCACAGAGCCAAAAAGCTGCACCCGATCGTCCAAGGAGTAAGGCAGAGTGGCCGTCGCTTTCCCGAGCCTCTATCGTCACCCTCCAGAATCTAAAATAAACAATTGTACTTAGATTGCTGTACCTAAGTTTTCGTCCCTAGGCTTTCTTTGTACAAGCGAGTTTGTATTGTGAAGTAAAAGTCCAGTCCTCCAATAATTGTTCTGTCCTTTTATATTTCATGGCAAACAGTGCCTTTTACTGTGGTTTTTCCACAAGGAGAGCCGACGTCTGAGGAGGTTTTCGCTTGAGCCGTATCTTCAAGGGAGCTTCAGTAGGTGCTCTACCTAGAGAAGTCGGTACTTTTCTAGGTAGCTTGATGGTCATGGGAGGCAGCATCTGAGGCGGTTTCCCTTTGAGTCGAATCTTTAAAGGAGCGTCAGGAATCATCTCTGGCTCCATGTCTGGCTCAGCCGCTGTTTCTGATTCATTATCAGCGTCGTTGGCTTTCCCTTCATCAAACGACTTATATAAGCTAGCATCGGTGAAGTAAGCTTTGACCTATTTGAAAGGGTCAATGTTCGCAAACTCTGTCCGGATGATGTCGTTGGTGGACACGTACTTCATACATTGGTGGAGTTTAGATGGCACCACCATATACTTATGCAGCCACGGGCGACCCAGCAGGAGGTTATAGTTGACATCGGCTTCCACGACATAGCAAGTCACCTCGGTATGGAGGTTACCGATATGACATTTCAGCCGTATTTTGCCCAGCGGTTCACTTTTACTAGAATTAAAGCCGCTGAATGTAGTATTGGAAGGCGCCAGACGGTACATCAGGATCCCCAGTGTTGACAGCAGAGTCCTAGGGATGATACTGAGGAAAGATCCTGGATCAATCTGAATTTGCTTTACATTGACGGAACCCACATACCCTGTGTAGTACAGTGGTCGGTTGTGCCGGTTGTGCTTGAGTAGCATATTTTATTGTGTGAAGGTTATGTTAGGGATGACCTCATCTGCACAATGGCAGTGTGCACATGTTGTGGGGAGGTCCTCCGTCTGCTTCACATGATTGATGAAGGACTCAGCATCCTTCAAGGCTTCACAGAGAGCTTCACGGGTATCTTTGGAAAGGCGAAGCAGCTCATACAGAGATAAGCGAGTGAGAGTACCGACAAGTTGTGCCAGTATGTCAAAGTTGTGGGGCTTGGCTAGCCCCGAAGCATTCTCCCTTCGCAAAGGCTGGTTAAAATGGGCCTCTACATGCTTTTGTTTATTGGCTGCTGAAGGTTTGGATGGACCTCCTTCTTCGGCAGCAGGGGCAGTGCAGGGAGGCACCAACTCAACGATGTCTTTGTCGGATTGGGCGTTCAGCTACAAACGGGTTTGTACAGGAAGAGCCTCTTCCATAGAAGAAGAGACCATACGGCAAGACTTGATCTTCTTGTCCTTAGCTTTCGAGGTAGAGCATACCCCCGGTTGAGTAACTTTGGAGATGAGATCTGGGTGAACCCATAAGATCTCTCTGCGAGATGTGGTGAGTGGGATGAGTCCACTCACGTTGTCACGTGTAGGCGGTAGATTGACCACCTCCATTGTCGCCTTTGGAATAGGGACGAGGCTATCTTGTGCTGTAGTTGGCGACAATGTACCGAATTAGAGCGACACTAGGTTAGCCGAGACTGTCTTCTCCTCGTAATCGACAGAGATGACATTCGCAATGATCATGCGCTGGATGTAGTTCTTGAGGACGTAGCAGTCCTGAGTTGGATGTCCGACAAACTGATAGTAGTGATAGTACCTCGGATTGTCCACTCTTCCAACCTCGTCGGGACGCTTCGGGTCAGACAATTTGATCTTATCACCCTGCTTCAGCATCTCGAAGAGTTGCAAGATATCTTCATCGTTGAAAGAATAGACCTCCTTTGGCCTCGGCGCAAGCGGACCCTTCTGAGTATGTGCTTGTGCACCTTTGGAGGCATTGGCAGTCAGCGCCTACTTTTCCTTCGTCTTACGTCCAGGGTTGTTGGCAGTAGGCCATTTTCCCTTGTCTTCAAAAACAGGGAAACTGACTCCCAGAAGGCGAGCATTGGATGCCTTCTTTTCAGCTGCTTCAGCCTCAATAGTCAATGAGCTTCAATCGGAAGGAGGAGTGGAGTTGAGCCAGAGCTTGATCGCAGGAAGCATATTCATGCTGTAGGAGAAGAGGAGTGCATGTTCTGGCATGCCCGGGGGTAGTCTGAAGCAGGCTTATCGAAAACGTTCGATGAGTGCTCGAGCCGTCTCCTTCTCCTTCTAACGTACCTCTATCAGGGACGCCATTGTCATGTCTTTCCCTCCGTCGTAGAAACGGTCGAGGAAGAGACATGTTAAGTCATCGAAGGAAGATATGGAGTTGTCAGGGAGACTGGAGTACCAGTCGTAAGCCACTCCTTTCAGTGCCCCAACAAACAGGCTGGTGAGTAGCGCATCTTCCTTCGAGAGATATCCCGTTTGAGACTAGAAGTACGTCAGATAACGGCGTGGAGAGTTCTTTCCGTCATATGGCATCAATGACTATGGTTTATACTTGGGAGGATAAACCACTTTGTTCCATTTGAGGAGGTCTGGAGCTGTACATTAGAAGGTTTCGACACACGGTGCTTTACGGCAATCGGTATGGATGCCCGTTGAAGGGGCACACTTGACTCTCCGTTGACTCCTGGGTCAGGATTAGTGGAAGGTGCTCTGGCTAAAGCTGACCGTATCTCGAACACTGCTTGAGTCAGTGTCTGCATGGAGGCAGAGAGGGTTTTGAGTCCTCCCTCGAAAGTATCCATGTGCTGAACGAGGTCTACTGGCGGCACATCTGACTCCGCCTCACCACCTCTCGTCATGTATACTGTCATGACGTGACTGGAAGTGGATGGATCGGTTGAAGCTTTGCTTTCAGCCCCACTCTCTTGTAGAAGAGGAGCTTCTCCCGGAGCTTCTTCTTGGCTACCCCCAGCTATGTTCTGGAGGATGTCTTCATCTCCGGGCTGAAGATCCACAGTGGTTTGACTACCCCCATCTATGTTCGAGAGGCTAGCTTCATCTTCGGGATGAAGATCCACAGGGACTTGACTACCCCCAACTTCTTATGAGATCTTCTTTCTCCTCCGGGTGCCCTCAAACACTCCTGAGTACGGGACGGTCGTCTTGGTCTTCCTCGGCTGGCTCTTGGATGAGGACAAGGTCGATGAGCTGCCAATCGCCTTTCGAATTGATGGGGAGTTAGAAACTACGTTGCAGGAAGCAACTTATAGTTCTAGTTCCTCTTCAGTTGACACCTTCTTCCCGAGGGGCGTTGATGATTGCAGCCGCTGGAACACGGACTGTCTTAGTAGGGCTACTGTCTTGCAACAATAGTTGATGGTGACTACAGCACTGGTGTGCCCTATGAGGGGCATATTGTGATTGTCAGTTGACTCTCCTGATCGACGTTTGTGAGTGATCACGTTACGTAAATTGTTAAAGGAGAGTGCCACCTTCATACCCCCATCAGACGCATGGTAAGGCCAAGCGCCGGGGTGGTCAGGTAAATGTTGTACCCCTTGATCCGACGTAAAAGATGCACCCAGATCAATAGTGGAGGAGCAACATTTAGAGTGACTTGAACCAGCCTCAGACGTATAACCAATGTAGGCACGGGGGTTCAAGACCACTGAGTTTGCCTTGTACAACTTGGTTGCGAACGCAGCAGATGTGCCCAAGTGTGACAAAGACTTTGAAGGTCGGCTCGTTTCTGGCGCAGAAGCACACGAGTCAACCTTCTACAGTTTACCATTGGCAGCGCGCATGATTGTGAGCGCATGCCTCTGGCTCACTGCTGACATAACACGTTCGAGGCGCATAGTCCATGCTGCCTTAGACTTCTTCGTACCAGCTCGCTGGGGCACATAGTACTCAGAGTCCAAATTATCCTCGCTATGATAGCGAGTGAGTCTGTCAAAGACAGATGCCTTCTGTGGTATATCAGAGTTAATACGCAGGGCGTTAGCTGCGTCCCTGTTCCGTCGACGTATCTTCTTTGTTTGGAAAGAAGAAGGTTAGGGAGTGTGGTCGGCCCCATGCTTCCCTGAGGGATGTGCTGCACCCGTAGGTGCATCTTCGCTGCTGAGGACGTCAGCGAGAAAGGTAGGCTGCATCAGCGTATCCCCTTCAGTGGTGGTGCCAGGGGTCTCGACCTTGCATACCCAGACTTAGTGAGTCTTCTTCGGCTTCGACAGCCGCTTCGAAGGACTTGTACTGTCTTCAGAGATGAACTCCTTATACGCCTGTTGATTAAGGCGTACGACCAACATCTTGTGGGAGGAGCCCACCTTCACGTCGTCAGATTGCGACACAGCTTTCTCGACGGAGGAGAAAGAGGTCCCCAGCAGAGTCGCCAACTTGTTTGCCATTAAAACCTTTTGATTGCAATTTTAATTACAAACAAACAGTGTTACAATGTAGGACTTAGATATAGTCCTAGGAGTACACTTTTGTTTATCTGGGTCCCTGTGTCGATGGAGCGAGTGGTAATGAATTAACTCCGTTGACGATCTGACAACGGTTTTCGGTTCTCTGAAGGTCTAAGTTGCTCTGGGTGCTGGAGCTTGCGTACAGGAAGAAGACGTTGAGTGTCTCCGTCTATGTCTGTCCCATTGTATGTGTTTGTCGGTCTATGGAAGAAGGAAATGATCCCCCTATTTATAGCTTGCAGGCTGGCTGCTCATGCGCGCATATGTAGGATGCGCCTGTACGTGGGGACGCCACGTGGTTGAAGCTGCGGAAGGTGCATGGATGATGCACCATCATTTGTGGGTTGAATCCTTCATGCTGTATTTGTGGGCTGGTACGTAGCAGGGGAGAGGATCTTTCAGTTGCTGAGATCTTGGGTGGTTAGCACCCCTTCATAGGCTGAATTGAGTCAAAGTACACATGGCGTATATCCGTAGCTCAAAGATCTCAGATTTGGTAGAGTGTAATCTAATAGGATGTGCCCGGGATTGGGCGCATGAGGAGACTTTGGCTCGCAACCTTCAGGAGTTACGAAACAGTCTGGGCGCATGGCTTTTGAGGCGCATACGAGGCTTCAGCTTGACCTCTGTCTTTAGGGATCAAAGGAAGGTCTGAGGCGCATGGCTCTTGAAGCGCATGCAGAGGTTTGGGTTTGATATGCCTAAGCCTTATTATGATGGAAGAGCCCCAGGCTGTCAGATGTGCCTGTGTGTTAACGAGGAAGTGATTCACTCTGACGGGGCGGAGTGATACGCTGGGAGAGTAATACGCCGGGCTGAGACGACGCGGCTAGCTGAGACGACACGGCTAGCTGAGACATCTGAGTGATGAGCCTAGTTGAGAGTAGGCTGTTACAAAGTCTTCAATTGGCATCATATTTCTGAGACGATGTAGGACAGGCACAACATGTTGTAACTACTGGAACACAGACTGCCTTGGTGGTGGAGCCACTGTTTTGCGGCAGCAGTAGTTGATGGCGATCGTAGCACAAGTATGTCCCGTGAGTGGCAAGTTGTGCATGATGGTTGCCTCTTCCGATCTACGTCTATGAGTGATTATATTACGTAAATCATGTGAGGAGATGTTGACACTCGTATCCTCTTCAGGCGCATGGCAAAGCCAAGCGTCAGGGTGAGTGTATAAGTGACACTCGTACCCTAATCAGGCGCATGGCAAAGCTAAGCGTCAGGGTGAGTGTATAAGTGACATTCGTACCCTAATCAGGTGCATGGCAAAGCCAAGCGTCAGGGTGAGTGTATGAGTGATGTACCACCTTTATACCCCCATCAGGCGCATGGTAAGGCCAAGCGCCGGGGTGATCAACTGAATGTTGCGCCCCCTGATCCAGCGCATAAGGCAACCCAGATCAATAGTGGGGGAACCACATTTATAGTGACTTGAACCAGCCTCAGATGCACAACCAATGTAGGCGCGGGGGTTCAAGACCACAGAATTTGCCTTGCATGACTTGGTTACGAACGCAGCAGATGCGCCCAAGTGAGATAAGGACTTTGAGGGTCGGCTCGTTTCTGGCGCAGAAGCACCCGAGTCAACTTTGTACATCTTACCATAAGCAGCATGCATGATTATGAGCGCATGCTTCTGGTTTGTCGTTGGCATAACACGTTTGAGACGCATGGCCCGTGCCGCCTTGGAGTTCTTCGTACTAGCCCGCGAAGGCGCATAGTACTCAGAATCTAACTTTTTCTTGTCTTGACAGCGAGTGAAGAACTTGCAGCCAACCCAGAAGAAGAGAAGAACTACTGCAACTTTTTATGGCTCGAACGGGCTCCCTGGATAACGGGCTCCCTTTTCTTTATTTATTTTGGTGCCCCTTTCAAAGGAGGCAAGAGGGCTCTATATATAGAGTGGAATGAGACCTCTCTTTTTCTCCTTTTCGATGTGGGATTAAAAGTAATATCCCTCCTTTTTCATGCTTCTACATATATTAACTGCTATATTCGTGTCTTTCATAGAAGAACGTATACTTACACCTTTTGATACATCACCTAGGACGAGTGTCTCTGGATGGTCTGGCAAGAATTTCATCTTTGTTAGACTTTCCAAAGGGCTCTCTTTGGTGGCAGTATCTTTAGATGACTTGGATTTATTCTGTGCATCTTCATCATCACTGTCACTAGATCTGTGACTATTGAGCTCATCAAAGGCAACATTAATAGATTCTTCAACAATCATAGATCTTTTATTGAAAAATCTATATCCCTTACTCTTAGCAGCATATCCGAGAAATATCCCTTCATCTGCTTTAGAGTTGAAGTTACCAAAGTTGTCCTTGGTGTTCAGGATAAAACAACGACATCCAAAAACTTTAAAATATAAATATTTGGAATCCTTCCAAACCGCAGCTTATAGGGTATTTTCTTAGAGATGGTCAAATCAATACCCTATTTAAAACATGACAGGCTGTACTAGCAGCTTCTGCCCAAAATATTTAAGAAGATTATGCTAATTCAACACGACTGTAGCCATCTCGCTTAGAGTACGATTCTTTCACTCCACACCACCATTCTGTTAGGAAGTTCTAGGACAAAAAATTTTATAGTAATATCCACTATCATCATAAAACTTTTTGAAATTTATATTTATGAATTTGCCAACATAATTACTTCGGATACGAGTAATCATGAAGCCCTTTTCGTTTTATATCCTTTTACAAAATATATAAAGTTTAAAAATAGCATCACTTTTATTTGACAAAAAGAAAACACATGTATAACGAGAGAAATCATCAACAATTACAAAAGCGTAGAGCTTACCGCCAAGAGTAGCGACTCTACTAGGACCAAAAAATCCATATGAATTAACTGCAAAGGTCTTGAAGTACTTACAATGTTGATAGATTTAAAAGTTGACCTAATTGCTTTATTCTTCTCAGAGTCAGTACATACCATGTCTCTCTTGAATGTGATTTCCAGGAGTTCTTTTATCAGCTTTTTGGTGCATAGTCATGAGATAGTATCCATGTTGGCATGTCCTAGCCTCATGTGCCATAGCCAACTTTCATCTTGGTTGGCTACTAGGCACTTTCCTGCATTGTTAGTACTTTCTAAAAACAAAACATAAATATTGTCTTCCCTAATCCCTTTATATACAGAATTACCAGATGACATTTCATATATAGAGCATTTGTCTTTTACAATGTTGATACCATAAACGTTATCTGCCAAATGACTTATGCTTAGTAGATTAAGTTTCAACTCCGTAACTAAACAAACGTCTTCTATTAATGGGTAATGAGATATACCAATAGTGCCATTTCCAATTATATTACCTCTCAAGTTATTTTCGAAGGAAACATATCCTTTTTTCTTCATCGATAGTGTAGCGAACAAAGATGCATCACTAGTCATGTACCACGAACATCCACTATCGAGGATCCACTTGCTTTTAACATGAGGGGGTTGAGGGTCCACCTACAATGCGAGTAGATGAATCCTTTTGTACCCATTTCTTGAAGGGTCCATTTTGATTAGTCTTAGGTATCCAAACAAGTGTTTGATTGTCAACAAGCTTTCTTGCTAGGCAATACTGTGATATGTGCCCATGAGTACCACATTACGTGTAAGTTAGTTTTAAAAAGTGCTCTTTGTTTCTGTGTTGACATGCACTTGTGTATTCTTTGAAAACCTATATATGAAAGCATGATTATGATTAACGTGTTGCTTGCATGTTTTTTGTGGTTTAGTCCTCTTAGTTATATGCTTAGCAATAGGACTAACCTTAGTCTGTGTAACAGGGATGACCTGTTTGTCTAAGTTGATTTCTAACTTTTTAGAAATCACACAAGACTCTTTATATTTGGCAGTCATATCAATAAGTATTTGTTCTGTGACTAAGTGTCTTTTTTTTCTTCATGTCATAAAGGTCTTGCATTTTAACATAGTCTCTTTCTTTCTTTTCGATGGTGAGGATAGCCTCATGATAGTCTACTTTGAGCTTTGCTATCTCATTCGTGTTACCGATAGCAGATGTCTCTTTAATGTCTTCAAGAAGATTATACAATCTTGCTACTTCGGTTGTGCAATCCTTAACCTCTTTGCGAGATTGCTTGTACTTGTCTAACACATTTCTGTGTTCGTCAAGTAGTTCGCTAAAGGCTGTCTCTAATTCATCGAAAGTTAAGTTATCATACAGAGGGTTAGAGGATACCTTATCAAATGTCATAAGACATACATTGGCAGTGTTGCAAGGTCTATCTTCATCCTCTGACTCACTGGCCTACTTTCATGCCAGATACTTGTATTTGCATACTTTTGACGTGTTGTAGCTTTTCTACTTGATCTTGATCTATCATATAGAGTGCTTTTCTTTGACAATGGACAGTCCTTCTTGATATGCCTTGACTTCTTGCATCTGAAGCATATAGTTTCTTCTTTATTGCTCTCGTGGACGTCTTTCTTCTTTCGGTTTAATCTCTCAAACTTTAAGAATTTTCTAAAGTTCTTTACTAGCAGGGCTTGCTTATCACCACTGGATGATTCTTCGTCAAAATCATTATATGCAATTTTGTTTGCTTGTGCTTTGAAGGCGATAGATTTTTCTTTGGGGGTTGCTCATTCAAATTCTTGTAAGTCCAACTCACGGGTCATCAGCTTGCCCATAAGTGTCTTCAGAGTTATTGGGGTGAGATCATTTTCTTCAATGATCATAGTTGCCTTTGGGTTCCAATTCTTGGTTAGAACCCGTAGCACCTTTCTGATCTTCTCATGGTTACTTGAATCCTTATCAAGAGATTGTAAAGGATTAGTAATATCTAAGAAATGAGTAAACATTTGTGTAATGACTCGTTGGGTTTCATCTTAAATGATTTATATTCCTGTGTTAGTCTGCTGGTTTTGGATTCCTTCACTTGGGAGGTACCTTCATGAGTTATCTCAAGAAGTTTCAAAATCTCATGAGACGTAGTACAAGTAGAAACATGATTAAAATCTATCTTATCAATTACATAGAGTAGTGCATTGATGGCACGTACATCTAGACTAGCCTTTGTTTTTTCTTCGTCTGTGTATTTGTCGTGTGGCTTGTCTATAAGTACAACCTCAATCACTATTCTAGCCGATTTCTTATAACCATCAACTACTATAGACCAAAGATCAAAGTCAAGAGACTTTAGTAAGAAACTCATTCATGTTTTCCAATATGTGTAGTTCGTTCTATCAAATAGTGGGGGTCTATTTGTGGATTGTCCTTCATCGTTGAATATTGATTTTACAGTTGCTATATATACTCTCTAGAGTGTTATATTAGAATATAACCTGCTCTGATACCAATTGTCAGATTGTTGAGCACCTCTAGAGAAGGAGGTGAATAGAGTGTGTGCTATGCAGCGAAAATAATCACCACTTTAAAAATTAACAGATTATAAACTATGGCGGATAAAAGAGACAATAAATTAAATACAGTAATCAAGAGATAGAAGATCAAACTCAGTGAACAGCACGATATATACTGGTTTTCCTCTGAAAGGACTAATCCAGTCGCGAGTACTCTTGCCTGCTGTTAATCTACTATTCACAAGCAAAATGAGAGCTTGTCGTCTCTTTATAACACTATGCCTTGGTATCGAGCGCACGATCAACTCCAACAAAACTTGAATACAATAATTGAAAGTTTTCTGATTGCAACCTCTTTACAACTCTTTGTACCAAAGACTTTAAATAGAATAAAATGTTACTGGCTTTGGCTAAGAGTGGTATAGGCAAGATTTGAAAGCTTTAGAGCAATGAACAACACTTAGAAAGAGATAGAGAGAAGAATGAATGAGTGATTAAAAATACGAAAATCCTTCTCTATTTATAGTATTTTTTCTGACCGAACTCGGGCAGTGTTCGGATGCTAAAATATCGCATGCGAACGTTGCATGCATATTTGGAGGTAACATAAATTCAAAAATCCTTGACCAAACTCGGTCCGAACTCGGACCGAACTCGGTCAGAGTTCTGGCCGAATACTTTCTAGTCATGATGGGATTTTTGGTGATCCAAATTGCATTAGATTTTTGGCTATATGGATATGTGGAATTTTGTGGCATTAGGTAGGTTTTTTGGATTTATGGACTAAACCTAAGCCAACAATATCCCGAACGATCTCACATTTTATATTTCCTAGACTCAATAAAAGTAAAAATACAGAAGAAAATATAAAAACGACTCGATCTGGATTCCAATACAATCTTGTCTGGATGACGCTGCAATGTTCTTTGTAGATGCAGGATGTAGACGTAGTACGTTCTTTGATATTGATTTCAGTAACCTGTAGCAGTTTGTATATTTTGCGTATCGACTTAAGTTATCGTTGATTATCAAAATCATGTGTGACCATTTAGCCAATGGGCCAACGATACACACATACTAGCAGCTGTGGCTCAGGGTTCAGCTCTTCACCAATCAACATCTATACATATGATGGTCCATGGGTCATTCCATACAGTTAGCCGCTGTGACTCTTTGGTTCAGCTCGTCGCTAGTGGACACTTTATACACCCCCTGATCACGAGGTCTCTTTTACCTCAGGGTGTTACTCTACCCCCCTAGGCCAAGCGGTTCCAGTGCCCCAGAATCGATCGTGAGGATCTATACTTGTGCATAAGTTGTCCAGGACTAATGCGCGTATGCAACTCTATCAGATAAAACTTTACGATGCATGGATTATTGGTCAGTGATCATATTCCATCTGTTCTCTTCTTTTCATATAACCGAGCCAGTGGCTCTACTCTTTTCTCTATACGGACAAGCCGTATTATCTCTTTTAACTGCACAACGTGCCTTCTATAAATCTCTGTCTTTATAGCATACAATAGAGGGACAATAAACAATCTTCATTTAAGCAAGCATGATAATAACTTTAAATAACAAGCATGAATTCTACTCTTGATAGCTTACTATTCAGGGACATGTGAGCATTCTCTTTTCCTCTTATTAAGCATGGCAACAAATAATTTGATTGAATCAATATTCTAACTTTAGCATGGCAAGAACTTATCTATCAATCATAGCAGCATTTATTCTTATTAGCAGGCAACAACTTTACTTCTTATCATGCAATCATTCTCTCTTTTCTTGCTCTTAGCAAGGCAATATGTAAATTCTCTAATAAACACATTGATTCAATGTATTACCATCTTGTTATCAGTAATAACATTCATTCAAAAACTCAGATTCTAATTAGGTATGAAAGGATCAAAAAATGAATCTTCGTCCACTCATCCAGATTAATCATCTTCTGTTCTAGAGCTAGCAATTCGATCTTTCTGTTTATCTAGTGCCTTCGTAGAGCGAGGCACTACATAATTATCCATCGAAAAAAGTTTTATCCTCAAAACTTAAGGAGAAACTTACGATATCCATAGCAGCGATAGTCCTCATCCTTCGCCATCATTAATCCATAAAATTACAGTCCAGATCATATAAAAAACTCATGTTCAAAAACATGTCTCAATCAATCAATAAAATATAAGCGGACATCATAAAAAATATTTACGGACTTATTGTATGGAATGTTCATCTCATTAACGACATCAAATAGGCAAAGTAATTCCAATCAAGAGAACATCTTCGAATTCAATCGAATCGACAATTGGCCAGAGTGTCGTGTTGCTCTGATACCATTATATCACGCTCCTATCCCGTAGAGTCCTTTCGCTTGGGACTCTGTGGAATCGTTTGTAACTACCACTTTTCTAGAAGAGGGATATTTTTGATTTTTTTTCTATTTTTTGTTGTTATTTTGAATTCAAATCATATTTTGAGTGATAAATCGATTTGTGTAACTACCACTTTTCCAAAAAGGGGTATTATTGAATTTTTCCTATTTTTTGTTATTATTATGAATAATGGTATTCAAATTATATTTTGAGCGATAAATCTATTTTACAAAATTGGTAATTATATTTTTGAATTAATTATTGTAATAATAAAAATAGTGCATATGCTTTTATTGAATATGATTTTATATAATAATTGTTAGTAACCCTAGTGGACCTAATTAGTGAGATTAGACAATCAACAAACCAATTTCATTTACTAGACAGTCTCTAGTTAGAATAGCAAGTCATTTAGAAATTTGGCTAAACACCTAATTAGAAGAAAGCCTTTTCACTAGAACTTGTCATAACAAGTTGAGAGGGCTTCCTAGACATTTCACTAAGCCTAAAACCCCCAAACCCTAGCCTATGGCAGCTACCTCTTCCATTTAAGGGGAACATCTTCTTCTTCTTTTTCTTCTTCCACTTTTTCATTACAAAACCTAATCCTAGTTTAGGAGTTCTTCCCCCAGATTATTCCTACACTCAAATCTTCTCCAAATTCTCCCAAATTGGTCTCATTCTTTTCCCCTTGGAGATGAGAAGGCTCTAGAAGCAAGCTTGGAAGGATTGAAGCACTTGGAGATTGAAGGCTTCTGGATCTTGGGATTTTTTCGTTGGAAATCCATCTCCCAATAGGTATATGCAATCTAAACCCTTTAATTTTCATTAAAATAATGTAGAAGCATTAATTAGGGACCCCCATGCATTAGGGTTGCCATTAGTGAGGAGTTTAGACTCTCCTCTTCCTATTTGAGGAATTTTCCCTTTGTAATTGACTCAAACTGGGGAAAATCTGAGAATAGTAATTTTAGGGTTTGTGAATATCTTATTTAGGTTATACGAGTGATTTTAAACATATGGGTGTGCTTTGGGTCAAGTTTGAATCTATTTGGAGTGCGTATCATTAACGTGTCACCACGTGTTCGATACGCACGCCATGTGTTTGATAAAAAGACCAAAAGAGCACCAAGTATTCTACTTTCAGTTTTAACTCTTTGTATTAGGAGTGAATGCTATAGATTAAGCATTGGTGAAATTATCTAATGTTTAGAAGTGGATTTGATGTATTGAATATTGAATTAGGGGTTATGGGATATAGTCCCTGTTTTAATGTTCATATGGGGACTGTTGTGCTTTGGATTGATGTTAGTATATCGGTCCTCGTTTACATTATCGCATCAGTCCCATTCTTCTCATTGTTCAGTTCTCAAATAATTGGGTAGCAATCTACTAAACTTAGGAAGTAAGGGGGAATATGTTATCAGTCAATTAGAAGATAGTACAGTCCACATTTCTAACTGTTTAGTTCCCCCTGCATTTGTGTGTATCAATGCACAAACAGTGTAGGGGTTCGAGTTGGTTTAATCCTTAGTATCATTCCCATATTGGTTAATAAAGTTTTAGTCCCAAGAACATGGACTGATAGCCTTGCTTAGTCCTTTATTTGCAATACGGTTCAGCCCTATTTATTTGATTCATTCCTCTGTTGTATTAGTCATTACAACTATGTGTTAGTCTTCCTATTGGTCAGTCCTATTTTTCAATTTGATGTTTCAGTCTCATACTCATTGTCCAGTCCACATTTGTTCAGTTCTATTCGATCTACTTTCAGTCTCCATGTTCAGTCCTTCCCTTCATTCCATATAAGTTTTAGTCCATACTTTAATATATCAGTGATTAGGATGCACATATCATTTCAGACCTTTAGTCCAGTCCATATTCTATTTTTGTAGTAGTCAGTTGATTAATGTATCAGTTAGGAGAGTCATTAGTTTCAGTCCTAATAAAGGTATTAAGGGGTTAGGAGTACCTGTAACAGTAGTAATAGTTGGTTAGAGAGGGGAGTAATGAGAAGGGGAAATGGTTTGAGTTCAGCATTAAATAGCTACATCTCTATTTGCAGGTAGTAGAGCTGAAGAACAGATGGCAACTCTAGAGGGGGATGAATAGAGTTTATATCGATAATAGCCAATTAAAAATTAAAATCTTTCACAAGTAAAACTAATCATAGTAAATACAGAAATAAATAAGGAGCAAGAAAGCATACACAAACACAGCCAATTTTTAACCTGGTTTCCCTCGTGGAGGACTAGTCCAGGCCTGAGAACTCTAGCTCAGGATTAAATCCACTATTTGTGAAATAGTAGTTACACCCTGTGCCTTTTCTTCAGAAGAGCACATCAACTTCTTACAAAGATCGCAGTGGCGATGCTTGAAATTTTCCAAGCGACTTCTTGAACTCTTGCACAAACTCCTAACTGAAAAATGCTGAGCACTTGAGGCTTAGGGAGCTTGTGGCTAGTAGATGAAGAAGGGTATGGCTTGTATTGAGCTTTAGAGAGAAGAGAAGAGAAGATTGGATGAATGAAAATAAGAGAATTCATGGCCTATTTATAGGATACCAGTAGGCAGAATTCGGCAAGAATTCTGGTAGGAATTTTCAAATATTTGGCCGTTGGACAACTTGCAACCAGCCAACCCTAAAAATTAGGGTGCTGATTTTTAGGGGACAGAGTTCGGCCCGAACTCTGTGTGGAGGCAGAGTTCGGCCCGAACTCTGTCTCCAGAGCACATAATGGGTCTTTGGTCCAATGGGCTTATTTTGATGTTGGTGGAGCTTTTGGATTTTGGGTAGGGTATAGGTTAAGTCTCAGATGCTCAGCATAACTCAGCTTACATAAGTCTAGACTCAATAAAATTATAAGATACAGACTCAAAAATGACTTGCATTTGCAAAACTGAGCTGTCGTCTGACTTGAGCTGGATGTAGTCTTCATGTGTCGTACTGAATTATCACAAGTATTATTTAGTCAATTTTATCAATATTTGGTTGACTGTGACTTTGTGTAAACAATCTCCCCCATATTGATAATTGATAAAATAATAATTGTATATTCAATATTCATACCTGGACACATTTAAGGACAAAAAGCATAGCTCTCCCATAATCAGTGTCGAGCTTAAAAAATAGCTCCCCTGTAATCATTGCTTTGAATCCTGTTGGCCTAATAAGAACATTCTTCCAAAAGCACAGATACAGAGACAAAAAATAATATGGAATATACAAATATCTCTCCCTTTTGGCATTTAGCAATTAACGATAAACAATTAAGAGCTGGCAAACACACCAAAAGATAAGAAACTGCATATAAACTGATATAACGACTAAATGTCTCAAGAGTCACAACTCATAATAAGTCTAATACAATCAAAAGTGTATAAAAGTAACTAAAATCCAAATTACAGAAAAAACATAAGCTATGATCCTCAGTAGCAGCAGCAAATAGCAGTCCATATCCATCATCGAGCTCGTGAAGGTCCAGCGTCATCTGATGGATTAGTGAAGGAACGACGAGGGTCCACGAAGGCTGCATCTGGATCCAAGTAGCAAATGACCCAAGGGTCATCGATACGATAGCCCTCACGACCGGGGTCCCGCTCCATAGGGATAGGCATGGAAGGATGGCGAGACATGGAGTACCGAATGTCGTGCAGCGAGTTGCTGATAGCACTCATCTGCAGGGTAGTCCGGTAATCCAACTGAGTTCAGCGATCATCCTCTAAGGTGAAACGATCGCGGAGCATGGTCTGAAGAGACTCGAGAGTGGCAGGAGGAGGAGGAGGAGGATCCTGTCCCAAAGAAGGGGCATCTGGCTCATCATCAGAATGCTCAGACACGACTGGTGAGCCAACGGCTGCCTGAAGCCTTCGTGACTTTGAAAGAAAAGCAGGGACAGGTAAGAACGGACACTCATCAAGTGGTATGCGAAACGCACGAAATACCATAGGAAGATACAAAGCATAAACCAAGGATCTTGGTTTCTTCCTAGAATTAATCATCCAATCCATCATTGTACGTAGAAGATTAAATGGTACATGAAAGTGGAGGTGATATAAGGCCGAGATTTCAAAGTAGGTGACTTCATCGGTGGAACCCGCTTTGGGTAGAATGGTGTTAAAGATAATCCGATGAAGTTCATAGAAATAGGGATTAAGATATTTAGCCAAAAGCTTACGAGGACGTGTGTTCGGGGTACACAAGTCGTCCTTGAAGCTTTCAAGTGAAGACCCATCGGGAAATTGAAATGATTGAGCTTCAACAAGCTTTTTCCATGAGTTTGGCTCTTGGAGTTCAAGGTATTCGGCCAAATCGAAATCGTAAAAAGAGATATCAATTCCCGCAACCCGTGAATAAATATGTGTATCATCATGGGTTAGGTTGCAGTAGAACATTTGAATAGCACTA
Source organism: Iris pallida (assembly GCA_029216955.1). Taxonomy (NCBI): domain Eukaryota; kingdom Viridiplantae; phylum Streptophyta; class Magnoliopsida; order Asparagales; family Iridaceae; genus Iris; species Iris pallida. Next base: position 20,070 of record JANAVB010042060.1, on the reverse strand, counting down.
CGATAAATGACCGAGTTTGTGGCGACAAGTTCGTCAAGGCAAAGGTCATGAAAAAGTGCATCATATTGAGAGAAAATAATAAAACTGATAGGGTGACCCGCAAACACCGAACGTGTCCGAAAATCACTAAACCAATCATTAGATGCGTCGAGTGATACAAATATTCGGTCGTCAAATGTGTTTGGGTCATGTGGACTGTAAAACCCCTCAAAATTTTTACATTTTATGTTATTATTATTTTTTTATTTATTTAATTATTAAATAGATGTTATTTAATTTATTATTAATTATTTATATAGTTAGATATATATATATGTGTATATATATATATGCAAGTGTTTGTGTGTGCATTGTATTAGGAACTCCCTAAACCTTAATCCTAGTCTAGAAACCCTAGAATATGGAAAATTCCATATTCTAATTAATTAGTTATTATTGTTTATTAATAGATAATTTATTTTAGTTATTATTAATAGATATGATTATCTATATATACTAACTTAGAACCCTAGAATCCTATATATATATATATATATATATATATATATATATATATATATATATATATATATATATATATATATATATATATATATATATATATATATATAGCCTTCTTTAACCAAGTTCCTCATAAGCCTAACCCTAGAGTTTTGTCTCCAAGCCGCCCCCCCTGACCTCGCCTTCCCCTCGCCTACCTCCTCCCTCAACCCGAGACTCCTCGCCGACGTACGGAGGAGCACAAGGCCGGACGGGACTGCGGCTGCTGCGAGCAGCAGAACCGGCGATCCCGGCGACCACCGGCCGTTCCAGGCGCAGCCACCGCACCCAGACGGCGGAGCCACCCCCCTGCGGCGTGGCCAGGTAGCCCCCGACCCCCCCCCCCCCACGTGACGCTGCCACGTGGAAAACCCCCTTGCATGCGTAAAACCTAGTTTTAGGGTTTCTAATCCAATTTAATTCAGTTTTTATGATTAATTATTGTCTAATTATTGGTAATTAATTAGATCTAATTGAAGGGGATCAATAGTAATTAAGTATAGGATCTACATTAAATTTTGTGTGAATTAATATTATTTATTAGTATTTATTATTATTTATTTATGAATTTTATGTGCCGTTAATTAATTAATTGTATTTACTGTTTTAATCAGTAATTAATAATTTTATTATTAACTAAATAAAACTTTGTAGATGAAAAAGTTCGTAAAATTAATGTAGTATTTTATAATAATTTTTCCAGAAATTATAGAATTTTATTTTTAATTATTTTATATTAAAAACCGAGAACTTTAGATTTTTTTAAATTAATTCCAATTACTGTTTTTAATTTATATTATTTAATTGGTTGTTAATTAAATAATATATATTATATAGAAAATGTTTGTAAAAATATACTTTATTGTATAAAAATATTTCCAGTATTTAATTAAATTTATTTATATTTATTTAGATTTTAGTAAGGTAATTTTGATTTACTAGGTATATTATATAATTAATTGATATTAATTATATAATTATTTGTAAATTGGAAAATGTTAGGGTTTCTGTTGTAAATAGTTAATTAAATTATTTTGGGAATTATTTTAGGTACTTTATAATTATTTACTAATTTTTAAGAATTAAAAGTAATTTCTAGAATTGTTTTAGAATTATTTATTAAGTTGTTTAATAATTATTTATTAATTTAAATAATTATTAATTATGTGTTATTATTGTGTGGAATAGTGAATTTAGGTTTATTGGATAAATTTAGGGTTATAGTGAATTTTTAGGATTTATTTCGAATTATTATGTATTCATTGTTATTATTTAATTATTTATTTAATAACTAGTTTTAATAGTAATAAATTCATTTCTGTAAAAATATATATAATAGATATTTATTACTCTGATATTATTTATTTTATTATTAAAATAGACTAAAAATGATTTTTAAGGATTTTTACTATTTTTGTTAGTATTATTAGGAATTGTGTATGCATGTGTGTATTAAATTGATTAGTTAATTAATTATAATTAATTAATTAATTATTAAATATTATGTTGTATTATTAATTATAGAATATAAATGTATGATAATAAGTATATTTTACATACTTATTATTGTATAATTATTATTCATAATTATTGGTACTAGATAGTTGGTTTTAATAAAATACTATGATTGTTGAGTAATTAGCAATTAATCAATTTAGTAAATTGTTAATTAGTGACTAATTAGTAATCATGCTTGTTTAGGATTATTTGCTTCTCGAGACTCGGACTCTATTTTGGACCCGGATACTCAGTTGCTGGACATAGGCAAGTACACCTTGGTTGACATTTACTATACAATATTTACAATTGACCAGTTATTACTATTGTGTGCACTCGTCTCCATTGATGACTACCCTGTATAGAGTTAATATAAACTTGACACCATCTCAGACACGTATCACATATGAGTGAGTTGGGTGCAGAGGTTCTATGTTGACTGGCCCTTAACATATGATCTTGAGTCTGTTAGCAGTTTGGTTTAGTTACATTATATTTACTATGACGTCTTGTATATTGTTCGTACCGCGTATACGGTACGAGTACATTGGGTGGGAAGAGTCTACTAGTGGTGTATGAGAATTTCTGTTTCCAATGTACGCTGGATGCTCGTAGCCCCTCGTTTCTCAAACTGTAGAACGCTTGGTGGCAGTTTCTTCTTCTTCTCCCCCTCTCATGTGCCACTAGAGATGTCTCGAGAGCATTTACACATAGATGGTTAGAACACCTTTATTGTTTACCTTGTATTTCCTATCCTTGTTTGGTTAGGGAAATACTTGGTTGCATACTTTATAGTTACTTTTACATTACTGCTCAGTATTATCATGCATGTCGATTTCCTGTGTATTTGTTATGTCCCTCTGAGGACCTGGTATCTTTTCCAGAGCTTGACGAGCACTTATTCCCGGCTGATTACGAAGTAGAGGGACTTGTTGACGACGACTTTGAGGTGGAGCCGCAGCCTTGATCCTCTGGAGGCTAGCTACATCTTCAGACGTGGGTTTCATTTCCAGTATTCCGTTTATTTCTATTTACTACTCCATTTCATTCCAGTTGTACTCATTTACTTATTTAGTGGACTGTTCTCCACTAGTCATAGTTGATATTTGGACTCTGTGGCACTGATGAATTTCTATTCAGTTATCTCTTACTTTATTTCATGGATGAGACTAGTATACCTGCCTGTGATGTTACTTTATTAGTTTTACTTCAGCGTACTACGATCAGATCATAGTCCATTAAATTGGGTTTAGCTATGTTTGATTGTACAGCTCGCATGCCACGTGTTCCCAATCCGATTATTTGGAACTGGGGTGTGACATGTTTTTAGTGGTGGCCCATGCAGGTCAGAAATTTGTTTGGTTACGTTACTGTACTGAACAAGCCTGCAAATTAGGTTTAGAATATTAGGTCTCATCCATACTTGACTATATCATTCTTGATTATCCTTGAAACAAATTCTTTTGCATCTCGTTTATTTCCGTCCTATTCTCAATTCCTTCTATCTTATTCTCAAATTCTTTTGCATCTCGTTTGTTTCGTTCGTTTGATTATCCTTCTAAGAACTCAGCTGGAGGGGAATGCCCATAACTGGTGGGATTCTATGGAGCGTCAGTTGGGTACTCGTCAGTCGTGGGAACAATTTCTAGAGTTTTTTGATAAGAAGTACTTTCCTACTACTGTGAAGAATGCCTTATACAACCAGTTCCTGCACCTGGAGCAAGGGAACAAGAATGTTGACGAGTATGACTCGGAGTTCAGTCGACTCAGCAAATATGGGGAGGTACTGATACCCAATGATCTGGAGAAGGCCAAGAGATTTCACAACGGGCTGAGGCAGGAGCTACAACATTATACTAGCTCCCAGTCCCGAATCTCTTATGCTGAGTTGCTGACGGAGGCCAGGATTCAGGAGACAATTAGCAAGGGGAAGCTGAACCAGCAGAAGAACCAACCAGTGCAGACAAAGACGCAGCAAGGAGGTCCTATCAAGAGACCTATGGGACATCACCAGCATCAGTAGAAGACTGGACCCTACCAGTCTAAGGAGCTTCCGACTTGCTATTTCTGTGGCAGGAAAGGACACTTACAGAGAGAGTGCAGAAGGATGCTGGGTACTTGCTTAGCTTGTGGATCGAGCCAGCATCAGGCTCGAGATTGCCCAGTTCGGGGAGCCATTGTGCCAGCTGGAGGACAGAAGCCACCAGCACCAGGAGGTCAGCAGAGAGGACCTATATTCACTTCACAGTCAGCACAGTTTGAGAAAGCCAAGCAGCAGGCAGGAAACAAGAAGCAAGGACAGATTTTTGCTCTCACTCAGGGGGAAGATGGAACTGAAGGTGAGGCTATCACAGGTACTATTCTAGTAGGTTTATTGCCTGCTACAGTATTATTTGATTCTGGTGCCACCCTATCATTTATATCATCTAGATTTGTAGCTGTGCATAGGATAGCTACTTCTACAATGCCTAAGAGTTGGAAAATTATTACTGGTGGGGGTATAGTACCTGTGACTAGTACATGTAGAACCTGTTCGGTAGTCATTTGTGGTCGAGAGATGAGAGCTCGACTTTTGGTATTTCCTATGCCAAATTTCGACGTAGTATTGGGTATGGATTGGCTTAGTCAATATCATGCGATATTGGACTGCCACAGGGGTTGTGCTATATTTAGACCACCAGGCCAGCCGGAGTTTGAATTTCAGAGAGGAAGCATTGAGAAGGGAGTATCTCAGTATCATGAAGCTTGCATGGCAATGGAGGTTGCCCCGCCACCGATCATTGATGAGTTTTCTGATATCTTTCTCGATGATCTTGTAGGACCGTTGAGCACCTCTAGAGGGGGGGGTGAATAGTGTGTGTGCGTGTGCAGCGGAAAATAATCACCAATTAAAAACTTAAGTAATAACTATGGCAGTAAATAGGAGACAGTAAATAAATGCAGAAAAGTAAGAGTCAAGAATTCAAACTCAGTGACACAGCGATGTATACTGGTATCCCTCTGAGAGGACTAATCCAGTCTCGAGTACTCTTGCTCGATGTTAATCCACTATGACACAAGCTTTAACTGAGTGCTTGTAACTCTTACAACACCGTGCTTGGCGACAAGTGCACGACCGACTTCACAACACCGTGCTTGGTGACGAGCGCACGACCGGCTCCAGAAGGCAATTGGAAAACTGGAAAGTTTTCTGAATACAACCTCCGATACAACTCTTCAACACCAAATTCTAGATTAAACAGAAACTGTACTGGCTTGGCTAAGAGTCGTAAAGGCTTAGATATGAAAGTAAAAGCTCAGAACACTTTAGATAGAGAAGAGAAGAGATGAAATTGGATAGTTGAAATGAATGGTAATCTCAACTCTATTTATAGTGTTTTTGGGAAACCGAACTCGGGCAGAGTTCGGATGCTAGGATTTTGCATACGAACGTTGGATGCAGATTTGGTGGGAACTGTATTTCAAATAACCCAGACCGAACTCGGGCCGAACTCGGACCGAACTCGGACCGAACTCGGTCAGAGTTCTGTCAGAGTTCTGCTGGTTCAGAACAGTAAGGAATAAACCAAATTTGCATAGGTTTTGGGCTTTTTGGAATTGTGGATTTTTGGGATACGTAGGTAGGCTTAATTTTGTTTGTGGACTGAGAAAAACTTAAGCCAGTACCGATCCGATCAATCTCACATTTTTCCTAGACTCAATAAAAGGGAAAAATACAGAATAAATATGAAAACCAATAGCCCTTTTGATGACGTCTTTTTCCTGACATAGAAGACGCATTTTTCCTTGACGGCAATCGTCCAAAGATAAACAGATCTGAAAATCTGAATACCTTTCGGGGGCTTCGCCCCCGAACCCCTGACGGGGGGTGCTGTCCCCTCGACCCCTGTCCGCTGACCGAGCAGCAGAACCCCCGATGCGAGGCCCCGGATAGGTCGTTAGGCGGTTCAGAGAAATCTTCTTATACAACGCCGTCTTTGGCCCATCAATAATTCTCTATTGCATATGTCCTGCTTTGTCAAGGCTTGATCATGCTTATTGCATGTCTACAAATATATGTTAGACGAAACATAACAATATGATGCAGTATGATACAATCATAACAATATGACATAGAATATTTAGGACAATGCTAAGTATAAGTAGCAACATGATAGGGATTACATGAATATTAGTGACATCATTATGTTAAACTTAATTGATTAGCCATATTCAAAAACATGATATAATCATTGGGCTAACAGATCTGCCGGGTCTACCACCCGATAGAGAGGTTGAGTTCACCATTGAGCTCATACCAGGAGCGGCACCAATCTCTTCAAATATTTATCGACTGGCGAAGAAGGAGCTGGATGAAATGAAGGTGCAGCTGCAGGAGTTGCAAGACAAGGGATTTATCAGACCAAGTGCATCACCTTGGGGATCCCCGGTCTTGTTTGTGCCAAAGAAAGATGGAACAATTCGTATGTGCATTGATTATAGGGCTCTTAATGCTGTGATGATCAAGAGCAAGTATCCCCTGCCCAGAATTGATGATCTATTTGACCAGCTGACAGGAGCCCAGGTGTTCTCGAAGATTGATCTGAGGTTGGGATACCATCAAGTGAAAGTTCGGAAAGAAGACATCCAGAAGACGGCATTCAGGACTCGGTATGGTCATTACGAGTTCTTAGTAATGCCCTTTGGTTTGACAAATGCACCGGCTGTGTTCATGAATTTAATGAACAGAGTATTCCATGAATATCTTGATAAGTTTGTCGTAGTATTCATCGACGACATTTTGGTGTATTCAAAGAACCATGAAGAGCATGAGGATCACTTGAGGAAGGTGCTGGAGATCTTGAGGCATCAGAAGCTGTATGCAAAGCTGAGTAAGTGTAATTTTCTTCTAGATCATGTTTCATTTCTTGGACATGTTATCTCAGGGAAAGGCATAGAAGTGGATCCGACGAAGATATTAGCAGGGGAGTCGTGGCCAACCCCAACCGATGTTTCAGAAGTATGAAGTTTTCTGGGGCTTGCCGGATATTACCGGAGGTTCGTAGAGAATTTTGTAAGAATTGCGGAGCCCATGACGAAGTTGACTCGCTAGGATCAGAAGTTCGAGTGGACGGAAGAGTGCCAAGCTGCTTTTGATGATTTGAAGAAGCGCCTTACTACTGCACCAGTCTTGACCATTCCATCGGGATCAGGAGGTTTTGTCATCTATAGCGATGCTTCCGGGAAGGGATTAGGATGCGTCTTGATGTAGCATGGGAAGATAGTTGCATATGGTTCACGGCAGTTAAGGACCCACGAGAAGAATTATCCCACGCACGACTTAGAGCTTGCGGCAGTGATATTTGCCTTGAAGCTTTGGAGGCATTATCTGTATGGAGAAATAGTGGAGGTATATACAGATAATAAGAGTCTCAAGTATGTCTATACTCAGAAGGATTTAAATTTGAGACAAAGATGTTGGCTCGAGTTGATGGCAGATTTTGATATTGAGTTACAGTACCATCCAGGGAAGGCGAATTCAGTAGCATATGCATTGAGCCGAAGGCCTATGGCACACTTCCTGACATCATAAAAGGAGTTGCTATATGACTTGGAAAAGATGGGCATCGAAGTTGTTAGGCCTGGAGGAGTTGCAAAGATGATGAACCTTCAGGTTCAATCTTCATTAGTAGAGCGGATCAAGGCGACCTTACCAACAGATGCCAGATATCAGAGGCTTCGACAGAGGACAGAGCAAGGACTGCAGACTGGATTGAGGATTCACGAAGATGGGACCTTGAGGTGCGGAGATCGCCTCTATATTCCTAATGGAGAGATCAGGCAGGAGCTGATGACAGAGGCTCATAGCTCGACCTATTCTATTCATCCAGAAGGTACGAAGATGTACAGGGACCTGAGACAGCACTACTGGTGGCATGGAATGAAGCGTGAGATAGCACGGTTCGTAGCAAAGTGCTTGGTGTGTCAGCAAGTCAAGGCTGAACATCAGAGGTCCGCAGGATTATTGCAACCGCTTCCGATACCTGAGTGGAGGTGGGAGCACATCACTATGGATTTCGTTACAGGATTTCCAAGAAGCCCAGCTGGACGAGATGCAGTTTAGGTGATTGTGGACAGATTATCGAAGTCTGTTCATTTCATACCATTCCTAGTGGGGCAATCTACAGAGGTATTGGCAAATTTATATATGAAGGAGATAGTGCGATTACATGGAGTACCAGTCAGTATAGTCTCCGATCGAGATTCGAGATTCACATCGCACTTCTGAAAGAGAATGCAGGAAAGTCTGGGCAAAAGACTGAAGTTCAGCACTGCTTATCACCCCCAGACGGACGGACAGTCAGAGCGTACCATCCAGACGCTGGAGGACATGTTGAGAGCTTGCATGGTAGATTTTGGAGGATCCTGGAAGGATCACTTGCATTTGGTAGAGTTCTCTTACAACAACAGCTACCAGGCAAGTATCCAGATGGCCCCTTTCGAGGCATTGTACGGAAGGAAGTGTCGATCGCCAGCATGTTGGGGTGATGTAGGCGAGAGACAGATATTGGGACCAGAGTTAGTGACTCGTACAGTGGATACAGTCAAGAAGATTCAGGAGCATTTACGAGCAGTACAGGACCGGCAGAAACAGTGGGCAGACATTCATAGGCGACCTCTTGAGTTCAAGGAGGGAGATCATGTGTTCTTGAGAATCTCCTCGACTAGAGGTACAATCAGATTTGGAGTCAGAGGAAAGCTCAGCCCAAGGTACATCGGACCATTCGATGTGTTGGAAAAAGTTGGCGAGGTTGCATACAGATTGGCACTGCCGCAGTCATTGGAAGGCGTTCATGACGTATTTTATGTCTCCCAGTTGAGGAAGTATGTGGCAGACCCTAACCACGTACTTGATCATTCAGAGATCACCGTGGGACCGACTTTGTCCTACGAGGAGCAGCCCGTGGAGATCCTAGACCGTAGAGAAAAAGTATTGAAGGGGAAGACCATTCGACTAGTCCGAGTTGCGTGGAAGCACCATTCACCGGGCGAATCGATGTGGGAGCGGGAAGATTCTATTCTGGAGCGTTATCCATACCTTCGTGAGGCGTCCGGTATGATTTAATTCTGCAATTATTCACTCTCTAGATTATGTTTAATTTAGTCTGTAAAATTTCCTAGATTTAGAAATATGATTGTGTGTTTTCTTTTAATCCTAGCTTGTTTTTAATTTCGAGGACGAAATTCTAATAAGTTGGGTAGAATGTAAAACCCCTCAAAATTTTTACATTTTATGTTATTATTTTTTTATTTTATTTATTTAATTATTAAAATAGATGTTATTTAATTCATTATTAATTATTTATATAGTTATATATATATGTGTGTATATATATATATATATATATATATATATATATATATATATATATATATATATATATAAAATATATATATATATATATATATATATATATATATATATATATATATATGCAAGTGTTTGTGTGTGCATTGTATTAGGAACTCCCTAAACCTTAATCCTAGTCTAGAAACCCTAGAATATGGAAAATTCCATATTCTAATTAATAAGTTATTGTTGTTTATTAATAGATAATTTATTTTAGTTATTATTAATAGATATGATTATCTATATATACTAACTTAGAACCCTAGAATCCTATATATATATATATATATATATATATATATATATATATATATATATATATATATATATATAGCCTTCTTTAACCAAGTTCCACATAACCCTAACCCTAGAGTTTTGTCTCCAAGCCGCCCCCCTGACCTCGCCTTCCCCTCGCCTACCTCCTCCCTCAACCCGAGACTCCTCGCCGACGTATGGAGGAGCACGAGGCCGGACGGGACTACGGCTGCTGCGAGCAGCAGAACCGGCGATCCCGGCGACCACCGGCCGTTCGAGACGCAGCCACCGCACCCAGACGGCGGAGCCACCCCCCTGCGGCGTGGCCAGGTAGCCCCCGACCCCCCCACGTGGCGCTGCCACGTGGAAAACCCCCTTGCATGCGTAAAACCTAGTTTTAGGGTTTCTAATCCAATTTAATTCAGTTTTTATGATTAATTATTGTCTAATTATTGGTAATTAATTAGATCTAATTGAAGGGGATCAATAGTAATTAAGTATAGGATCTACATTAAATTTTGTGTGAATTAATATTATTTATTAGTATTTATTATTATTTATTTATGAATTTTATGTGCCGTTAATTAATTAATTGTATTTACTGTTTTAATCAGTAATTAATAATTTAATTATTAACTAAATAAAACTTTGTAGATGAAAAAGTTCGTAAAATTAATGTAGTATTTTATAATAATTTTTCCAGAAATTATAGAATTTTATTTGTAATTATTTTATATTAAAAACCGAGAACTTTAGATTTTTTTAAATTAATTCCAATTACTGTTTTTAATTTATATTATTTAATTGGTTGTTAATTAAATAATATATATTGTATAGAAAATGTTTGTAAAAATATACTTTACTGTATAAAAATATTTCCAGTATTTAATTATATTTATTTATATTTATTTAGATTTTAGTAAGGTAATTTTGATTTACTAGGTATATTATATAATTAATTGATATTAATTATATAATTATTTGTAAATTGGTAAATGTTAGGGTTTATGTTGTAAATAGTTAATTAAATTATTTTGGGAATTATTTTAGGTATTTTATAATTATTTACTAATTTTTAGGAATTAAAAGTAATTTCTAGAATTGTTTTAGAATTATTTATTAAGTTGTTTAATAATTATTTATTAATTTAAATAATTATTAATTATGTGTTATTATTGTGTGGAATAGTGAATTTAGGTTTATTGGATAAATTTAGGGTTATAGTGAATTTTTAGGATTTATTTCGAATTATTATGTATTCATTGTTATTATTTAATTATTTATTTAATAACTAGTTTTAATAGTAATAAATTCATTTCTGTAAAATATATATAATAGATATTTATTATTCTGATATTATTTAGTTTATTATTAACATAGACTAAAAATGATTTTTAAGGATTTTTACTATTTTTGTTAGTATTATTAGGAATTGTGTATGCATGTGTGTATTAAATTGATTAGTTATTTAATTATAATTAATTAATTAATTATTAAATATTATGTTGTATTATTAATTATAGAATATAAATGTATGATAATAAGTATATTTTACATACTTATTATTGTATAATTATTATTCATAATTATTGGTACTAGATAGTTGGTTTTAATAAAATACTATGATTGTTGAGTAATTAGCAATTAATCAATTTAGTAAATTGTTAATTAGTGACTAATTAGAAATCATGCTTGTTTAGGATTATTTGCTTCTCGGGACTCGGACTCTATTTTGGACCCGGATACTCAGTTGCTGGACACAGGCAAGTATACCTTGCTTGACATTTACTATGCAGTATTTACAATTGACCAATTATTACTATTGTGTGCACTCATCTCCATTGATGACTACCCTGTATAGAGTTAATATAAACTTGACACCGTCTCAGACACGTATCACATATGAGTGAGTTGAGTGCAGAGGTTCTGTGTTGACTGGCCCTTAACATATGATCTTGAGTCTGTTAGCAGTTTGGTTTAGTTATATTATATTTACTATGACATCTTGCATATTGTTCGTACCGCGTATACGGTACGAGTACATTGGGTGGGGAGAGTCTACTAGTGGTGTATGAGAATTTCTGTTTCCAATGTACGCTGGATGCTCGTAGCCCCTCGTTTCTCAAACTGTAGAACGCTTGGTGGCAGTTTCTTCTTCTTCTCCCCCTCTCATGTGCCACTAGAGATGTCTCGAGAGCATTTACACATAGATGGTTAGAACACCTTTATTGCTTACATTGTATTTCCTATCCTTGTTTGGTTAGGGAAATACTTGGTTGCATACTTTATAGTTACTTTTACATTACTGCTCAGTATTATCATGCATGTCGATTTCCTGTGTATTTGTTATGTCCCTCTGAGGACCTGGTATCTTTTCCAGAGCTTGACGAGCACTTATTCCCGGCTGATTACGGAGTAGAGGGACTTGTTGACGACGACTTTGAGGTAGAGCCGCAGCCTTGATCCTCTGGAGGCTAGCTACATCTTCAGACGTGGGTTTCATTTCCAGTATTCCGTTTATTTCTATTTACTACTCCATTTCATTCCAGTTGTACTCATTTACTTATTAAGTGGACTGTTCTCCACTAGTCATAGTTGACATTTGGACTCTGTGGCACTGATGAATTTCTATTCAGTTATCTCTTACTTTATTTCATGGATGAGACTAGTATACCTGCCTGTGATGTTACTTTATTAGTTTTACTTCAGCGTACTACGATCAGATCATAGTCCATTAAATTAGGTTTAGCTATGTTTGATTGTACAGCTGGCATGCCACGTGTTCCCAATCTGATTATTTGGAACTGGGGCGTGACATGGACGTGGAGGATTAAACAACGGATGGATAGGTGGTTGTTGTTCAACGGGCGGTTCAACGCGAGGAGGAGCATTCGAAGATGATGCTTCCTCAGTTCGAAGTCTCTTCCCGCGATTGAGCAAACGTGGTGCCATGAAACAATAAAGATAATGGAGGAATTTGAAATAAGAAAAGTGTTGAGATATACCTCAAAAAGATGATAAACAATGAAGGAGAATGGTGAAATAGGCCTTCTTCTTGAGTTTGGGGAAGAGATGAGCTCTAGAAAGGAAGAATTAGGGTTAGGATTTTGAGAAAAAATGTTTGAAGAAGTAGAAAAGGTGGCAATGGAAGAGAAGAGGGAGGAGAACCCGAATATATGTGAAGGGTTCCAATTAGTCGGAGCAAATAATGGCCATTGGATCTAAATAAGATCAGCGGCTGAGACTGTTCCCGATTCTGGAACAGTCAGGCCGAATTCGTCCCGAACTCTGGTAAGGGCAGAGTTCGGCCCGAATTCCAGATTCTGTTGACAGAACAGGAATCAGGCTGAGAAGAAGAAAGAAATGGTTAAGTGAGAGAGACCAAAGGAAAAGTACATATATAAGAGAAAAATCTAAGTTGAAAAAGTCAAGAAAATTGATTTCGAAACAAAGTGAAGTTTGAAACTCTGCATTTCAGCATGTGATAAATTAAAATGAACCATATAATAAACAAGGAATTATATCATAATTCAATATTTTGAAGCTGCCATGGGTTAGCTGCAGGGGCTGGATCCCAGCTAGCGGTAGTCCTGAGGACTAGTGCACCGTGTCGCTTAGGCTTTTACGCCTTGTTGTCAGAAGGACCCTTTCGGCTTGTACCCATAGCAATTTTATCATAAAAGAATCAAAACATACTCGATATTTACGCAGGTTTATTTTAATTAATAAAAGCTTCGTCCAAAATTCCAAGTTCACGACAGAGAAAATTGAAGCGCTCTTCGGATAATGGTTTTGTGAAGAAATCTGCTAGCTGATGATCAGTGTCAATAAATTCTAAGTTAATAGTGCCATTTTGCTGATGATCACGCAAAAAAGTGGTGATGTATTTCAATGTGCTTCGTGCGTGAGTGATAAATGGGGTTCTTAGTGAGATTTATAGCACTAGTATTGTCACAAAAGATTGGAATGTGCATAAAAGATAAATTATAGTCTTCAAGGGTTTGCTTCATCCACAGAATTTGTGCACAACAACGCCCAGCTGCGATGTATTCAGCTTCTGTTGTGGATAGTACGACAGAATTCTGCTTCTTGCTAAACTAAGAGACTAAAGCATTTCCTAATAAATGACACGTACCGCTCATACTTTTACGGTCGATCTTGCATCCGACGAAATCAGCAACAGAGTAACCAATGAGGTCAAATGATGTTGACTTGGGATACCATAGGCCCACTGTAACCGTACCCTTAAGGTATCAAAAGATACGCTTAACAGCAGTCATGTGTGATTCCTTAGGATTTGCTTGATATCTAGCACACAGGTAAACGCAAAACATAATATCTGGGCGACTAGCAGTTAAATAGAGTAGACTGCGTATCATACCTCGATACTTACGTTGGTCCACGGGTTTGCCGCTTTCATCTGGTTCTAGTTTAGTTGTAGTAGCCATTGGAGTGCTGATTGGTTTGACATTGTCAAGGTCGAATTTCTTCAGCATGTCCTTTGTATACTTCGACTGACAGATAAAAGTTCCATTTGACATTTGTTTGACTTGTAGTCCAAAAAGTAGTTGAGCTCCCCCATCATGTTCATCTCAAACTCGGTCTGCATACACTTGGCAAAATCTTGACAGAGGGTTTCATCAGTAGAATCAAATATAATATCATCTACGAATATTTGGACTAAGAGAATAGTGTCTTTAAAAGATTTTATGAAAAGTGTGGGATCAATTTTCCCTTTAGAAAAACCTTTGTCGAGTAAGAAAATGCTTAGCCGTTCATACCAAGCTCAAGGGGCTTGTTTGAGGCCATATAGCGCTTTCTTCAGCTTGAAAACATGGTCGGAAAATTTGTGATTTTCAAAGCCAGGAGGTTGTTTCACATAAACTTCCTCCTTAATAAATCCATTCAAGAAGCACTTTTAATATCCATTTGAAATAATTTGAAATTTTGAAAATTATTAAATGCACAAAGCATCCGAATGGAATCCAATCTAGCAACAGGAGCATACGTCTCATCGTAGTCGATACCTTCCTCTTGGTTGTATCCTTGGGCTACTAGACGAGCTTTGTTGCGTGTGACTGAACCATCTTCATTTACTTTGTTTCTAAAAACCCATTTAGTACCAATGATCGAGTGATTAGCCGGTCTAGGAACGAGTTCCCATACTTAGCTCCTCTCGAATTGGTTGAGTTCCTCTTGCATAGCAGAAATCCAAAATTCATCATTAAAAGCTTCTAAAATGTTTTTCGGCTCAATTTGTGAAATAAAGGCAGTGCTAGCAATAGAGTCTCTTAATGATGATCTAGTAGTTACTCTACGTGAAACCTCACTTATTACCAAATTTTTTGGATGTGACGGCTTGAAAGAGAATTTTTTTGGTGAGCCCTCCAGAGAATTGGTTTTGGTTGTGGTATTCATTGGTGTGGAAGTTGATGGCTCAACATCATCATCAAGAGTAGCTACTGCACTGTTATCTTCACCAAAATTCACATTTGTAGACTCTTCCATAATTAATGAGCATTTGTTAAATACTCTATATCCCTTGCTCTTGGCAGCATAGCCAAGGAAAATACCATCGTCAGCTTTGGCATCAAATTTTCCTAAGTTGTCTTTGGTGTTAAGGATAAAACATCTACAACCAAAAACTCTAAAATAAGAAACATTTGGGGTTCTTCCAAACCAAAGCTCATAGGGTATTTTCTTCGTAATAGGACGAATAAACACCCTATTTAAAATATGGCATGCTGTACTGACAGCTTCAGCCCAAAAGTATTTCGGAAGTGAAAACTTGTTCAACATGACTCTAGCTATATCGCCAAGAGTCCTATTCTTCCGCTCCACAACACCATTTTGTTGAGGAGTTCTTGGACAAAAAATTCATGATCAAAACCATTAGAATCACAAAAGTTTTCAAAATCTGTATTTTCGAATTTGCCTCCATGATCACTTCGGATTCGAGTAATCATGTAGCCTTTTCATTTTGAACTTTCTTTGCAAAAATCTTGAAAACCGAAATAGCATCACTTTTATTTGTAAGAAAGAAAACCCAAGTAAATCTATAAAAATCATCAACAATAACAAAGGCGTAGAGTTTTCCACCAAGACTGGCTACTCTACTAGGGCCAAATAAATCCATATGAAGAAGTTGCAAAGGTCTAGTAGTACTTATAGAGTTTATGGAATAAAAATAAGGACTTAGTTGCCTTATTCAATTCACATTCGGCATATACCGTGTCCTTTTTGAATGTGATGTCGGGCAAGCCTCTAACTAGCTTCTTAGTCGATAGCCTGGATATAGTATCCATGTTGGCATGACCAAGACGCTGGTGCCATAATAATCTTTCATCCTTATGAGCATATAGGCATCTACCTGCATTGTTAGTATCTATAGACAAATAAAAAATATAAATATTATCCTCTCTTACCCCTTCAAAAGCAATGTCTCCCGTTGACCTATCATAAATAAGGCATTTATTTTGTCCAAAGTTAATGTCATATCCATGGTCAGCAACATGACTAATGCTGAGCAGGTTATGCTTTAACTCGGTCACTTGGCAGACATCATTTATTACGGGAGAGGGAGGATAACCAATAATACCATTACCTATAATATACCCTTTTAGGTTGTTACCGAAGGATACATATCCTTCTCTCTTCATCGATAGTGATGTGAAAAGATTTGCGTCTTCCGTCATATGCCGCGAGCATCCACTATCGAGAATCCACTTACTCTTAGTTGAGGAGGGAAGGTCCACCTACATCAAGAGTAGATGTGACCTTTGGTAGCCAAGTTCTTGAGGGTCCTGAAAAGTTAGTTTTTGGAAACCATGCATATATCATTCTATCTACTAATCTTCTAATTCTACATTGTGGTAAAATGTGTCCATGTAAACCATAATAAGTACATATAGCATTCCTATTTATGTTAGGAGCATGCATATGATGTCTATGAGTAGAGTGATGTGGAGTAGCATGATGATATGTAGAGTTAGCATGGTGATGATGTCTATATGTAGAGTGATGTGGAGCAGTATGGTGATAATATCTATAAGGAGTAGCATGGTGATGATGTCTATATGGAATAGCATGGTAATGATGTCTATGTGTAGAGTGATGGTAATTTTGTGCAACATACTGATGGATGTATCTATGTGTAGTATGATGATTCTTTCTACGTGCATGTGGTTTGTATGCATTATGAAAATGTGTGTATATGTAAGCATGATTATGAGCTGCAGGTGGATGACGTGTTTGACTAGTATGAGTAGTGTCATACTTCGTGTGTGTCTCATGTGATTGGGTTTGAGGTTGAGCAACCTGTTTTTCCAATTTAGTCTTTAATTTCTTGGAGACAGCCTGCAGTTCAGTAACCTTAGCATTCAAACCATGTATCTTAGTAATAGAAATCTTGTGTCTACTCTTTTCTTCTGCAAGCTCTGTGTTGAGTGCTGTGATTTCTTGTGTTTGTTGTTCAATGCGTGCTTCGGCATCATGTAAGCTTATTTTAAGCTTAGATACCTCATTTGTGACATCTGTGGGTGAAGTGTCCCTAATGTTATCAATCAGTAAAGAAAGTCTTTGAATTTCGACATTATAACTTTTGATCTTTTCCTTGGCATGTTTATATTTACCAATGACCTTTTTATGATCATCAAGTAAATCGGTAAAAGCATCACCAAGTTCATCAAAAGTGAAGTCATCAAGAGTTTCGTTTGATACCTTGTCGGACGTTGCCATTAGGCAACGTTTGCAGCATCTTGAGAAGAGTCCTTTTCTTCCTCGGATTCACTAGCTTCGCTTTCATGCCAAATGCTCATGTTAGCATATTTCTTTGAGGAAGTCTTCTTGTATGGTTTCTCATAACCGTTGCTCTTCTTTAAGAATGGACAGTCTTTTCGGACGTGTCCCGTCTTCTTGCAACCATAGCAGGTTGGCTCTTCTTCGTCGTCTTCTTGTGGTTCCTTCTTTCTTCGGTTGAAGCGAAGGAATTTCTTGAAGTTGTGGACAAGGAGAGCTTGATTCACCTTCTGAGTTGTCGTCATCCGTCTCTTCGGGGCCAGCCCTCCGTCGGTGAGCTTTGAGTGCGATCTCCTTAGCCTTAGGAGCAGGCTCTTCGAAGTCCTTGAGGTCAAGCTTATGAGTCATCAGTTTTTCCATCAAGGTCTCCATGGACATGGTTGTGAGATCATTTCCTTCTATGATGGCTGTCACCTTAGGGTTCCAAATCTTTGGTAGCCCCCTAAGTAGCTTGCAAATCTTCTCGTGATTTGAATATTGTTTGCCGAGCGAAGATAGGGAATTGATGATGTCGAGGAATCTTGTGAACATTTGCGTGTCGTCTCATTTGGCTTCATCTTGAAAGCCTCATATTCTTGAGTGAGACGGCTTATCTTCGATTCCTTGACTTGGGTAGTTCCTTCATGCGTCACTTCTAGAAGTCTCCATACTTCGTGAGAGGTGGTGCATGTTGAGACCCTGTTGAACTCATTCCTGTCTATAGCACAAACAGCATTAATAGCTCTCGCGTCGAGACTTGCCTGTTTCTTCTCCTCGTCAGAATATTTGTCATGTGGTTTCTCAATGAGATCACCATTGACAACTATCCTGGCGAGATTTTTATAACCATCGGTGACGATGGTCCACAGGTCGAAGTCTAGCGACTTGAGATAAAAACTCATCCAGTTTTCCAATAGGTGTAGTTAGTTCCATCAAATAGGGAGGCCTATGAGTGGACTGCCCTTCACCGTGATTGGAAATCAAGGATTGTGTGGTTGCCATTGATCAGCTCTAGGATGTTAGTCATTGTTGAGAGAACCGAGCTCTGATACCAATTGAAGAACAGATGGCAACTCTAGAGGGGGGTGAATAGAGTTTATAGTGATAATAGCCAATTAAAAATTAAACTCTTTCACAAGTAAAACTAATCAGAGTAAATACGGAAATAAATAAGGAGCAAGAAAGCATACGCAAACACAGCCAATTTTTAACCTGGTTTTCCTCGTGGTGGACCCTCGTGGTGGACTAGTCCAGGCTTGAGAACTCTAGCTCAGGATTAATCCACTATTTGTGAAATAGTAGTTACACCCGGTGCCTTTTCTTCAGAAGAGCACGTCAACTTCTTACAAAGATCGCAGTGGCGATACTTGGAATTTTCCAAGCGACTTCTTGAACTCTTGCACAAACTCCTAACTGAAAATGCTGAGCACTTGAGGCTTAGGGAGCTTGTGGCTAGTAGATGAAGAAGGGTATGGCTTGTTTTGAGCTTTAGAGAGAGGAGAAGAGAAGATTGGATGAATGAAATGAGAGAATTCATGGCCTATTTATAGGATACCAGTAGGTAGAATTCGGCCAGAATTCTGGTAGAAATTTTCAAATTTGGCCGTTGGACAACTTGCAACCACCAACCCTAAAAATTAGGGTTTGATTTTTAGGGGACAGAGTTCGGCCCGATCTCTGTGTGGAGGTAGAGTTCGGCCCGTACTCTGTCTCCAGAGCACATAATGGGTCTTTGGTCCATGGGCTTATTTGGATGTAGTGGAGCTTTTGGATTTTGGGTAGGGTATAGGTTAAGTCTCAGATGCTCAGCATAACTCAGCTTACATAGGTCTAGACTCATTAAAATTAAGATACAGACTCAAAAATGACTTGCATTTGCAAAACTGAGCTGTCGTCTGACTTGAGCTGGATGTAGTCTTCATGTGTCGTATGAATTATCACAAGTATTAGTCAATTTTATCATATTTGGTTGAGTGTGACTTTGTGTCAACAAGAGCAAGCAAAGAATAGTAGGCCTTGCCATTGCTTGGCTTGCATGTTATATTAGCTATACTTGGGCAATGTAAGGGAATAGAGAAGTAGTATATACATGTACAAGTTGTCAGTTATATATATATATATAATATATATATATATATATATTATATAATTAATATATATATATATATATATTTATGTATATATTGGATTTTGGGTAGGGTATAGGTTAAGTCTCAGATGCTCAGCATAACTCAGCTTACATAGGTCTAGACTCATTAAAATTATAAATACAGACTCAAAAAGACTTGCATTTGCAAAACTGAGCTGTCGTCTGACTTGAGCTGGATGTAGTCTTCATGTGTCGTATTGATTATCACAGTATTATTTAGTCAATTTTATCATATTTGGTTGACTGTGACTTTGTGTCAACAAGAGCAAGCAAAGAATAGTAGGCCTTGCCATTGCTTGGCTTGTATGTTAATTAGCTATACTTGGGCAATGTAAGGGAATAGAGATAGTATACATGTACAAGTGTGTCAGTTATTATATATATATATATTTTATATATATTATATATATAATATATTATTATATATATAATATATTATATATAATATATATATATATATATA
>JANAVB010042059.1:0-27134 GCA_029216955.1 Iris pallida | reverse complement strand
AACAATCCCAAACCAAGCCCGATGCGTCACTGTAAATCTGAAATCCCTCTGAGCCCTCTGGAAGTGCTAGAATTGAGCCGTGATGAGCCGCTGCTTGAGTTCTTGGAAACTACTCTCACAGTCGTCGGTCCACTTAAATACGACTCCTTTTGGGTTAGGCGAGTCAAAGGCGCTGCAATTCTCGAGAAATCTTTCACAAATCTACGGTAGTATCCGGCTAAACCAAGGAAACTCCGTATTTCACTAGCTGATGCAGGCTGCTTCCAGTCTACAACTGCCTCAATCTTCTTTGGGTCGACGGCAACACCTTCTGCCGAAACAACATGTCCAAGGAACGACACGCTGTTCATCCAAAACTCGCACTTGCTCAGCTTTGCATAAAGTTGGTTGTCCCGCAGCGTCTGAAGTACTTCCTCAAGTGTTCGACATGAGTCTCCCTGTCTTTTAAGTAAATCAAGATGTCGTCGATGAACACGACGACGAACTTGTCTAAGAACGGTCAAAAACACTCTATTCATTAAATCCATAAAGGCTGGGGGCATTAGTCAGCCGATGGCATGACCAAAAACTCATAGTGTCCGTATCTTGTACGGAATACTGACTTAGGAACATCTTCGGGTCTGATCTTCAATTGGGATATCCTGAACGAAGATCAATTTTAGAAAATACGGTCGTCCCTTGTAGCTGATCGAACAGATCATCTATTTGGCAAGGGATACTTGTTACGGATGGTTGCCTTATTTAGTTCTCTGTAATCGATGCATAGCCGCATCGTCCCATCCTTCTTTCACAAATAGCACTGGAGCTCCCCATGGAGATACACTTGGGCGAATGTATCCCCGGTCTAGTAACTCTTGTAGCTGCACCTTTAGTTCCTTCAATTCTGCCGGAGCCATCCTGTACGGCGCCTTAGATATCGGGCGAGTATCTGGAAATGTATCAATTATGAATTCAATTTCTCTATCCGGCGGCATCCCAGGTATCTCCGGAAAACACATCAGGGAACTCTGCCACAATTTCGGTCTGATTTGAGCCTACACTCTTCATTCGAGTATCTTGGACAGAAGCGAGAAAGCCTTCACATCCGAGTACAGCATGTGCCTTGCTGTAACTGCCGATATTACCATGGGTCCTTGGAACGCCGAGCCGCACGAGTAAGAGAACTCTGTTTCTCGGTTAGGCAAAACACAACTCTCTTATCCGCACAGTCAATTGTTGCATGACAGGCGCTGAGCCAGTCCATACCCAAGATGATATCGTACTCCTTGATGTCTAGTACAATTGCATCCAGCGATAAAGTTTTCCTCCAATTTTAATGTAGCCGTCCCTGCAAATCAAAGTTGCAGGCATATCTACTCCCGAAGGAGTGCTAACACACAAAGTGTCTTTAGTTGAGTCATACAAAATTTATTTTCCGTTACAAAATCAGAAGAGATAAAGCAATGAGTAGCGCCAGAATCAAAAAGTACTCTTGCGGTGTGCATTTATATAGCAACGTACCTGTTATAACATTCTTTGCGGTCTGGGCCTCTGCCTGAGTCAAGGCATAAACCCTTGCTTGTCCACCTGGTTGATTCGGTACATTTCCAGCTGGAGCCGGTAAGGCTGGTGGCGCTTCGCCACGATGTTGGTTGTTATATGAGCCCGGTTGTGGTTATTGTTATGCCCACGATACTGATTGTTATTATGCCCACGAGGAGGGCTGATTCCCTCCTCTATTTCTGCAGTCAGCTTCCTTGTGGCCTGTTCGCCACATTGAAACACTCACCCGACAATCTTCGAGATCGATGTCCCCAGGTTACAAAATTTACAACGTTCTGCATGTTGAGACCCCCTATTATCTCCAGTATTATGACGCTTAGGTGCGTCATTCCTGCTGGCAGACCAAGTCGTTTCTGATTGTTGAGTCCTTGGTTGCTCTTTGTTGTCTCACGACTAGCCGGCTTATGAAATCTCTCCATCTCGAGAGCTGTCTCGTACGCCTCCCGGTAAGACGTACATTTTCGACTTAACATCCCGCTCCAGGCCTTCATTCAAGCCTTGCACAAATCTTTTCGCTTGGCATCGTCATTCGGTACCATGTACCCAGCGAATGCGACCCTCTTCAAAAAACTCTGTCTCGTAGTCATGCACTGACATAACTGCCTGTCGAAGTGCAATGAACTCATTCTCTTTTGTTGACGGACAGCCGGCGGAATGAATTGAGTAATGAAAGCCTGCTTGAAGGCCTCCCACGATATCTTTACATCCTGACTATTTTCGCAAAGTGCCTTGTCTCTGCAAAATCCACCATTCCTGGGCCTTGAGGCGAAGTTGTACAGCGGCACACTCCACCTCTTACTGCCTGAATCTCTAACATTCGGAAATATCCCTCCAGTGTGTTCAAGAGCCCATCACCTCATCTAGCTCCTCTTTCCCATTAAAATCAGGCGGGTCGCACTTTTAAATTCGGAGAACTTGAACTCGTCCTCTTCCGTGTCGGCGTCTCAGCTTTCTGTCGGCACCTCCACGGTCTCGTTGTTGCGGGCCTTTGCAGAAACATTGGAATCGGCCGTCAGCTTGGTGACAATCTGAGTCAGATATCCACTTGTTTTTGTTGAGCCTCCAGCTGCTCCTGAAACTGATACTGAAGCTGCTCCTGAAGCGCGCGATGTTGAGCTTCGTTCTGCTTCCTCTGAGCCTCCATTTGCTTAATCAGTTTCTCAATCGGGTCCGACGATGAATTCGTTTTTGAGCTATCCCTTAGTCATTCTACAACAAAGGAAATAATTCCATTAGCACTCATAAAATATTTATGGGCTTATTATATGGAACATTATTTCATGCCAGCGCTTATCGGACACCATCAATCGAGAAAATTTTGTATCAAGACTTCCTTTGAAAATATGTTTAAAATCCGAGGATTCTAAACGTGCTATGATACCAACTTGTCACGCCCGATTCGGGGAAATCGCTCGCTTTGCTTCGATTCACGCCGAATCGTATCGTCCTCGCTAAGGCGTGATGCCGTACAAGTCTGGAGTTGCCACTTGTACAAGGCTTAGAACATGCACATTTATGTCATTTAGAACCATTTGAAAATAAGCCACAGTTGCGAAAACATTGAGACACAATATAGGAAGAAGAAATACTCATTTATTCATAATTGTAGTCAGAATACAACTTTTCTCGATAATATTTGAAATGCTATTCGGCTACATTGATTCATGAAAAGAAGTACAACTGATAGGCTGCCATGAAATAATTCCAGTTCCATACATCATGCCCCTTTAGTACTTTGAAATATAGCAGCTATCTTTGAAATCTCCGCAATACTTTGTGCGTCTTTAGGGAAAAAAACAACTTGAAAGGAAAACAGCAGTTCAGAAAGCTTTAATTCGGACGTGCGCCTGAGCCTTCTCCAGTACCTGTGGAGGAGGGGTCAGCACATTATAACAATGCGCTGGTGAGCCCCGTTGGCCCACTCAGCTAAACCAACATTTTATTAATGACAAGCATTTTAAAGATATGAAATCATTAGGGACAGGCAACATTTAGAGTAAATCACAATTCAAATGACATGGTAGTTCAATAAACCATGTTTACTTTACCATTGGTCGAATCCAGTTTTCCTGCATAAGATACAGGATAATAATAAATACTTACCGCCCCTGCATAAGACATTGATTAGCAAACATTCCCACGATGTGACCACTGGTGTTGTTAAACCATATGGACTCTTTTCATTCATTCATTTGCATTTGGGACTTCAAGATAATGAGATGACAGCACAGTAGGGAGCTAGCCTCTATGATGCCTCGCATTACTCATGTTTCCCCAAAGCACTTCATTATTTCCTCCTAGGCCGAATCGGTCCCGGCGCCCCGGTACCGTTTGAGGAAATTATTGCTCAATCCTTGTATACAAGTTGTCCATGGTCAGGCGAATGTGTGTCCGACTCGATATACACAATGTGCATAGAATATTTGAAGTAATAGGCAACATGTTCATTCTTAGCATTTCATAACCATCATTCTAGGCATCAATTCAATCATTTCAATGTTCAGTTCATTGCAGTGTAATCAATTCATTTCAATGTTCGATCTCTAGCATCTTAATGGTATTGACTTGTGGCATTAGCATCTTAATATCGATCAACGGATGTTGCAAGACAATTATTTAGTTGGCATGAAGGAATAGCGAGAGGGCAATACCACCACAGAGATCCACACTCACCAAATTAGAGAATCGCCGAGAGAGAGAGGAACACTTGTACGCTTAGCCTTCCGTCACGCGTCAGTCTGCATTGGTACCAAAAGTTTGGTTAATAATCCATCTCGTTGTGTTCTCTTATCTCAGAATTCTCAAGAATGAATGCTATGCAAATCGATGAAAACGGGCAAGAATCAAATCATCGAAAATCATTCAGAAAAGCATCCATCAAAACCAATCAACAAAACCAGCAGCAAAACATCCAGAGAAAATTCTTGGACGCATTTCAAGAGAAACCAATCCATTAGTTGGAAAGGTTCTTATGCACTTGTCCGTGATCGATTCGTTGCCGACGGTAAGTTTCCCCAATACTCGGTTCCGACCGAGTTAGCCAAGCCACAAGCCTTACATAGTGAACCGCTAGGAGTGGGACACTACACTGTACTCGCTCCCGTCCTGACTGGACCTGTTGAAAATTTTACAGTGAATGAGGAGGCTCTGGTGTCTACCCATTATGGTGCAGCTTTAGACAACACTTGTGACTTGGACCCACTTGCAGTAGAGGATCTACCACCAGTGGTTTAGACTGCTAGCTTAGACTCTTACCTTGTCTTCTTATTGATACATTATTGTATATACTGGAAGTTGTTTTATCTGATATTCTGGATATGTATTTATCTTAGACACTTAGACTTTATCTGGATTGTTTTCTCTGTGGATTCATGTTGTTCCTATCTATCTATCTATCTTTTATCGTGCTCTACCTTAGATGTGATTGAGACTATATTTACTATGTCACCTCCATTCGGAGTGTATATACTGTACAGGTACCTTTATATTGTTAGATGTTGACATAGGACAACGTTCTACCGTCGACACTGCGGCGTCGGCTGGGCGCTGTTACGTACTCGTACCCTCACGGTGGGTGCGGGTCGTGACACTACTACTGCTGCTTGTTAACAAGCCTTTGTACACAAATAATTTATTGAGGACATATTAAAATATTGCTTAAAACAATATTATGTTGCTTAATAAATAGCTTTCTGTCTATACTATTACTTGTTTAATTACTACAATAATTGATTATTGTACTACTGTAGAAAATTGCCTACTTTCGATTTATATTTCTATCTTAGCAAAGTCTGTTGATACTTTAAACAAATACCTTTCATATATTTCATTATTGTCTTACCAAAAGTTTCTTAGCAAACTTTTCATTATACTTGCTTACTGTTAAAACCATTATCACATTTTAGTGCTTAATAAGTACTCATTAAATTATTGCTAAGCACAAATACATTTGCTTACTATTGATCAATTGTGCAACTAAGCACAGATACTTTTGTTTACTCTCAAACGAAATATATATCATTGATTAACATAAAAGCTTCATTGCTGCCATATTC
This sequence comes from Iris pallida, assembly GCA_029216955.1. Lineage (NCBI taxonomy): Eukaryota > Viridiplantae > Streptophyta > Magnoliopsida > Asparagales > Iridaceae > Iris > Iris pallida. The sequence continues at coordinate 21,537 of JANAVB010042059.1, read as the reverse complement.
AACAAACAACTATTTATTAATATTGTTGTTTTAGTCATCATATTGGTATTCACATTGCCATTTATTTCAATAATATCACAATTTATTACATTGGCAATACTATTGTCAATCTCATTTTCTACTATTAACTTTGTTACACAAATTGCTTAATTTGTTTGCTAAACTTATTTTAGGAATAATTTTGCCTACTATAGCAAACTTTGTTGAGCAACTTTTCTTGGCAAATTTTTCTAGCAAAGTTGTTGTCACTTATTATTGCTGTCACATATTAGCAAAGTTTCTTAAGCAAAGTGTGTTTCCACATATTATGCTTATAAATATATATAAGACTGTTTATAGAAATCAACACCTTAGACAAACATTATTGTGTTACTACATTTTGTCAATACTAGTATTTTCCTACTCAATATTTTAATTTAGGCTAAAGTAAACAAGTTATTGATTTAGTAAATTCCTTTATTTTTAAAGTTCTAAAGTAGAGATTTGTTTGGGTACAAGCCGAAAGGGCCCTTCTGTCAACAAGGCAAAAAATTGTCTGAGCGACCGGTACTTAAGTGTTCCCAGTGAACCTCGCTTGCTGGGATCTGCCCCTACAGCTAATCCAATCTTATCAAAACTTGAAAAACCAAAATTTTAAAGGTAAATTACTAAAATCATTTAAACCGTTAATTTTTAACTTAAACCATCTTTATTGAGTAAACCCTATAGAAATCCATGGCAAACCCAAGCCTAATCACTAAGGAGACCTCCTTTAAAGGGAAATGCTCTAACAAGCCAGAGGCTAACATGATTCTGAATCAGTTTTATAGCTCCTTCGGGTATGTAAGCTATCAACCTATAATAAACATTTTTTTATCACTTTGATGATTGGTGTTGGATTCTGGAGCAAATGTTCATTTTTTTTTTGATCGCTCTAGTTTTTCAAACTATCAAGAATCGGGTAGAGGAGGTGTGACCTTAGGAGATGGCTCAACAACACAGATTGTAGGAAGAGGAAGAATATATTAAAGATGAAATCAGGGAAAATTCTACCTCTCCATGATATACTTCATGTGCCGTCGGTTAGAAGAAACCTAGTTAGTGGAACCTTCTTGTAGCCTCAGGATACAAATTTGTAATGGAAGCAAATAAAGTAGTTTTCTCTAAGAATGATTTATTTGTGGGGAAAAATTTTGTGAAAGATGGACTTTTTATTTTAAGTACTATGAATAAAAGTTCAAATCCTTCTTTGGTTGTTTCTAATGTTGAATCTTCAAATGTTTGGCATGGCAGATTAGGTCATGTAATTTTAGGATCTATTAAAAGGATGATGAACTTAGACCTTATTCCTAAGACTCCTATTGATGATAAGCACAAATGTGAGATTTGTGTTCAAGCCAAACACGCAAGATTGCCTTTCAGATCTGTCCATAGGAATTCCGAACTTCTAGAACTTATCCATAGTGATGTTTTTGATTCCAATAGGATTTTAACCCGAGGTGGTAGAAAATACTTTGTTACTTTCATAGATGATCATTCAAAGTATTGTTACACCTACCTTCTTAAAACCAAAGATGAAGTTCTAGACAGATTTAAGGTTTATAAGTCTGAAGGAGAACCAGTTAAATAGAAAGATTAAGATCGTTAGATCAGATCGTGGTAGAGAGTATACCTCAAATGAAATGACTAACTTCTGTGAAGAACATGAAATTATTCATGAGGTAACCGCTCCTTATTCACCATAGTCTAATGGAGTTGCTGAGAGAAAAAATCGTACTCTGTTAGACATGGTAAATGCCATGCTTCTCAGCTCAGGAGCTCGTGGTAATCTTCGGGAAGAAGCCCTTTTATCAGCGTGTTATATCCTTAATAGGATACCCAATAAGACTAATGATAAAACCCCATATGAGTTTTGGAAAGGTCGAACCCCTAGGATTAATTATCTCAATGTTTGGGGATGTCTAGCTGAGGTAGGGATTCCAAAACCCAAATAGAGGAGATAGGACCTAAGACTGTAGATGCTGTGTTCATAAGTTATGCCCTAGATAGTAATCCCAATATATTTCTTGTAACACATTCTGAAGTAAATAAAATATCTAATAACATACTTATAGAAACTAGAGATGCAGTTTACTTTGAGAATATATTCCTTTTAAGGATAGAACCCCTTCATCTTCCTCCAACCCTACTCTTATTCCATCTACTAGTTCTCATGATCAAATACCTAGTTCTCAACCTAAACAAGTCATAGAACCTAGAAGGAGTAAAAGAGAACGGATTGAAAAGAATTTATGAGAAGGATTCTTCAAATTTTTGATAGAGGGTGATCCCTCAACGTATGAAGAAGCCATATCCTCTCATGATGCCCTTTTCTGGAAAGAAGCTATTAACAATGAGTACAACTCCATTTTGGAGAATAGTACTTGGTTTCTAGCAGACCTACCTTTGGGTAGTAAACCCATAGGTTGTAAGTAGATTTTTAAAAAGAAACTTAGAGCTGATGGTACCATAGAGAAATATAAGACTAGATTAGTAGCCAAAGGATTTACCCAGAAAAAAGGACTATATTTTGATACCTACTCTCATGTAGCTAGGATCACTTCTATCAGAACCCTCCTAGCCCTAGCTTTCATTCATGAATTGTTGATCCATCAAATGGATGTAAAGACATCATTTCCAAATGGAGATTTAAAGGACGAGATATATATGTGGAGCAACCTGAAGGTTTTATTGCTAAAGGCTAAGAAAACAAGGTTTGTAGATTAGTAAAATCTCTTTATGGCCTAAAGCAAGCTCCCAAACAATGGAACATCAAATTTGACAAAGTCATTATAGAATTTGGTTTTGTGCCAAATGAATACGACAAATGTTTGTATTCTAAAAATGCAAATGAAAGTTGTGTCATCTTATGCTTGTATGTTGATGATATCCTTATTTTAGGATCTTCACTGGAATTGATAAATAACACTAAGAATTATTTATCTAACCAGTTTGACATGAAAGACCTAGGTGAAGCAAATCTTATCCTAGGAATGCAAGTATGCAAATGCAAAGAGGGCTATACTCTATCCTTAGCACATTCAATTGAAAAAATGCTAAAAAAGTTTGAGTATTTTGACAAAAAATCTGCTCTTACTTCTTATGATAGTAATATTATTTAAAAAAGGATGAAGGATCATCTATAGAACAACATAGATATTCAAAAATGATAGGATATCTTATGTACATAACAAATAGGACCAGACCCGATATTGCATTTGTTGTTGGGAGACTAAGTAGATACACTGGTAACCCAAATCAATCACATTGGACTGCACTGGACAAAGAATTTAGATATCTTAAGGGAACTCTAGATTATAAATTTTATTATACTAGACACCCTGATATCATAGAAGGTTACTTAGATGCAAATTGGATAACTGATTCACATGATTTAAAATCCACTACTGGATATATTTTTACCCTAGCAGGAGCTGCGATCTCTTCGGGATCATATAAACTATCATAGCCAGGAGTACAATGGATTCTGAAATGATAACTTTGGACACTACCTGTATAGAAGCCGAATGGCTTAGAAATCTTATTATCCATATATATGATATACATATTTTTGTACCTATTTTTTTATGCTAAAGAACTCCTAAAAGCATGATCTTGTGAATTCTAAGATAAACATGTACTTGCAGTTGCGTTTCAAGAAATTAAAAGAGCCTAAAAATATGTTGTTCTTGACTATAAAAGTCATAAAAGAACTTACATATCTCTTGACGAAGAGTCTGTTTACTCTTGACAAAGAGTTTGTCTAGGACATTGATCCTAGAATCATCGAAGGGGATGGAGTTAAGCCCATTGTATAGTCACCAGCAGTGGCAACTCATCCGAGTCTGACTGAAGATCCCAAGAAACTGGTTCAATGGATAGAAACAAACTGGACTAGGTGACTATTATGGAACACTGACCCTGAGATTAAGTTCTCTTTAAAATAAAAGCCCAAGAGGCTGTACATGTGTACATTGATGCCCCATCCCTATGGTGACAGTGTTCCTTGTGTAATATGGATAGGGTGAGTTCAAACTCTTAATAAGTCCAAGCTGATATACAGGGTTGATTCCTATCACCAACCCTTGAGGACTTACCTATATGATAGGTCGTGAGGGCCGCGACTATAGGACAGGGCGATCCTAGACAACTCTCATGAATGTGTAAAAGTGCGCATGGCCAATCAAACACGCTACCCGATAGACCTAAGTACATCTAGCGTACAATGTGTGCTATTTTCTGAGTCTGGTTCAAGAAAACTGATTCAAGGCGTAGTCCCTCAAGCTCTTCTGCAGACAAAGATAATAGTCACTACGTGAGATTCAAGGCTGTAGTCCATCTCATTTATGCATAGTATTCAACTGTCCAGAAATTCTCTTACTCTTTTTATCTCTTGTTTCTTTCCTTCTACTACCTTGGAACTTGACCTTTTGGGGGGGGGGGGGGGGATTGTAGCAACATATGTTGTTTTGAGCAAAAGCTCAAGTCCAATTTTCATTTAATCCCACATCCTCCTCATTTATTTTGACCTTTATAAACCCAATAAATTGGTAACGTTTGACATCTTAAATCATATCCAGATACATTGTATCACATGTTTTTTATTTGAATTATTTGCAACGTTTAATTCTTTATTGGTTGGATTAAATTGCTTTCAATCTCCATTACTCCATGACCGTTAGAGAAAAGTCTATATATTGAGGCCTATTTCAATACTTCGGTACACACCAAAAAAATTCTTTTACGAATACTCTATTCTCTAATCTCTTCTTTTCCGATCCGAGCTTTCCGTTCTTCGTTGTTACTCTGGGCAGAGCTAAGTCGGGGTCACTCTCTCCAAGTCGTGTGCGGCAAAGAGACCCGGTGGAGCGGGGATTTTACCACTAGGAGCGTTCGGATCCATTCTGCAGATAGACCTGGACTAACTCTTAGGGCAATGCTACGTGCGCGACTTCCCCGGAGGCCGGTAACATTTACGTAATTTATTTTCTATGCAGATTTTTAAGTGAAGAATATTGAAGAAATTCCAACAATAACGACAAAAAAATATGATGAATTAACAATAATTTAATAATTATAGAAGTTTACGTGTTTCATATTGTAAATAACGCTGCCACAATATCTACAACTAAAAAAAGAGTTAACAATTTTTATTTTTATTTTCACGACAATCTAACAAAACAAAACTAGAGATTAATTAACTTCTTGAAGTAGCTATGTATTGTGTATAACAAAGTTAAGATCGAAAGGAATACATGGATGGATATGCATAGCCAACATTTTATTACAATATATACGGTTAAGAGTATAGTATTAATTTATTTGATAGATATATGCTTTCAGAACGTCTTACAGTTCATTATTGTCTGTGATATGATTACTTGTTTACATATTTTCTTTATTGTTCCAGCATTACTTTCTATTTTGTATTTCCATCTTACTGTTCTTATAACTTTTATCAATTTAATGGAACTATTGTCGGTTTATATGCTTCGCTAAATTGAAGGATGTGAATTTTTATTAAGGAACACGTGATGGGATTTTAAAATGTACTAGCAGGTTTTATATAGACTAGTTACATAGGTTTGTGCTTCTGAAATTATCAGAAAAAGAGAGGGAAAACATGTTACAATTCCAAAAGATGCTGAAGTAAGAGAGAACCAAATTTAGATTGTTCATGTTATGTATAACACAAACTTCTCTACACAACTTCTCTGAAACTACACTATGAAGAAATATGACTAACTAGTCATAATGAAAGTGAGTTTACTACTTACTGTAATGAAACTCTACATTCCTGAAATGGAAGAACTTGATATATACCTGCTTTATTTTATATAATGGAACTCTGATATCACATGATCATCCATGATGATTGGAATTTTCATAACTTTCTGATCGTGTATATTGGGCCAATACTTGGCCCAGTATATTCTGATGATGTAGGAAACGGAATGTGATCCGAGTTGAGCCATGATCTATGATATTAGATTGAGCTCATATGCCTTAAAATTGAAATTCCTGGTCTAGATCAATTCCCCTTAACTATACATTATGTTCCCACTTTCTATCCGACGTGGGACTAAACTACCTACTCCATGTGTGTCAACTATAGAAGCATACCCTACTTTTGTCCAAAAATGCCAGATAACCTCCTCCTATAACAGTCAAGTAACAAGCAGAAGGCTTTTTGAGCATCATTAGTAGTTGGGACTCTCAAATGCAATTTGGAGTCCAAAATTTCAAAAAAAAAAAGAGGTAAATATAGAAATGGTTGGATTTGTATGAGAATAGTAGGGAATGATAAAGTGAGCTCCGGTTCCAAAAAATGTGTAGGAAAAAAATAATATAAAGTCTAAAATCTTGAAAGTTGGGCTCCAAACTAGAACTTACTATTCTACAAAACGAGTTCCTACAATCTAAATCTAGAATCTAGAAAATCGTATGGGCCTTACTAATGATGCTCTTATAATAAAGCCAACCCTACTACAAATAAGATGACTCAAATGAATATAATTATATGTATATGTTCATGTTAAGCAAATTGGGTTTGTTCAGCTATCTTTGTTGTACTCTTTTCTGAATAAGAAAAGAATATGGTCCTCAGTTTCAGTTGGTAGTTTTCTTGGACCTGTATCACTTTGATGATGGCCCTATCAGAAAAGTGGTTCTGACTTATTATGGAACACTTTGTTGAAAATAAATTTGATTTTGTTCCCGTAATTTTTAGCCCACGAATTTATCTGGTCCAATATCTATTAGGTTCGTTTTTATCATTGGGTCTTTTTGGAGCTTACTCCAATTTCTAACATGTTTTATCTTTACAACTCTTTATGTAAATATTAAATTATCTGCGTTTTAAAGATACTCAAATATTAGTTATAAAAAAGTCTAGAATAATTCTTAGACATATTTTGAGTAAAAGTGTCTACTCTTCTAAAAGTTCTAAAGTCCTATAGTGCCATAGCCAAAATTTCATCTAGCAGACACAACGCTTACTATTAGAAATAAATTAATTATAATAAATTTATTTATAATTTAAAAAATATTAAATATTAATACTAATTGTCATGTACATAAAATATAGCTAGGTGTTTTCATTGTTAACGACATCCAATACGTCTTCTCAATATATGTCATCAAATAATCATTTATCATCTTATCTCCCAATCGGTTACATAATGAAGTCTTGATAATTGTTATTGTAGAAAATATTCTCACTACTTCTTGTGGTTTATATTACGTTGAGAGGCCAATGAAAACGTATGCGTATTATTAATTACGTAATGAGTCCCAATTTTCGTATTTGCAGATATCTGTAGTGGTTAGTATTAGGTCGTGATAGGACATTGATGATACAATATGGCAGATAATGGACTGATACTGAGAACCTTGTTTATATATATATATATATATATATATATATATATATATATATATATATGAGGAGGGATCAACATTCCCTCACTTTTGCATCCCATGATAACACTCATTGGATCTTATTTTAAGTCATCTAATATTTTCAAAAAAAAAAAGTCATCTAATCTTAACCGTTGATTTTTCAATGGTTAAGATTAGATGACTTAAACAAGATCCAACGGATGTGAAAGAGGAGATGCTTAGGAAATGCAAAAGTGAGAGGATGTGGATCTCTCTCTCTCTCTCTCTCTCTCTCTCTCTCTCTCTCTATATATATATATATATATATATATATATATATATATATATATATATATATATATATATATATTCTCGAAAGTACATCAAGTACAAGATACAATGAACCATAAGTAAGTTAACCCAAATAGTCAAATACTCTATGTGCCTATAATGCATGAAAATGATGGACTCATATATGCACTTATAGTTTCCAAATTAAATTCATTCATAAATTCGGTGCAAAAAAAAAAATAACATGGAACTTTGGTGGCGACGTAATACAACTGACATATCAAATTAAGGCTATATCAGCAACAACTGTTATACATCCTTAGATTATTCTTTCAATTAATCCTTCATTTAAAAAAATAATTGCAAGCCAAGAGAAATGGTTTCAAGCCTTCGTTAATTGCTTAACCCTAAGTTACCGCAAACATCATGCAAGAAATGCATGCATATTATTAATTACACAAACATCTCTTCTCCATCCCAAAGCCAATGGAAACCATGCATATTTACTAACTACTATAAATAAATAAAATTTAAAACAATTATACTATTTGGCTCCCAAAATATTTGGGTGATGTCATCTTCCATTATGTGGCATCTGATATGACAGCTAACATAATAGCTGACAGGACAAATTTTAACCCAAAAAAATTAATTACCCCAAAAGTTTTAATGTTAATGTTAATATTAACATTAATGTTAATGTTAATGTTAATATTATATTAATTTAATTTTAATGTTAATGTTAATTTTAATGTTAAGGTTAATCGTAATGTTAATTATCATGTTAATTTAATATTAATTTTAATTTTAATATTGATTTTAATGTTAAATTTTGTTATGTCAGCTGCCATATCAGCAACCATGTCATATGCCACATAATGGGAGATGGCATCACCCAAATATTTTGGGAGCCAAATAGCATTTTTGATTTTAAAATTTTGAGCACTATGAACAAAATTTAAAATTTCAGGGGACGCAGCTGCAGCCGTCAAGACCACCTACCTATACCCCTGAGAACAAATACTAGAAAGTTTAGTGCTATAATAAACTTTCCTTTTACTATCAACCTTCTCTTCCATCAAAATATTGTCTCTATATTTCTTCCTCTCCAAGTTAACAAAATATTACCAAGACAAATGTTATTTCCAACAAAGTAGTATTAATTAGGCAAAGACTGCTTTCGATGTCAGAAGACATCTTTCCAAGTCCCTTCCCTCAACAAAAGCAATTATGCCAATTAGAGCATCAAGATGACGGATTTTCTAGTCGCTAAAAGAAAATATTGAGCCACAAGATGATGCTTCGTTATCTCAAGCTCAAAGTAAGATGTTTAAAATTAACTTAAAAAAACAGGGACAAGTTCCTCTTTTATAACGAAAGATTTATCCCAATGTTGATCGTGCTCAGTAGGGAAGTCCCAAGAAATAAAGATGAAGTTTTTGAATAAGACGTAGTAGTCTCGAGATAGAGAATATATGCAAATATAAAGGACGGAAATGACATAAGAGGATGAGGTGCATCATATAGTAAGGAAGAAGCTTAAAGAAGGATACATGACATGAGATACAGATACCATCTGTATCCCTTTGTGTGGTGTTGTAGCCCAAGAAGACGCATAAAGTAGATCAAACTGATATTGTTGCATTTTGAAGATTTTTTTTGAGATGTCCGACGATACGCACGGGACTTTAAGTGCACGCTGCATTGCATGTCTGTTGGGCCCACTGCCCCCAACTCCCACCAACTAAATGGAAGAAATAATACGCCCTTGTGGCTCGATCCACTGATCTTCTGTCACCCCAGCTGGGGTCTTATACATCTTCTCGGTAACCACAAGAGAATAATTTGGAACACATATATCCCTATAACTTTTAGTAAGGAGAGACAACCAAGAATAGTTCAAGGAATCTGATTGGTGAGAAATAGAAGGGTATGTATAGTCTCAAGTACATAGTGACATCGTCTCTCTGCGAGACTATCTTTCTGATGTTCATGCTGACAAGAGAACCGAGACAATGTCCCCTAAGAAGCAAGAAAATCTCTGAACTGATGCTTATGTATATCCCCCTGAATCTGAGTAAATTTTTTTGATCTTGCGAGAAAACTGAATGGCAACCATCGTAGCAAATTCAAGATCGTCAGACTTTTAAGAAAGCATGGAGATCCATGTGTTGCAAGTACAATCATCGATAAAGATAAACATAATATGGGTTCCACCCTCTGAAATATTATGAAAGGTCGGGTATCCAAATGTTCGAGCGGATCAAGTTTAATGAAAAGGAAGAGATATGCTCACAATAAAGAAATATACTGGCTATTTGCTTGCCCAACTTACAACCAGTACAAGGAGTTATCTAAAGCGCCAAAAAAAGGTAAGAACTACAGGCAAGACAACGACATATGTCCAAGACGTCGATGGCCAAGTGTCACAGGCAGAAGGAATGGGGGTGTCAAGGCGGTTAAGTGCCGAAGAGGGACGAGAGGGAGTAGTCTATGTAGTAGAGATCGTGATTTTGATGTATGTAGCCAATTTGTTTTCATTGCGAGTTTCGTACACTGAGCATGAGGACGATATAAAGGTAATAAAGTATTGTATGTCGGTCAACTGAGATAATGAAGAGATTCATCAATAGCTTGGGAACATAGTAAACTCGCAAAACGAAAAACCGAGGTATGTCGGACAGGTTTAAACCAATGCCGAAATTTACCATTTATTTGCTTGCCTTGAGTGCTAAAAAAAGAAGAGAAAAAAAAAAGAGAAAAAAAGGTGCTTAGCTAGTGCACAACTCCAATAAACTAATAATGTGATGAATGATTCAAAGTGGATCTGCAAACAAGTTTTGAAAATTCCTTTTGAGTTTGACAGATTAAAACTTTCAAATAAGCAACAACTTGGACATTTACAGTGAGATGGTACGTAGCTTGACTTGGGCCTTTGATAACAACAGCTATATATTGCATACAACATGTTAATGTTCACTGGACTGGATGACTTTGAACATTTGTAGAAAGAGCCAAATCGAAAGGCTTTGGATGATCAAGCAACTAAGACTAGACCCGCCTCCTAAATTTGTATTGCAAATAGAGTTCAGACCACCTATGAGAAAGAAAGAAGAAACCACCTCTACCAATCTTCTTGTCCAACAAAATTAACCCCAGAAAAAAGTATAGAAAAACTAGTAATAACAAAAATTTGGTAAACATTAAAATAAACACAGAAGAATCAGGTACTAAACAATAAAACGACAGGAAATCATGATGCATTAGATATTTAGATTGGACAAGAGTGGTTGGTTGAGGTCTCTTCCCAATCCTTTTCTCAACTGTTGAAAATCGTGATGCATTCAGAGGACTTCTCTGCATTAAAATTCGCGGTTAAGTCCATGTCTCGTGTTTAACTCAAGTAGATCTATTTGGCCTCTTGCCAGATCAATATGGACAATATCTGCCTCAAAAAAACGAGTGAATCCTGGATAAATCAAACATACACACCAATCCTGGATAAATACATAAAACCAAACATACACATCAATCCTGGATAAATCAAACATACACACCAACCCTGGATAAATACATAAAACCAAACATACACACGAATTCTGGATAAATCAAACATGCACACCAATCCTGGATAATTCAAACATACACACCAATCCTGAATAAATACATAAAACCAAACATACACACGAATCCTGGATAAATCAAACATACACACAAATTCTGGATAAATACATAAAACCAAACATACACACCAATCCTGGATAAATACATAAAACCAAACATGCACACTTCAGCTTCATATGATTTCGTCGTCCACATCAAATCAAGGGAAGAGAGGCTGCAAAAACACCTTTATCGTTGTCTACCACAAGGAGTAGCATTCAATCTTGTGCCAGAGAAGAGAGAGCTCTCTCTAGTTAGTGCTTCAACTCCAGTTTCCGGTATCATGCAGCTTGAAAACATAAAATTCAGTCATGTCTACTAAATAAAACATTAAAAAACAGGAAATAACGAGCTTAAAAACATATAAATTAAACTTTTCCTCAATTAAAATCTAAATATTTTCATATTATTTTATCTTCAAAATTTTACAACTCCAACACATCTATCTTCAAATCAATGTTTTAAAAAATTGGACCGGTAGTTGAACCGGATTTTATTTGGTACAGATCTAACATGAGTTCAAATAAGCCCTTTACGAGAACCAAATGATTTGAGTCATGTCACTACTAAAATATGCTAAAATAGCGACGTAAATTAGCGACGGCGGAAGCACCCGTCGCTGATAAAAGGATATAGCGACGTATTATTCTTCACGTCGCTGTCCGTCGCTGCGTAGCGACGTTCAGCGACGTAGTATAATTTACGTCGCTGGATGGCGACGTATAGCGACGTATCATTTAGGCGTCGCTGTTTTATTTCATATAGGATTCCTGGCCCGATCGAAATCCCAAAATTTTCACCCAAAAAAATATTTCCCGCTCTCCCCTCTCCCCCTGGCGAACCCTCCCCCTCCGGCGACCACTCCCTCCGGCGATACCCTTCCCCTTCTCCCCCCGGCGACCCCGCTCTCCCGTTGACCCCTCCCTCCTGCGACCAGCCTCCCTCCTCCGACGAAGGAGTCTTCCTCGCCGCTTCCTCCTCCGACGAAGCCACCCTCCTCGCCGCCTCCATCCTCCGACGAAGCCACCCTCCTCAGGTAAACCCTAACCCTAGCCCTAGCTACCTAGACACAGACACGGACACGAGAACCCTAACTCTAGCTGCTGGGGTGGTCTTTTTGTCGAGGGAGGAGAGAGGGGTGGGGGTGGGTGCAGGGGGTTGGGGGGTCTTACTGTCGAGGGGTGGAGGGAGGGGTGGGGGTACCCGGGGGGTGCAGGGGGGGAGGGGGGCATGGTTGGGTGGGTGCAGGGGGAGGGGGGCTAATTGGTTTTTTGCATGTGGGATTAGGTTTGCATTGTTAAATGGGATTTTGAATGGGTTAGGGGGCTGCCTGTGTATCAACGGATACACGGTTTTCTCATGGTTCTTTCTGAGATTATGAATACCATTTTTACTGTTGTGTGGTTAATTATTGTTCATTATTAATATGTAGCATGATTACATGCCTGAGAATAGATTGAGGTTCTATGTTGTTCATTTCATGGATTTCGAATTGCTTCGGTTTGTAACTGTCAACCTATTTCCAGATTTTATAATGTTTAATAGCTCACTGATTCCTTTTAATTGATTTTGTGTTCCTAAAACTGAGATTTGGAGTTGGTTGTATTGATTGGGGACTTGGGTTGATATTCACATATATGTATATTAGTTGACATGTTTGTTGATATTAATTTTAAACTGAAATATAGGTTTAAACCTGAGAACAGTTTCACTTTAAACCCTATTAAAATATACACACACACAGTTTCTATATGGTATGCACACACATGTTTAGCTCACTGTAGGACTTATGCACATTGGTTAATGAAACTGTCAATTAATTCCTGAGAACGCATTGTGTTGAACTGTCACATATTCATTTGCTGTTTTCTGGAAATTCACACACACACATTTGTTCATGTCACTTGTCCACTCTTACACACACCACACACATTTGTTCATGTACTTATGCACATTGGTATCGGATCGGAACTTGCCAAACCGTATCGGTATCGGCCGTATCGGATCGGTATCGGCCGATACTTTAAACCATAATATACACACAAATACACATATATATACAATCAAAAATCCATTTGAAATTCATTTTAAGAATCTGAGAAGTTGACGATATATACCCAAGGTTCACAATATCGGTATCGGAATCGGTATCGGACTATTCCTATGAGTATTGGTATCGACGATATCGGTAGTATCGGCGGTATCGTATCGGAGTATCGGACTTTGGTATCGGAAAACAAATAATAATTGGGCATAATTTTAAGTATTTCAGCGTTATTTCTTAGTAGTTTTGAAATTATATGAAATAGTAGTCACCCTTACCGATTGGTTTTGCCGAATTGACCGGAACAAAGACCCCAATGTCGGTATCGGTCAATATTTGGTATCGGTCTGTATCGGATTGGAACATGCCAAACCGTATCGGTATCGGCGTGTTGGATAATATCATTGTTATTAGTAACTGTCCAATGTCGGTATAGTATCGGAACATGCCAATGTCGGTATCGGTCTGTATAGTATCGGTATCGGAACACGCCAATGTCGGTATCGGTCAATATTTGGTATCAGTATCGGTCTGTATAGTATCGGAACATGCCAATGTCGGTATCGGTCAATATTTGGTATCGGTCTGTATCGGATCGGAACATGCCAAACCGTATCGGTATCGGTCAATATCATTGTTATTAGACATTATATACGAATTTGTGCCTGTTGGATAATGTGTGTCCATCTTTGCAGAATTATTTCCAAATGGATATGAATTACTACTTGCGGAATCGTTCATGGATGTACAATCGTCGTCTTGATGATATGTGTGGTGTGCGGGATGAATACATAGCGGGAGTAGAGCAGTTCCTGCAGTTTGCTAAGGCGTTCCCTCAGTACATGGACGGCACCAAAATTAAGTGTCCGTGTGTGAAATGTCATAACGTGAAATATTATCCAGAAGTGGAAGTGACATATCATTTGTACTCGAGGGGTTTCACGCCTAATTACTATCAGTGGACCGCACACGGAGAACTTGTGTCTTTAGCATCAGAGCCGGAGCCTTACGTTGAGCCGTATATGCATGCGGGACCTAATTTTGTTTCAGATAATCATGCATACGACGACGGGTGCGTGAACATGGTTTTCGACGCTGCGGGGCCTAGTTTCGTTCATGATGTAGCTGAGGAGGCACCGAACGCCGATGCTGCACAGTTCATGGAGTTGCTGGAGAATGCAAGGACTCCATTGTATCCTGGTTGTGAGGATCATTCACCGTTGGAGGTGGTTACAAGACTGTTGAGCATTAAGTCAGATTTTAACATGTCGCAAGAATGCTACAACCGAGTGTTGGAGTTGATTATAGAGATCTTGCCGGCGGGTGCTAAGTTGCCTAAAGACTTCTACCGGTCTAAGAGGATGGTGAGATCGCTCTGGATGGGATACGAGAAAATCGATTCCTGTCGCAATGGGTGCATGCTGTACTACAAAGACGACAAGGACGCAGATGTGTGCAGATTTTGTGGTGCTGATCGCTATAAGACAACTAGTACAGGAAGGTCTACCGGTGCAAGAAGACCGACCGATTCAATGCACTACTTGCCTTTAACGCCGCGGTTGCAAAGATTATTTATGGTGAAAGAGACGGCCGAAAATATGAGTTGGCACATGCGAGAACAGATTGAAGGAGTGTTGGATCACCCATCCGATGGAGAAGCGTGGAAGCACTTTGATCGAGTGTATCCAGATTTTGCTTCAGATCCGCGAAATGTCAGGTTGGGACTATCTTCTGACGGTTTTACTCCTTTTGGTCTTTCGGGATCCTAGTATTCGTGCTGGCCTGTGATTGTTACTCCGTATAACCTACCGCCTTGGATGTGCATGAAGACTCAGTACATGTTTCTAACCGTTATAATTCCTGGTCCGAACAATCCCAAGAGGAACATTGACATGTACTTACAGCCTTTGATAGATGAGTTGAATCAGTTATGGGAAGTAGGCGCTAACACGTACGATGTTTCCAAGAAGCAGAATTTTCAGATGAAGGCAACCCTTATGTGGACCATCAACGACTTTCCGGCCTATGGAATATTATCTGGATGGAGCACTCATGGTCGTCTCTCATGTCCGTATTGCATGGACCGTAGTAAGGCTTTCCGCTTGAAACACGGCGGAAAACCGTGCTTCTTTGATTGTCATCGGCAATTTCTGCCGAAAGATCATCCGTTCAGAAGGAACAGGAATGCTTTCCGTGCCGGCGTTGTAGAGAAGGGTGATCCACCGCCAAGGTGGTGCGGAGACACGATATGGGAGGAGGTTAAAGATTTTCCAAGTGCTATTGAAGATCCTACAACTGGGTACAAGTGCGATGGATTTGTTAGAGTTCATAACTGGACAAAGAGGAGCATATTCTGGGATCTGCCATACTGGAGTACCAATCTGATCAGACATAATCTTGATGTCATGCATATTGAGAAGAATGTGTTTGATAACATAATTAATACTGTGATGGACGTAAAGGAAAAAACGAAAGACAATCCCAAGGCCAGGTTGGACTTAAAAGAAATATGCAAACGTCCTGCGTTGCATTTGATACAGCAGAATGGAAAACAGTTCCTGCCGAAGTCAATTTTCTCGCTGGACAAGGAGGATAAAGTGAGACTTTGTCGGTGGATCCAGGGCCTAAAATTTCCAGACGGATATGTGTCAAATCTGAGAAGATGTGTCGATCCGAAGGAAAACAAATTGACGGGTATGAAGAGCCACGATTGTCACGTATTCATGGAGAGGTTAATTCCGATTGCATTTCGGGAATTCTTACCGCAGGCAGTTTGGGATCCATTGACGGAGCTTAGCATATTCTTCAGGGATCTTTGTTCTAAGAAATTGCTCGTTGATCGTCTAGAAAAGCAAGAGAAGGACATTGCGGTAACACTATGCAAGCTAGATAGGGTGTTTCCTCCTGGATTCTTCGACTCTATGGAGCATTTGCCGATTCATCTATCCTATGAGGCACGTGTTGGTGGACCCGTCGAATATCGATGGATGTGCCCGTTCGAGCGACATTTGAATCACCTAAAAAGAAAGGTGAAAAATAAGGCACGGGTCGAGGGTTCTATTTGTGAAGCCTATGTTCTCGAGGAGATTACAAACTTTTGTTCGATGTATTTCAAGCCTCATGTTGCAACTAATAGAACGAGAGCTTCCAGAAACGACGAGGGAGATCATGAAAGTAATGATACAATACTGAAGGTATTCAATGCTCCAGGAAAGCCATCGGGTAAGATGAAAAAGAGATATCTGAACGATGATGAGCTAAGGGCTGCTCAGGTGTATGTATTACTCAACTGCGATGAGGAGGAAGTAGAGAAACTGGAGGGGTAAGTAATTAATACGTCTATATTATTTTAATAGTGTTAATTATTATACTATTACATTAATTGAACGATGTTGTTTTCAGCATATTTAATGATGATGTGAGGTCGGGTAGGCCACACATAACAGAAGAAGAACTAGAACAAGAAATGAGGCGTTATTTTCCATCATGGTTGAGTGCATATGTAAGACTTGAGAACTCTGTAATTACCTTTTTATATATGCACTTGATTGAGAATGAGCTTAATTGCTTCTTTCGTGGTATTTAGGTCGATCGTCCATACGCAAGACTTGAGAATGAGTCTATTAGAACGCTAGCCAAGGGACCAATTTATGCTACAAAAATATGGCCAAGCTACTGTGTTAATGGGTTTAGGTTCAAGTCAACAACTTGCCCGATCAGAGACAACTTTGTGGATCTCGATTCCACCAAAAACAGCTGTTTGTGTATCGGATCTTCGAACTACAAAGATGTTAATACGGGCAACGATTTCTATGGCGTGTTACGGGAGATCGTGGAGCTGACATATAGTTATGGAATAGAGCCTGCTAAGATTGTGTTATTCAGGTGTGATTGGTTCGATCCGATTGAAGGTCAAGGTTGGAAAGTAGACAAGCACGGTCTTGTTGATATAAACTATCGGCGTCGATATCAAGCCTATGAACCATTTGTCCTATCAAGTCAGGCTCAGATCGTGTACTTCACAAGTTATCCTAAACGGGGAACAACAAGGTCGGACTGGTAGGCAGTATGCAAGACCAAAGCTAGAAATACCTTTGAGGTTGACGATATAGCTTATCAACAGGATGAACTACCTCTTGTAACAAATATTATAGAAGTGGACACGACGGAAGTTCCCTATTACACATCTAATTGTGTAGAAGAAGTAGAATTATCTGAAGAGGAAGATGCAGATGAAAGTGAAGATGTAGAGGAGGAAGAAGAAGAAGAAGAAGAAGAAGAAGAAGAAGAAGAAGAAGAAGAAGAAGTAGATGAGCTAAACGAACTAGATGAATTTTCAGAAGAGGATTAAATCTGTACGTTTGTTTTATCATCATATTTGACACTTTAGTGACACTTCTATCATATAAATCTGTGACACTTCAGTGACACTTTATTGACACTTTTATTGACACTTTTTGACTATGATATTTTTCAAAAATCTGTGATGTCTATCATATAAATATGTTTTTTTTGTTTTATTGTCATATGTTTTATTGTCAGGTATGACTAGACCATCTGGACGACGCGGAGGATTATATGTTAGGCAGTCCCGTCAGCCTCGGGCTGGGGATGGAGAGGGCAGTTCCGTACCCTCATCCTCATCTCCGAGTACGCCAGTGTACCATTCTGTTCCCGGTCCAATACCGGGACAGGCTAGTTCTAGCAGGTTGGCGACTCCTCCCTCGTCGTCCAGCCTTCCTGTTCCCGGTCCATTATCGGGACAGGGCAGTTCTAGCAGGTTGGCGACTCCTCCCTCGTCGTCCAGCCTTCCTGATCCCGCGTCCAGCATCCCTGATCCCCCGTCCAGCATTCCTACTGTCGACGGCTCTATGGAGGGAACCCACGCCGATCATATGGAGGACGGCGATCAGACTGATCCTGCCCAGGCAGGAGGTGAGAGCGACCCTCCATGCGCTCCCCCGGGCGAGACGCGTATGGAGATTTGGACGGACGGGCCTATGAAGTAAGTTAATTAATTATTATATATTTCTCAAATGATTATATGTACATATATATTCATGAAAAATTATTATTGTATAGATATCGGCCTTCTGCAGTACAGAAACAGCTGGGGACATTTGTGAGGCAGAACTATTGTGGGCCTTGGCTCAACTACTCAGATGCTCCCGCAGATAGGAAGGCCTTTTGGTTCGCCCACTTCAAGGTAAAAAATTTGTTTATTTTTAAATTTTAATAATCATTTGTGTATATTATACAACTTTTGTATTTTACTTCTTGTAGAGGACCTATTTCTATCCACCACACCGGGCGACGAGGATCGAGGGCCAATTTCCTGCCGTCATAGCCAAGCTCATCCGTGATGCGATCGACAACCAGAAGCGTCGTGATCGCGCCGGACGTCCGATCCAGGGTTGGATTACGCCAGAGCAGTGGACTGCGATGAAGGCTAGATTCAGCGAGCGCCAGTACCAGGAGCGGTCTGAGAAGGCCAAGGTGGCGCGGTCGAGCGCCGGTAAGTGGTGTGGTGGCTCCATTCCGATGACGGAGCATTTTCGTCGTCTGGTACGTACGTTTCCTATGACGGACATTAATTTATATATAGTTCGATATAATGTTTAATACTAATAATAGATAATATATTTTAACAGGTAAAGAAGGGTGAGGACCCGAACATGGTGACCGTCTTCCTGGTCACCCATCGGAGGGCTGAGGACTTCATTGACGAGAGGGCGACGCAGGCATATGTACGTTCTATTCAACTAATATATATTAACTGACTATAATTTAGAAAACAGGAAAATAGATATCAATATAGACTTTAGTAAACACTTACACGTTAGCAAACATGTTCTAGGCCGAGTTTGTTCGGCTACAGAAGGAGGCGGCTGATGCTGCTGCTGCTGCTAGTGCGCAAGCAGAGGGAGGGGCTGGTACTTCCTCCCAGCCGCCTGCAGCGCCATCGCAGGACGAGCTCTGGATGACCGCCGTTGGCGGTCTTCAGAAGGGTACGTACTACGGTACGGGATCCTACGGCGCGTATTTGGCTTCGGAGTCATCCCGGGCCCCCTCTGTCAGTGCGCAGTCTCCAGCTACGCAGGCGTCGTCACGAGCTGAGGATGTTCGTCGTCAGATCGAGGAGCTGCGTCGCGAGTTGCAGCAGCAGATTTCTGATGCGGTCGAGCGACGATCCGACCCTCCGATCGTCACCGGACGATTTGATACGGTCGAGCGCAGTATACAGGAGCTGATGAGTCTGCATCAGGCTGCAGCTGCCAACTTGCAGACGCTCATCGAGTCTACGCAGCGCATGGAGCGTAGACAGGTCGAGCTGGACGGATCGTAGAGGAGCCTTTCTCTCTCACTCGCTCAGTATACTGAGAAGGTGGTGAGTACCCTTGCTGCGCATGGTGAGCGACTGCGAGAGCTGGAGCAGGTACGTCCTCCGGGTCCATCGACGGCGCCGACTCCAGATACTGCACTGCCTCCGGCGCCGACTCCAGATACTGCACTGCCTCCGGCGCCGACTCCAGACATTGTACTGCCTCCTACTGCCCCTACGGTACAGCTCACCCAGGAGCAGTATGACTACATTCTATCCCAGATGCGCGGCAGGGGTCCGTAGTATTTTTATTGGTTTTTTTATGACTTGTATGTATTGGCCCTATGGACAATTTGTTTATTCATACACTGTGGTTTATACACTTGGTGGGAGACTTTTATCATCTTTCATTTTTATTTGACTCTATTGGATGTTTGTGAGGATGTGTGTCTGTGATATTTACTTTGCACTGCCTCCTATTTTTATTGTGATATTACTTTGTGATATCTGCGACGGGATGACAAATATACCTACGCTGGGTTATAAGCGATGATCTGATATACAAAGGAGATGCTGCCGAAATTTAAAAAAAAAATATTGTGTATTTTTGTTATGATGTGTGTCTGTGTTTACAGTGAATGTGAAATACAGTGTTCGGAACCATCGACAGTTTCGATTACTGTTGTATGTTTTATCTTGGATAGAAATAGCAACAGTTCAGGGTGCACTTCTGAGAGCTTCATTTTCACGTCCTTCACTTTCTCGGACGTCGTAAAGGTTCCCGAGAAGGTGAAGGACGTGAAGAGGAAGCTCTGAGAAGTGCACCCTGAACTGTTGCTCTTTCTATCCAAGATAAAACATAGAACAGTAAGCGAAACTGTCGATGGTTCGAACACTGCACTTCACACACACTGTAAACACAGACACACAGCATAACAAAAATATCAATTATATTTTTTTTTAATTTTTTTTAATATTAGCGACGTATAGCGACGTTCTGCGACGTACTGCGACGGCGAACAGACGTCGCTATACGTCGCTAACTAGCGACGTTACGTCGCTCGACGTCGCTAACTAGCGACGTCACGTTGCCCACGTGGCCACGTGGATGGCATGCCTCGTCATCATTTATAAACTTTTGAAGCGTCGCTAGTGGTCGCTTTACGTCGCAATGTTGGCGACGTACTGATACGTCGCTCTCTGTCGCTCATTTTGCGACGTCTAGCGACAATGAACGCCGCGTCGCAAATAGCGACGTTCGGCGACGAAAGTATCATCTGCGACTTGCCTATAAGCGACGTAAGTGTTTCGTCGCTAAATACGTCGCAAATCATTGTTAGCGACGTATTTCCTGTATTTAGCGACGTCTCCTGACGTCGCTAATCTGGGTTATTTTAGTAGTGTGTATTTACTTCTTGGTTTGTACTGATTTGGCTCAAAATATGTTTGGTTTGGTTTGATTTTACAACTATAAGGTCTCTCAAAACTAAACTAAGAACCAAATGGTCCAAATCTCGGGTCATAAATTTATTTGAGTTTTTTTAATTTAAAAATAAAAATAGAATCGACTGGTTCACCGGTTAAACCTAGATTAGAAAAAAATCTGCCGGTTAAAAAAAACAGGTTCAAGTTAGATTGGACCAATTTTTAATTTGTTTAGGCTAAATTCTGTTAGACTCGGGCCAACTGTCGGTGCGGTCCGTCCGGTTGTGACAATACTGCTTCTAACAATAAAAAAGTATTATTTATTTATAAGTAAATTAATTATTTTTATTTTAATATAATAATATACACTATTATTATATATCTATACTAGTAT
>JANAVB010042058.1:0-38179 GCA_029216955.1 Iris pallida | reverse complement strand
ATATTATTTCGTGGTATTTGAAATAAGCTTTTAACCTAAAAATATTATTGTAATATTTTCTATGTAATTAAATTTTAGTTTTTTCCTCTAAAATGATATTCCTAGATTTTCAAAATATTTTTTAAAATTATTTAACTAATAAAAAGGGTAGTTTCCAAATTAAAACTTATTTTCTAGTATGCATTTATCTAAATATTTTGGGGTAATAAAATAGAGTTTTGAAGTATTATAAATATTTTATAAAATATTATAAGTATTTTCTCCACAAAATTCTGTTGATTATCACAGTTGATCATGACTAATCGTATTTCTTATTCTCTTGCAAAAATGGACTTCCTTGTGTCAACCCTATCTAATTGGACTGTTCTGGACTCAATATGACAGTATGTCCCATCATCGGAGGCCATCTTGTAAAACTTTAACGCTGAAGTCAATTATGTGCCATCATAGTCATCGCACCACACCAGGTGCCATACTAGGCAAGTATACCATGATGAATTGTACAATTTATTTCATGCATTTCTATATTATTGTTTCTGTTCGAACTTATTTGATTATATGTTTCTCATGTTTATGTCATTATTATTTTCTAGATTTACGTGCATGTATAGGATATTGGTTATTTTATTGCTTGTTTATTGGTCTTCTTCATGTTCACCGTGTCTTGTGATAGAGCTGTCAGTTCTACGCCATGTTTTTTTTGACTTGACCTGATATTGATTGTTTTACTTGGACTTAACCTGAGTTGACATGACTTGACCATTCTCGAATGGAAGTTACTCGCATTAAACTACAATTGAGATATATTATAGATTGGGAGTATCTTTTATTGTACTACATTCTGTAGGATTTTACTCGACCCTTGTATTCCTTAGGAGAGGAGATTTATACTAGGATTGACTACTTGACCGTTCTCAATTGGGAGTTACTTGATTGAACTACAATTGAGACATACCATAGATTGGAAGTATCTTGCATTTTACTAGAGTCTATATGTTACTCCCCGATCCCTATATACATATTTTCATTTCTTGATTCTTGTATACAGTATTTGTACATGTGCACCATTAATTTCTTGTTTTATTAATTGTTGCACGTAGCCTTTAAGCATGTCATTAATGGAATGGTTAGAGCATGATTAGGACTAGGGTTTTAATGAACCAACCCCACCCCTATATATATATTCTCTTCCTCTCTCTCTCCTCATTCACTCTTTCATTTATTTTTCTCCAACCAACTTTTAGACAAGAACACCTTGCCAAAATGGAGAGATTCTTGCATTTTTATTTCTTGATTTTTTTCCTTTAATATTATTTGTCTATATTGTTCTTCTCTTCATTCTCTACAAGTTTAGTACTCAGTATTTTCGGTTTTGATTGTTATTTTTGAGTAGATCTATGTTCCAAAAAACTAGGGCTTATGGGTTTTCATGGTTTTAATCTATCAAACTTACTCTTTTTCGAAAACTACTTGTTCCATGTTGCAGAGAATTCAATTTCGTTCAGTTTTGACCTTTATTTTGCTCGATTTTGAGTTATACGGCCCAAGTTACAGACTTTGGAAGTTTTTAAAAACTCCATGGCCGAAGCTTGCTGTTGGTTGGGGACGACGGCGTGCTTTTAGCGCCCTCAAGCCCTTTTGTGCACCAGAGATTTTGGGTGCCCAAATATCTTTATGCGTTTAATGTTTTGTACGCCCAATGTTTTGTGCGCATCAATATTTTGTGCGCACAATGTTTTGTGTGCACCAAGACCTTGTGCGCCCAATATTTCGTGCGTACCAAGACCTTGCGCGCCCAATATTTTGTGCGCACCAAGACCTTGCACGCCCAATATTTTGTGCGCACCAATATCTTACGCGTCTAATATTTTGTGAGCACCAAGACTTGTGCACCCAATATTTTGGGCACCCCAAGACTGTTCTGCCCTACAGCCTTGATGATTTATTATTATTTTTTCCTTATCCCTTCCAGTAAGGCACCCATGACCAGAGCCTGTCCTTGAGTATAGTTGTAGCTTCACCTAATATTGAGAGGTCTATGTATATAGATAGATGCAGATGATATGGGCATATGGATATGGATGGTTGGTATCTATAGGTCATTGTTGTATAGGATAATGACATGTTGTTTAGCCTATATTTGGTTCAGTTTTCTATTTTAGTTAAGTTCTCTTTGTGTTGAGTTCAGTCATGTTTAATCAACCTTTATAGGCAGTGTGCAGACCCTTCACTAGATACCATGTTCCCTTGGTTCAGACTTGTATAAGTTGTTCACTGCACTCAACATTTCATTACCTACCATGTTGCATCATAGATTTTACTGGACCATTGTTCAGACCCTAATTATTGACTAACCAATATAACCATCAACCCCTTACCATATTCTGCATATTTGGAGAGTCAGTATCATTCATATTAGAGGTCTACACTCATCCTTACTTCTGTACATGGTGACATATTGCATCTCTTAGCATTTTTCCTTACTTGATAGCCTTGCAATACCCTTCATAACCTGCAGTACCTGCCCTACAGTGGAGTTTAAACCCTTGCATGATGGTTCAGTCCATTTAGGACAGTTGTATACATTGGGGATATAATGTGGGTTGTTAATAAGAGTTCTCCTTTGATCATTTGTTCTGTCCTTCCTTCATTGTATTAGATACAGATGATACCTGCTTAGCCCATCTGTCCAGATACATGTCCAAATCTTTTTCTTTCATTGTTGGTTCAGTTATCCAAAGCCTCTACCTGAGCATTAGTCCAATTTTCTATATGTATGTGTCCTATATATCATTGTCCTCCATATTGCCCAAATCTTGATTACCCAGAATTGATCAACTTAGATCGTATCGAGACTAAATTTTCTTAATATATATTATGATTGGATTTCAATGCTATTGACTTTCGTTCTTTAAACTTTTGATTTTGATTTTTCTTTGAATAGTACCCCTTTATAGATAATGACTAGTTATCTTTATTTTATTTTTGATAATTATCAGTTTTTATATAGGATGGTAGACTGCCTTACAGCCTTGATGATTTGTTGTTTCTGTAACTTTTCTAGTTTAGCACCCCAGATTGCTTGTATGTTTTGATACCCTATGACCGTTTTAGTTTATCATGACTAGTATACCTAGATGAGACTTTCAACTGCCACCGTATGCCATGATCCTGTATGCCATTCTTTTAAATTGTATGATTTAGGTAAGTTCTGAGACTTTGATTGTTGGGGACGAGACTCTAGAAGAAGTACGACCATCTTAATTTCGAGGACGAAATTTTCTAAGGAGGGTAGACTTGTAACACCCACTTTTCTAAAATGAGGGTAATTTTGAACTTTTGTAAAAGTTTATTATTTAATAATAGGATTTATTATTTATGAATTTTTTAATTAATTTAATACTATTTAAAATTGGTGAATTATAATTTTGATGTGTTAGCTAGTGAACCATAGAACTGTTGAGCCTAGAGACTAACCATGACCATGGGGACCTAACCATGTGATTAGAATGACTATTTACAACTTTTTAGGCTAAGGGTATTTTGGTCATTTTGTGACTTTTGAATTATTTAGGATTTTGATTAATTGGTAAATTTAAGATTATTTTAATAATATTTAAATTGATGTATTATAATTTTGGTCATTTTTCATATTTTAATATTTTGGGAAAATTTTATATTTTTAATATTATTTTTATTGGATTTGTTTAGTCGGGTTTGAGTTTCGTCTCGTTTCGACTTGTATTGTGACCCGGGTAGCTTAAACTCTAGATGGGACCCAATATTAAGTTAAGCATGGCCCACAAAATCCAACATTTAAGTTAGTTAGTTAGACTAATTTTTATCATGTTAGAATGGTTAAGTTAGAGACTCAAAACTAGATCCTTTTGACCCCAAACTTGAACCTAGTCTAGACTTAACCATATGCGACTCGAGAGGGGCAATTAGGACATTTTCCATTAGCCCTAATGGACTCTTTATGATAGCCACCTTTAGGGGAGAATGATTCATTTCATTCATTACAATCTTGCCTCTTTTATTTTCCTTTTGTTCTTCCCTAATTTTAGAGAGCCTTCCCTTTGATTTGATCTCCAAATCAAATCATTCCTTCACCAAACCTTCCCTCAATCATTACCATTCTCCAAGGGAAGGGTGCTACCAAGGATTAGAAGAGAAGTACAAGGAGGAGTGTCCACATTGAGGGATCTTCGTATCGGAGCCGTGTCCTAAAGGATTTTATTGGGATTTCACTCCCAATAGGTAAAACCCATCCTCTAAATCGATTTCCTTTGCATATAAATTAGTTTTGAATCCGTAGGATCCATCCTCATGCATCTGTCCCCTTTATATTCAAATTTGAGGCCATTTGGAGCTCTCTTGAGGATTTTAGATATGTGTCTTGTGTCCTACTTGATAGATCCCAAATTAGGACACCCCATGTGTATGTATGTATGATAATAGTTTAAATAGATATTTAAATTCAGTTTTAGAATGGTTAGAGAGTGGATTGATTTTAGTTAGGATGGTTAGAATGAGTTTCATTTGGATACCTATGTTGGTATCCAAGTATCTTGGCCTACATGTGTTTCTTTTGTCCAAAATAACTCAAATTCGTCATAATATTCATCCACGTTTTTATTAACCAAAGCAACTTAGAAATATCATAACTTTTAGCTTAGAACTCCGTTTAATCTTCCATTTTTTTAAAAAGAACCATATCGAAGTTAGCTTTCTAAATATATATATTTTAATAAGCCAAAATCGTTCCAGAACTTTTTGTAAAATTATTTGAGTGTCAGCTGTCTGAAAGACAAACGCGTTTCGGTGTTTTCGCGATTCCGAGAGCTTTCGGACACAAAAATGCGATCCATTTGAAGTTTCGGAAAGCTAACACGAAGGGCTACGACATATTTTAATCCTTGTGAAGGCTCAATTGATACAGTATTAGTTTTAAGTAGAAGAGTGACTACACGACATAGATATTTTGTGTAACCTATGAGCCTATGTAGTACGGATATTAAATGAATGTAGAGTATGTAATGCATGATACGTTAGATGAATGAAATGATATATATATATGATATGTATCCTCTTTACATTAATGTATATATATGGTTGAATGCAAGCATGTAGGAATGCAATCAATGTAATGTATGTAAGCAATGCATGAATGAAAGAATGATATACGTATGTATGCATGAAAGTATATAATAAATGCTAGATATGAATGCAAGGTATACATGTAATGATAGATATGAATGCATAATGTATACGTAATGTAATACAATATATAATGATAGCATGTATGGTAATGTAGAATATTTGATGCTAGCATGTATATGTCCAATGTTTTTCCTTTTTCTTACATTTTTCCTTCCCTTCCCTTTCCATTTCAGTTTTTCCCCTTTTTTTTCTCTTCTATTTTTACATGTTGTATACAATTTATATAATGTATAGATGCATGTAAGTTTGTAATATGCATGAATGACATGTATGTAATAAAAATAAGTATATGTATGCAATTTAATGATATGTGAATGGATATAATGCCTGAACTGAAGTATGCATGCATATGGGATATGAATAAATGATATATATAGGTGTTAAGGTAATATAATGTATGTATTCACATATATTTTGAGTTAAATATATGAGTTTGTATACATATATTATATGTATGCATGTATGCAGGAATGAATGTAATATGATATAGAGTATGCATATATGAATATAATGTATGCAAGTATATAATGTATTTAAATATGTATGTAGGCATGTATGTAATGTATGTATGTATACATGATATGTATGTATGCATGTATGCAATATAAGCATGTATGAATGTATACATGTATGTTGTGTATCCATGTATGTATGTGTGGATACATGAATCAAGTATGTATATAGTGATGACATGAATGAATGAATGTATAAATGCATGAATGAATGTCATATATGAATGAATGAATCAATCAATCAAAGGTATAAGTAAAATGTAATGCATTGTAATGAATGTTAACATATATTATAACAGTATGTATGTAAATGTGCATGAATGTATATATCTATGTAACTATGTAAATATGCATGATGTAACATATGCCTATATATATAAATATGTATGTAATATGGATATGCATGTAGGTATGAAGGTATGTATTTATATATAGTATCTATTTTATATTATACATTATTGTGGTTTACATTGCCTTGTGATTGTGTGAGTGTTACTCTAGGCTTGGTTAGGCCTAGTGAGACTTGTTAGACTTGTTTGGGCTAGAACTTGACCTAGTTGACCTAGTTTGACTAGTGTGGTTGACTAGAGTTGACCAAGTGTTGACTTTAGTATAGTTTGACCTAGACATCATGTAGATGTATTGTAGCAGTCTATTTTACTATTTTGGACATGTAGTGACTTGTACTATTCTATAGGAGCCAGACACCACTTATCGGACAGTATATTCTCTTCAGATATTCAGGATACCAGGCGAGTACATTCTCTGATCATTTCATATCCTGTTTAGGATTGTATTTCCTGTTTTAGATTACTTTACTTGATGCTGACACATTGGTAACACGGATTAGTACTATATGGATCTTGTCGTGCGATGTTATCCCCTTAGCGGATACATCGGATATTTCATGTTCGTGTACTTTATCATGAGCATCGTGTACTCCTTGTGTTCGTATTATTCGTGTACAAATCGTGTAAAATCGTGTATACTCATGTGCTCACATGATCATCATGTACAACTATACTTCGTGTGCAATAACATAACTTGACTGGATCCTTGTGTATTGATTGGGGGCGGGGGAGTAGAAGTGGTTATGTACTCAATCTTATAGATTACTCGTGTACAATCTCTGTAGATTACTCGTGTATAACATCGTGCCGTTCACATATCGACTTTGTATTCTAAATCACTAGTCACTGGTAGCTCTCTACTTATAATAGATATTTCTATTACAGTTCTCTCTCTATTTACATCATGTACTTCTTTCAGTTTCATGTATCATACTTTCTTACATGTTTATATTTTCTAACCTGTTATGATCTGCGTGAGATGTATTGTGCTCGCTCCCGTCCTGACTGGACCTGTTGAAAATTTTACAAAGGATGATGAGGAACCCTGCACCCCTTACTATGGAGCTTACCTAGATGACACTCGCGACCTGGACCCCTGGGGAGGTTCAGGCAGCTGCTGAGGATGATACCCATGTTTAGCATAGATAGTCTAGGCTGTTCTTTCTTTTTATGTTAGTTGTTGTCTTAATTTCAGAGTTGTATTATTATAGAGATGAGACTTATGTCATTTTATTTCTGTTGTACCTCAGTTGAGGATTTCTCTATCTATTTTATCATGCTACATTCTACCCTTAGATTGTGATTGAGTTGTACCTTTTGTGATTGGCCTCCTCTTGGAGAGTATTTCATATTATGTAGTTATAGTTCATGACCTAGAACAGCGTTCTACCGCCGACAATACGTCGTAGGGTGGACGCTGTTAGGCACTCGTACCCTCACGGTGGGTGCGGGTCGTGACCCTTGTTAGTAATTCGGCAAACGGAAAAAATTTGGAACGACAAAAGTACGAGTATAAATCGGCACAATATAAATAAAATACGGTCAAAATTTTGAACAAAAATTCGTCTAACGAAAAATATTCGGATCAGATTTAATTCGTGTTTAGTATGTTTCATATGAACCAATTTGGCACTAAAAATTCGGCATATATATAGGGCCCATCCACCTCTACTCCTTCATAAATAAGGGTTTAGTGTGAGAATAAGAAGAGGTTGGATGATGGAAAACAAAAAGATTTTTCTTTGATTGTTGCAAGCAACATGTGCAAAGACTCTTGGGTTTCTTTTTTTGGTTATTGTGAGACTTTTTCTTTTTTCTTTTGATAATTTTTTAGAATTGTGTCGGTCTTAATATCTAATAGCAGTAAGAGACAAGAAAGTCAAGACTCTTGCTCACATTTTTTTGGCCAAATTTTTTAAAAATCCGTACGGTACGCGTTTAAAATGCCACAAGCTTAAAATTCGTGTACAAATTCAAAATTTTCAAAAGTAAGTATTATACGTTTATGTAGGATACGAAAAAATTTACGTATAATACGCATTTTATTTGGGTGATTGCTAACAAGGGTTGTGACAGTTGGGGACGACGGCGCGCTTTGAGCGCCCTCAAGCCCTTTTGTGCACCAGAGATTTTGGGTGCCCAGATATCTTTATGCGTCCAATGTTTTGTGCGCCCAATGTTTTGCGTGCATCAATATTTTGTGCGCACAATATTTTGTGTGCACCAAGACCTTGCGTGCCCAATATTTCGTGCGCACCAAGACCTTGCGCGCCCAATATTTTGTGCGTACCAAGACCTTGCGCGCCCAATATTTTGTGCGCACCAATATCTTGCGCGCCTAATATTTTGTGAGCACCAAGACTTGTGCACCCAATATTTCGGGCACCCCGAGACTGTTGTGCCCAGTAGCTTTCAATTGACTATGTCACTTGATTTGTGTAGCATTTGGGTTCCTAGAATTTATCTTCTATTTTGGAGTTTTTTTCTATTATTTTATTTTAGTTAGAATTTAATTTTGATAATTAGGAATTGATTTGGGATCACAAGGGTGCGTACCTAAGCCTATAGCTTAAGTATAGTAAAACTAGGACATATATGGTCTCTAGGGTCCCCAGACAGCATCTAGAGTATCATTTTGTTATTTTAGAATTTCTTGGATTTTTAGAAGATTTTTAGATAATGTTTATATATGGTTTCATTATTTTCTTAAGCTTCTAGGAATTTTTATGAAGGCATCCGGGAGTATTTTTGAGGTCAAATAAATTATTTGGGCTCTAGAACCCTCAAACAATTTTCTAGAATTTTTTAGGAATTTTTAGGAATTTTCTGGGATTTATTTAGAATTTTTAGGATTTTTCTTGATTTTTATTTAATTTTCTGTAATTAAAAATCAATTTTCTAATATAATTACACAGTCAGCCGCAGGGAGGGACCCACCCGTCAGCCGCTGAAGCGGGGATGGCGGGCCCACGTGGCAGTGAGAGGGGGCGGGTGCGGCTCGGTCTCCGAGCCGCAGAAGTAATTCCAATCCGAGCCATGCTCGGAGCCGAGCAAGCTCAGCTTGCTGTGAACCATTCGATCCAGCGGCAGGAGGCAGCAGATGCTGCCACGTGTCCTCCTTAGCCAGCCGCCTCAAGCCACCGATTCCCTATCCCTATATATATTAATATATAATTAGGTTTTCCGAAAACCCTAGAATTAATTCAGCAGCTTTTGTGGGAGAGTTCAATAGGGATTCTTCGACTTTGCGGAGGGTTTGCCGTTGATCTAGACGTCCTTTTTGTGTGCCATTTTTTTTGTTAGAAGCGTATTGAGGTTAGATTTCTGAATATATAATCTATTTTCTAGTATTTTGATCTTTAATTTCTAAATAATTATTTGAGTGTCGGTTGTCCAAAAATCAACACGTCGTACGGTTTTCGAGATTTCGAGCCATCCCGAACTGTTTCGCGATCCGTTTGAAGTTTTAGAAAGCTGACACCGAGATCTACAACATATAATTTTTCCAGAAATTCAGAGTTTCATCTAGTATTTTATTTTGTTCATAGAAGTCAGATTTGGTCAACGGTTCATCGATTTGGTCATGGTTAGCCATAATGGCGATAACTTTTGACCAAATCGTGATTTTGCGGCATAGTCGATTCCAGTGCACTCATGGCACTTAAATCTACCATGTTGCACACTCAAACTTTGAATTCATAACATTTGACCAGTTAGTCAACAGTATGTCTCGGTTTGCGTACCACGGGTCCCGAATTTGGAACCATGAATTTCTTTGGCCAAATATTTGTGTTTAGATTCTATTTTCAGAATTAAATAGGTTAAAATAGGATTTTAGATGTTTTATTCTAGAATTAGAATAGTATTAATTGATTTAACCATTAGCCACTTTCTAGGATTTTTAGAGTGGGAATTGTATATCTAATTTGTGGTTGTTTGTGCGACGGGGTTCGGGGGTTGTTGGCTTGATTTGATAGCTTATAGGTCGGAGTTCATATTGTCTTCAACTTGTGAAATCAATCCGTCCAGGAGTTCAGGCAAGTACTTGTTGACACCTTCATGTGCATTTACTTTATATTGTCGTATTTCACTTATACATGCTATCTTCCGTGTCTTGACTGTTACACACACGAGAGTTGAGTGTTGACTATTGATCATGTTTTCTCATTGTTATCGTGATCGTTATCGTGATTATGTTTTCATGATTGTGAGGTATGGATATTGGAGGGGTACAATTACTAGGCACGTGGATAAAGCCCAGATTGTATTGTTGACAACTCTCCCGGTTACGGGGGCGGGCCTTATAACCTCATCGTTCGCCCAAGCCGTCCATGTGTAGGAACGTTGTACTTCTCACGACTTGCACACTACGAGTGTTTATATGAGTCTATTTACTTTTCATGCTTGTTACTTTCCTTATCAGTTTCTTCCATATCATGATTTCTTGTTCATATTGTTCATTGTTTCCATTGATTCTTTATTTTCCATGTTTAGTGTTTTATTACTTTATATTGTACTTGTATCATGGTGGTTAGACTTGTACTTGTTCCAATCCTGACTGGATAACCATTTTTCAGTTGTAGACGACGTGATTTGTCCAGAGGTTTACGGTGAGTATGTTGGAGACACTGACGTCACTGGCGTACCCGGTTCCAGCACTGATGCGAATTAGCATATTTTCTTCCTTATGGATTCGCATTAGTTAGTAGTTATAGTTATGGAGTTAGTTGTCTATTTTATTTTCTGTTATCCGGATTTGTTCCCGAGACTTTCTGAGTTGTAGTGGATTTTTCATATTTATACTATTGAGACTATTGGATATTTTGGTGATTATTGCAGGCTTAATTGTGGATGATATATATACGTGTTATGCTTGTTGTGGACCATTGTTATTATAGACAGCGTACTACCGCCGATGCTGCGGCGTAGGCTAGACTTGGCCACGTACTCGTATCCCGAAAAGCGGGAGCGGGTCGTGACAAGTTTTTATGGTGGCCCATGCATGTCCAATTTTGCAAAAGACTGCGAACTCGTGGTAGTACTTAAGTTAGCTGTACTACTATGAGCCTACGAATAGATTTGAAGTTAGGAGGTTATATCATCCACAAAATAGGACTTGTAACCTTATGAGTCTATTTTATCTTAGGATCGTATTGTCTCTTAATTTGCATCTTGCTTGATTCCGTCCATGATTTCTTCGATATGTTTGCATCTACCGTTCTAACCATATCCTTTCTTTCCTTTTAGTTTGCAATGGTTGAGACAAGGCACAGTGCGATCCGTAAGGGAAAAAGGGTAGCTAACCCTTTTGCTACTCCCGAACCCGAAGGATCGACAGCAGAGAGTACCGAGTTCGTAGAGCCTTCTAACCATCAACAAGATAGGGTTAGTGCTGAGGATCTTCCACCACCACCACCAACAGCCCCAACCCAAGGAGTAACTGTGGATGGAGCTTATCTCCTTACGATACTCCAGGACATGATGGAGACTCAGCAGAGACATGCAAATGTTCTAGAGAGGAGCGTAGAAGCATGACAAGATCGTGTGGGTACTATTGATGGGTTTCGCAAGATGAACCCACCTCCATTCACTGGCTCGAAGAAACCTATAGAAGTCACCAACTGGCTAGTAGAGATATAGACACTACTAGAGGCATCGGAGCTGCCGCCGGAGAAATGGATAAAAGCAGTAAAGTTGCAGCTCAAGGACAATGCACATCATTGGTGGGCGGCACAAGAAAGACGGTTGGGCAAGAATGTGTTATGGGAAGAGTTTACGGATCTCTTCAATACCATGTTATTCCCCACCACTGTTCGTAAGGAGCTGCGGGATCAGTTCATATGACTAGAGCAGTGGAGCATGACAGTGGACGAATATGTTGCAGAATTTAGTCGCTTGAGTCATTTTTCTCCTACTCTTGTATCTATAGAAGAAGAGAAGGCGGAGAAGTTCCATTCTGGGCTGAATTATAAGTTGCAGAGTTTGACAGCGTCAGTAGACCCAACATCCTATAGAGATATCTTGAATGCAGCTAGGCGTCAAGAATCTATCCTAAGGCAGAAAATAGCTTCCCAAAAGAGCGGTAGAGATGATAGTCCACAAGAACCATCAAAACGTCCTAATAATTCTCAGAAGACCCTTTAAATCCAGCATCAACCTCCAACTAGGGTTGTATCATCCCAGCCACATCAACAGCCTATCCCACCCAAGCATAAGTGTAATTATTGTGGAAAAGAAGGACACAAGTGGGACCATTGTAGGAAGAGGTTAGGACTTTGTCTCCTTTGTGGAGCACCAGACCACCAAGTGCGAGAATGTTCCGCAGCACCAGCTCATAAGCCAGTTTCGCAACAGCAGTTTGGAGGAGTACAACGTCAAGGACAAGCATTTGTGGCTGTGACTCAACCCCAAGACATAGGTAACTTAAATATGTTTCCTTGAAAGCCTTCTTTAGTTTTAGTTGGTATGCATGCTTAGTTAGTTGTCAGTTCCCTTATGACCCTAGCCATTATCTCTCCGTGACTTAGCATAAGAAATTATTGCTTGTAAGAGTTAGGTATTATACTATGCTATTTGTGATGTTTTGATTTTTGAGGACAAATTTTTTTAAGGAGGATAGTTTGTAGCATTTGGGTTCCTAGAATTTATCTTCTATTTTGGAGATTTTTTCTTCTATTATTTTATTTTAGTTAGAATTTAATTTTGATAATTAGGAATTGATTTGGGATCACAAGGGTGCGTACTTAAGCCTACAGCTTAAGTATAGTAAAACTAGGACATATATGGTCTCTAGGGTCCCCAGACAGCCTCTAGAGTATCATTTTGTTATTTTAGAATTTCTTGGATTTTTAGGAGATTTTTAGATAAAATTTATATATGGTTTCATTATTTTCTTAAGCTTCTAGGAATTTTTATGAAGGCATCCAGGAGTATTTTTGAGGTCAAATAAATTATTTGGGCTCTATAACCCTCAAACAATTTTCTAGAATTTTCTAGGAATTTTTAGGAATTTTCTGGGATTTATTTAGAATTTTTAGGATTTTTCTTGATTTTTATTTAATTTTCTGTAATTAAAAATCTATTTTCTAATATAATTATACAGTCAGCCGCAGGGAGGGACCCACCCGTCAGCCGCTGAAGCGGGGAGCGTGGGCCCATGTGGCAGTGAGAGGGGGCGGGTGTGGTTCGGTCTCCGAGCCGCAGAAGTAATTCCAATCCGAGCCATGCTCGGAGCCGAGCAAGCTCAGCTTGCTGTGAACCATTCGATCCAGCGGCGAGAGACAGCAGATGCTGCCATGTGTCCTCCTTAGCCAACCTCCTCAAGCCACCGACTCCCTATCCCTATATATATTAATATATAATTAGGTTTTCCGAAAACCCTAGAATTAATTCAGCAGCTTTTGTGGGAGAGTTCAATAGGGATTCTTCGACTTCGCGGAGGGTTTACCGTTGATCTAGACGTCCTTTTTGTGTGCCATTTTTTTTGTTAGAAGCGTATTGAGGTTAGATTTCTGAATATATAATTTATTTTCTAGTATTTTGACCTTGAATTTCTGAATAATTATTTGAGTGTCGGTTGTCCAAAAATCAACACGTCGCACGGTTTTCGAGATTTCGAGCGATCCCGAACTCTGTTTTGTGATCTGTTTGAAGTTTTGGAAAGCTGACACCGAGCTCTACAACATATAATTTTTCCAAAAATTTAGAGTTTCATCTAGTGTTTTATTTTGTTCATAGAATTCAGATTTGGTCAACGGTTCATCGATTTGGTCATGGTTAGCCATAATGGCGATAACTTTTGACCAAATCGTGATTTTGAGGCACGGTCAATTCCAGTGCACTCATGGCACTGAAATCTACCATGTTGCACACTCAAACTTTGAATTCATAATGTTTGACCAGTTAGTCAATAGTATATCTCAGTTTGCGTGCCACGGGTCCCGAATTTGGAACCGTAAATTTCTTTGGCCAAATATTTGTATTTAGATTCTATTTTTAGAATAAAATAGGTTAAAATAGAATTTTAGATGTTTTATTCCAGAATTAGAATAGTATTAATTGATTTAACCCATTAGCCACTTTCTAGGATTTTTAGAGTGGTAATTGTATATCTAATTTGTGGTTGTTTGTGCGACGGGGTTCGGAGGATGATGGCTTGATTTGATAGATTCTAGGCCAGAGTTCATGTTGTCTTTAACTTGTGAAATCAATCTGTCCAGGAGTTCAGGCAAGTACTTGTTGACACCTTCATGTGCATTTACTTTATATTGTCGTATTTCACTTATACATGCTATCTTCCGTGTCTTGACTGTTACACACACGAGAGTTGAGTGTTGACTATTAATCATGTTTTCTCATTGTTATCATGATCGTTATCGTGATTGTGTTTTCATGATTGTGAGGTATGGATATTGGAGGGATACAATTACTAGGCACGTGGACAAAGCCCAGATTGTATTGTTGGCAACTCTCCCAGTTACGGGAGCGGGCCTTATAACCTCATCGTTCGCCCAAGCCGTCCATGTGTAGGAATGTTGTACTTCTCACGACACGCACACTATGAGTGTTTATATGAGTCTATTTACTTTTCATGCTTGTTACTTTCCTTATCAGTTTCTTCCATCTCATGATTTCTTGTTTATATTGTTCATTGTTTCCATTGATTCTTTATTTTCCATGTTTAGTATTTTATTACTTTATATTGTACTTGTATCATGGTGGTTAGACTTGTACTTGTTCAAATCCTGATTGGATAACCATTTTTTAGTTGTAGACGACGTGATCTGTCCAGAGGTTTACGGTGAGTATGTTGGAGGCACTGACGTCACTGGCGTATCCGGTTCCAGCACTGATGCGAATTAGCATATTTTCTTCCTTATGGATTCGCATTAGTTAGTAGTTATAGTTATGGAGTTAGTTGTCTATTTTATTTTCTGTTATCCGGGTTTGTTCCCGAGACTTTCTAAGTTGTAGTAGATTTTTTATATTTATACTATTGAGACTATTGGATATTTTGGTGATTATTGCTGGCTTAATTGTGGATGATATATATGCGTGTTGTGCTTGTTGTGGACCATTGTTATCATAGACAGCGTACTACCATCTATGCTGCGGCGTAGGCTAGACTTGGCCACGTACTCGTATCCTGAAAAGCGGGAGCGGGTCGTGACAATTTGCATTCTCGACCTGACTACCTATGCATGTGCTGGTATCTTGTCTATGTACTGAAGTATAATCTATGTGAGTACCACGAGACTATCTCATGTGCTAAGTGAATCTATGCGATACCTGCCAGCACATCCAAAGTGTCCAACACGTACATGATGAATGGTCGGTAGCAATGACGTGGTATGTGTTGCATGTTGTATTACATTAAGGAGGAATTCTTATGTATGGCTCCTTGAGCCAGTACGGATTCCCTACTTGGGGTACTCGTACAATGTACGATATCCAGGAGAATTAGTATGTGACCACGACATGCGAACTCCGAGAATAACTTAGGGATTAACTAGGCAACTAATTTGATAGATGCATTGGGCGGGAAGAATCTTGATATCGTACCATACCAGCCACCCCAGGTCCCGTCCTGACGTGTCGGGTTGGCCGCCACGGATATGGTTTCGTCCGTCTATGGTGGATGACTATATTCGACTCATATGTGCTTTGTGTTATATGTTTCAGCACTGTAGCCTTACCGGGGACCAGTGCATAATCAATGTGCAACATATATATGTATATATAACGGATTAGCTAGCCCTGCTGGAATGACACGATCTGAGGATTCCTATAATAGTATTGCGGGGATAACTTCGCTAAATATAGAAAGCCGCAGGAATGAATGATCGCTTGAAAAATGACTTGACTGTGCCTGGTACCTTCCTTTTGTAGCCGAGGGGCATGGAATGTCATGGTGCGTGGTCCAACCCATGTCATTGTTTGGTTGTTGGGTTGGACTATCATGCTACAACAGGCTGTGGACCGAGGTTACGACCGGAAGCTTTTATTATTATTTTTTTATGCTTGGGTTTTATCTCACTCTTTTGTGCTTCCTTCTGGTACTTGCTATTCGGGACTGACCCCGCTGATTTTGTTTGGCCAGATCACGTAGCAGACCTTGAGGATCTACCTTTCTCACTGACGTCAATGGTGCTGTCATACCCCAGAACCAGAATACTGGAGAGCAGAGGACAGACACAGCCAGCTATGTACATTGAAGTGCAACCCACCTCGCAATACGGTCACGGCTGTCTAGATGGATGAGGGTTAAACTATAATCCATCGGTCTCTATGGTCAAGAACAAGTCTAGTGTCTCAACCTCAAGCAAGCAAATAAATGTACAAGATGTTAGATCATCAGACATACAAAGTAAGGCGTCCCAAACATTACATATTCAGATGATCATGAAGCTAGTCATACAAAATGCGAGACTAACAAGAGTTAAGTCATACATGATCAACCCTAGGATTTGTCAATCATGTTACAGTCCTTAGGCAAACATGAATTAAATTTCAACACGAGCTAACACTTGCTCGGCAACTAAACACCTCAAAAGAATAATTTACAATAGAGTGGGAGAGCAAAATAAGAAACCCACTCATTGCCAGGATTACGTCTGGTGTTCACCATCTGGCTGATAAGCAGGAAGATCCTTTGGTATCACTCCGAAATCTGGCCATACAAAAGTAGCTGGGTCAGACCCCATAAAGAGCAAGTGCCACAAGGGAGGCTTCACTAAAGAACTAAAACCAACATATAATAAAATAGAAGAATAAATAAATGAACATGTTTAAATGATGAGAAGACAAGGTTAGAATAAAACAATAGCTTGCATTAAAAAACAAAATATAATTCCCATGCTAATCACGAGCAAGCATTCATGCACGGCCAATCAAGTCCTACGGCTTACTATCATTAGCTAACTAGGGTTATCATAGGCCTAGTTACTAGCAAGATGCAATGAGATGTTCCCGCAGTCATAAGCCCTGCAGCTATCCAGGTTATCCAGGCGAGGTGATTTTCAAGAGTTATCAAGATTACTGGTGTACTTTCAGTACTTATGTTATCAAGAAGTACACCACATGACAGTGGGTTGGAAATGTGCCCTACCCGTCGGCAGGCTATGTCACCCCTAATTTTTAAGAACAGGGGTATTTTGGTCATTTTTCTTTTCAGAATATTTTTGAAATTTATTTTATTATTTATGATATTGTTTTGGGGTTATTTGAGTCGGGTTCGAATTTCAACTCAATCCGACTTGTATCGGGAATCCGGGGTAGCTTTGACTCTAGTGGGACCCACTTATTAGTTAGACATGGCCCACATATGGCA
Organism: Iris pallida; assembly: GCA_029216955.1. NCBI lineage: Eukaryota > Viridiplantae > Streptophyta > Magnoliopsida > Asparagales > Iridaceae > Iris > Iris pallida. Next base: position 20,765 of record JANAVB010042058.1, on the reverse strand, counting down.
ATATTTAAGTTAGTATGGTTAGACTAAATTTCATGACTAGGTTTTGCTAATTAGAGACTTTAACTAGACTAATTTAGCCTCAACCTAAAATCTATTCCTAATTTAAATCAAATAGGACAAGTGGGGGGATGTTTTAGACATTTGTAAATAGGGACAAACCTTCCATAGGTGGCCAGCCATGAATAGGAGGGGAGTGAGTCATCCTCTCATTTGTTATTATCCACAAATTCTCTCTCTTATTCTTTCCCAAATTTTGAGAGGAACCACCATTGATTTCATCTCCAAATCAATCCTTTCTTCCACCAAATCTCCTTCATTTCTTTTCTACTCCATAAAGAGAGGGTGCTAGCCAAGTTTGGAAGAATTTGGCTCTTGTTCGTGTCCATTTGGAGGTCTCTTCGTGTCGGTGTCATGTCGTAAGGATTTCTCTTGGAATCCCTCTCCCGGAAGGTAAAATCTCCCCTCTATTTCACTCCTACTTGCATATGGATCATTTGGAGCCCATAGGAATGACCCCCAATGTTTGTGTCTCCATTGTGTCCATTTTTGATCCACTTGGAGATCAATATGTGTGTTCTTTGTTGAGTTTTGTGTCCAAGTGGGAAACCCCCAATGTTGGACACCTCTTGTGTTTGTGATATTGTTTGAATGAATATTTTCCTATTTAATCTCAGATTTTAGATGTTAGATTGTTGTTCTTGATGTATCTATGCTCGTATCATAATGTATCATATTCATTTTATATTTAGATTTGTGTGTCTCTTTTTATATATATACATAACTAGTGTCTCTCTCTCTATATATATATATATATATATATATATATATATATATATATATATCTTGTGGTTGTGTGTGTGTGTGTCTATATTATTTATGTATCTTGATTATATGTTGGTGTGTGTGTGTGAGTGTTGTTGGTTGTGTTGTGGTAGAGAGTGGTGGTTGTAGTAGTAGTTGAAGTAGTGGTTGATGGTGGTGAAGGGGGCAGCAGCTAGCAAGCAGGGTGCAGCAGCAGCTAGCAGCAAGCAATGCGGTAACAGCAGCAGCAATGCATGCCTTGCAGCCCCATTTTGATCCCATTTGAACCCCATATTGCCCCATTGATGCCTACTATTAGGACCCTTAGATACCTTATCTAACCCACTAGTTTGGCCTTAGTTTAGTGCCTTAGTGTGGTGTCTAGAGTGTGGGTTAGGACTAGAGTTGTGAGTAGTATTATGAGTGAGATAGTGTTGGTGCTAGTGTTGTGTTAGTAGTGGTTAGTTAGGATAGTGGCTTAGATAAGTTAGTATCCTAGTAGACTAATTAGTGTGACAAACCTAGACACTAGGAGAGTGTGGAAGAGTTAACTAGGAAGGTTTAGTGGAGTGTAGAATGTGGTATCTCAAGATACCATAGTGTATCATGATGATACACTAAGGTAATATTGAGATGACAAACATGACCATAAGCTGGACTAGATGTCTAGGAAACCCATATTTCTTGGTAGATAAACCTTAGATAGGATAGTATCTAGCTACCCAAAGGAGCCTAGGCTAGTATTTTGAGGATTAGCGGGGTTTTCTTTGTAATGGGGCAAGGTATCGGAAATACCTTGTAAAGGATAAATGTTAGGATATTGGGTAATATAAGGTATTAGGTTTCTGATTGCTAGATGGGGTTAGAAATAGGTTGTCTTGGTAGGTAATGACTAGATGAGGGTAGTTTATGCTAGTCTTGACCCCCGTTGACCAAGAGTTAACTTTTTGACCGAAAGTCAACTTCAAGTCAACGCTTGACCTAGAATCGACCCAAAACCAAACCAGAGTTGACCAGTTGACTGAAAGTCAACTGTTAGTCAACATTGGACTAGTTTGACCTAGGGTTGACTTAGAGTTAACCAGAGTTGACCAGTTAACCAAAAGTCAATTGTAAGTCAACATTTGACCTAGTTTGACTTGGATTGACTTCCTGTAACCTTGTTTGACCTTGGTTGTCCTAGTGTGACCTAGTTTGTCTCAATATGACCTAGTATGACCTAGTTTAGCTTGGTGTGACTTAGTTTGACCTAGTTTTGACTTAGACTTGCATATCATGACTAGATTAGCTTTTCTTTCATTATTAAACCCTGTTTGGACTCATGGTATCTCATCTTTAAGTTTGTGATTACTCTGAGCATCTGTTCACCTTATCAGCTTAGGACCACATGCGAGTACATTCACTGATAGTTTTTATTGTCTTGATATCTGCTATATTCGATTTAGTTGTAGTGTCTTACTTGATTTTCATACACGATAGTTCACAGACTAGTATATGTTGGATCATGACATGAGATATTGTTCCTAGATTTCTTGTATATTGGTATATTTCCTGTCTTATTTCCTGTACTTGTATAGACACCGATTCCTAAGGGGACTTGCTACCCTCTTACGGAATCCCGTGTCATGACGTGTGATGTCTGGATCCTTTATACTATTCGGGGATGGAGAGTTAATAGTGGTTATGTGATCAAAATCCCTACCTGTTCTTCACACTTGTACTTGTTACTTGTTCATAGCTACCCTCGCTCACGATGGGTAAAGCCTGACCCCACTTGTTCATAGCTTTCCATGGACGGCTTGATCCTGCTCCGTTATACACTTGTTCATAGCCGGTAAGATGGAAAGCCTGATCATATTTTCCAAGCCGATCACATAACGTACTAATAATTCAAGGCATATTTTATATTTATTTATCATAGGAGGCTAAGTTCTGTTCGGAAGAAGGGTTACAATCCCGGTCCTTGTTTGGTTTACGGGTTGTAACTTAGTTTCCGAATAGTTTCCAAGTCATCCTATAAATTATCGTCCTATTCAGTACTCACATCCTGTTATATATTTTCTGTTGATTTTGTCTTGTATTTCACATGTTCTACATGCTCTTATGCTATACCTTGATTGGAGGCTAAGTTCTGTTCGGGAGAAGGGTTACAATCCCGGTCCTTATTTGGTTTAAGGATTGTAACTCGGCTTTCGAATAGCTCCCAAGTTTTCTATATCTTTGCCTTGTATTTTATTATACTGTCTCTTATAGAATTTGTCAATTCATATGGAACTGCTGTTAGTATTTGTACTTGCTTATTTTTCTGACAGGATACTGTTGATATATTACAGATGTTTCTGAGGCAGACTGCTCGACCTTCTTTGGGGTCGAGATAGATGGAGGCTTAGGCCAGGATTATGGCCTATTAGTTGAGCCACTAGACTTTGCACTCCCAGAGCAGTTAGCTTAGTTAGGCTTGCCTAGACTGTGATCCAGCTTTCGTTTTAGACTGTAGTAGCTTATATTTATATTTTGTGACTCTGTGATGTTGTTTGTTTCTCTCCGGCTGTGTTGGATGTTGAACTCATTTCCTGTTTTCACACCTATCATATTTCCTTTCTGTGCTATCTATCTTAGTTTTATTTTGTGATTGAGTTATGCCATATATATTCCTCCGTACGGAGATGATAGGTACCCTTATATTTTGTCTAGTTGTAGTATTTATAGACGAACTGTACATCGTTATACTGCCGATTTTGCGGCGTAGGCTGGACGTAACTACGTGCTCGTGTCCCTAATCAGGGTGCGGGTCGTGACACATTTTTGTGGTGGCCCATGCAGCAGGTCTGTGTCGTAATTATTACGATCTCGTAATGGTGCTCGACTTAGAGTACTAATTACAAGCCTGCGACTAGGACATAGGATCTAGGATATGATAGGAGTTACTCAATCATATTTTAGGAAAATTTTGATCTTTTGATTACCATGACAACTCTTCTTGCATTGAATTCAATTGTCCTTCCTTGATATTCCTTATCATGTGCCATATTGATCTCATTGTTTAAATCTATCCTCACGATGACGACTACCCGCTCTCAGGCAGCAGGATTTAGTGCTGTTCCAGAGAGGCCCGATTCGGTAGGACCTCCACCTCCGGCTGCAGGAGCTGCAGTTGAGGGAGTTGTCACCTCAGTTCCTGCCCTTCAGACGGGAGTAGTAACGACAGTTCCAGGAGGTCTTCCACCTTCAGCAGCGGGATCGTCTATAGTCATTCCTGAGTCTTCCATCGTCGCCTCCGCTATCGACTGATGCACAGCAGATAATGGCCCTTCTACAGCAGATGATGCAGACCCAGAGGGCCCAGGCAGAGGCACAACAACATCAGGATAACGCATTCCACCGCCAGAAAAAGGTGCTACGACAGAGCATGGAGAACTCCCACTAGCTAGCGATGGCAGGAGTTAAGAGGGTAGTCTCGGGTACAGTTCAGGGTGCCCCAGTTCAGCAGTAGGGTCAGGGGAGGCCTGGCACTTGCCTAGATTTCAGAAAGATAAACCCGAGGGACTTCAAGGGTACCGAGGGTATCCTGTATGTAGATGACTGGTTTTTTGGACGTCTAGAGGAGCCTGGAGTTAGTAGAGGTTCCGAGGGGACTATGGGTCACAGCTGCGGCGAGTCAGTTCTTCGACATCGCCTTGACGTGGTTTCGCACGGATCTTTGTGCGTCAGTGAGAGGTTTGACATGAAAGAACTTCAGACGGCTCTTCAAGGAGAAGTTCTACCCTGATGTGGCTCTGACAGCTCTGGAGGCCCAGTTCGTCGGATTGGTGCAAGGGAACTCGTCGGTGGACGAGTATGCTGCAGAGTTTTTTTGTCTGAGTAGGTTTACACCAGATCTGATCCAGGATGAGGGGTATAAGGCCCACAAGTTCCGGAGGGGCCTTATTCATGCGGTTCACACTTGTACTTCCGGGCGACGCGATGCGACCTTCAAGCAGATACTGATAGAGGCGCAGATAGCAAAGAAGGACTTCGGCCTCAAGCCGAAGAGGGGCAGCGATGTACTTGGAGCAAGCTCTAGTACGGGGCCGACGAAGCGCCCTCACTTCCAGCAGAGGCAGATTCAGCAGCAGCCTCAGTTACAGCTTTAGAAAGCACCATCACGTGCCCACCAGCCGCAGGGTCAGGGTCAGAGACAGGCCATACAGTGTACTTTCTGCGGGAAGCTGGGGTACACCCGGAAGGTTTGCCGGATGAGGCTGGTAGTTTGTTTATTCTGTGGAGCTCCAGATCACTAGATGAAGAACTGTGCTGCTCGTGCAACCAGACAGGCAGGCCAGGACAGAGTAGGCTAGGGGAGGCCAGCATAGGCGAGCTTTTGCCATGACAGTTGAGGGCACTCAGGCAGTAGCAGGACAGATTGCAGGTTCCAATCTTTCGATCTCATTTTCGTATTTTTTTCCTTATAACTGTCTTGAAATTCAATTCCATCTGTTCCTTGATCGTTTGATGAAATTTTGTTCTTGTGATGTGATATTCTTTTGAGATAAGTCGTATGGGCTAGGTCGCCTCGATTATGAGATTTTAGAATCCTCTAGGGTCATGTTAGCAGGCATAGTGAGGACATATAGTCGGATTATGGACGTATTTCTCGGGTATGGGAATTTAAGGTTTTCGTTGCCAAGCATGCGACAATGCAAAAATTTTAAATACCATGATTCTAGAGGTATGTACCTTAGTCGAGGACTCTGTGATTATCGTAGCCTTGCTCACTAGCATGACGGAGATTCTGAGTATCATGATTTTGGACAGACGCGTATGATTATCGAACTGCATAATTTTGAGATTTTGTTTGTGGGGTGTTTGACCTATAAGGAGCACTACCACCTAAATTTTGAGGATGAATACTTCTAAGGTGGATAGACTTGTAGCACCCAGTTTCTAATTGAGGGTAATTTTAAAATTTATAATTTTAGTCATTTATTTATTGTCACTTAAGTCATGCTTGATTTTGGAGATTTTAATCATTTTAAAATTTTTAGCCATGACTTGAGATTTTGATGTTTTGCTAGTGAAACCCTAGAGACTTTTTGACCTAGAGCCTAACCATGTGATTAGGATATTTTTGTGTCATTTCTGGCCTAAGGGTATTTTGGTCATTGGACCTCTTTGATTTATATTTTGATATTTATTGCATTGATGATTGTTTATTTGACTTTTGATAGGTGTGATTTTGTGTTGGTTTTATTTTCGTGTCGGACACGTAACAGTTTTTATTTGCAAGTGTTGATGTGCCTCAATAGATTTTTTATTTTGCTGAATTTTTTTTTGGAAGTATTGAGTGGGATTGTTTTCTGCATGTGTTTCTTGTGATTGCTTTATTTTAATTTCGAGGACAATTTTTTTAAGGTGGATAGATTTGTCACCCCCAGTTTTTAAGAACAGGGGTATTTTGGTCATTTTTTTTCAGAATATTTTTGAAATTTATTTTATTATTTACGATAATGTTTTGGGATTATTTGAGCCGGGTTCGAATTTCAACTCAATCCGACTTGTATTGGGGACTCGGGGGTAGCTTTGACTCTAGTGGGACCCACGTATTAGTTAGATATGGCCCACATATGGCAATATTTAAGTTAGTATGGTTAGACTAAATTTTATGACTAGGTTTTGCAAATAGGGACAAACCTTCCATAGGTTGCCGGCCATGAATATGAGGGGAGTGAGTCATCTTCTCATTTGTTATTATCCACAAATTATCTCTCTTGTTCTTCCCCAAATTTTGAGAGGAACCACCATTGATTTTATCTCCAAATCAATCATTTCTTCCACCAAATCTCCTTCACTTCTTCTCTACTCCATGAAGAGAGGGTGCTAGCCAAGTTTGGGAGGATTTGGCTCTTGTTCGTGTCCATTTGGAGGTCTCTTCGTGTCGGTGTCGTGTCAGAAGGATTTCTCTTGGAATCCCTCTCCTGAAAGGTAAATTTTTTCCTCTATTTCACTCCTACCTGCATATAGGATCATTTAGAGCCCATAGGAATGACCTCCAATGTTTGTGTCTCCATTGAGTCCATTTTGGATCCATTTGGAGATCAATAGGTGTGTCCTTTGTTGAGTTTTGTGTCCAAGTGGGAAACCCCCAATGTTGGACAACTCTTGCGTTTGTGATATTGTTTGAATGAATATTTTCCTATTTAATCTCAGATTTTAGATATTAGATTGTTGTTCTTGATGTATCTATGCTCGTATCATAATATATCATATTCATTTTATATTTAGATTTGTGTCTCTTTTTATATATATACATAACTAGTGTATATATATATATATATATATATATATATATATATATATATATATATATATATATATATATATATATATATATATATCTTGTGGTTGTGTGTGTGTCTATATTATTTATGTATCTTGATTATATGTTGGTGTGTGTGTGTGAGTGTTGTTGGTTGTGTTGTGGTAGAGAGTGGTGGTTGTAGTAGTGGTTGTAGTGGTGGTTGAAGTGGTGGTTTATGGTGGTGAAGGGGGCAGCAGCTAGCAAGTAGGGTGCAGCAGCAGCTAGCAGCAAGCAATGCGGCAGTAGCAGCAACAACAACAATGTATGCCTTGCAGCCCCCTTTGCAGCCCCATTTTGATCCCATTTGAACCCCATATTGCCCCATTGATGCCCCATTGATGCCCCACTATTAGGACCCTTAGATACCCTATCTAACCCACTTGTTTGGCCTTAGTTTAGTGCCTTAGTGTGGTGTCTAGAGTGTGGGTTAGGAGTAGAGTTGTGAGTAGTGTTATGAGTGAGATAGTATTGGTGCTAGTGTTGTGTTAGTAGTTGTTAGTTAGGATAGTGGCTTAGATAAGTTAGTATCCTAGTAGACTAATTAGTGTGACTAACCTAGACACTAGGAGAGTGTTGGAGAGTGAACTAGGAAGGTTTAGTGGAGTGTAGAGTGTGGTATCTCAAGATACCATAGTGTATCATGACGATACACTAAGGTAATGTTGAGATGACCAACATGACCATAAGCTAGACTAGATGTCTAGGAAACCCATATTTCTTGGTAAGTAAACCTTAGATAGGATAGTATCTAGCTACCCTAAGGAGCCTAGGCTAGTATCTTGAGGATTAGCGGGGTTTCCTTTGTAATGGGACAAGGTATCGGGAATACCTTGTAAAGGATAAATGTTAGGATATTGGGTAATATAAGGTATTGGATTTCTGATTGCTAGATGGGGTTAGAAATAGGTTGTCTTGGTAGGTAATGACTAGATGAGGGTAGTTTAGGCTAGTCTTGACCCCCGTTGACCAAGGGTTGACTTTTTGACCGAAAGTCAACTTCAAGTCAACGTTTGACCTAGAATCGACTCGAAACCGAACCAGAGTTGACCAGTTGACTGAAAGTCAACAATTAGTCAACATTATACTAGTTTGACCTATGGTTGACCTAGAGTTGACTAGAGTTGACCAGTTGACCAGTTGACTAAAAGTCAAATGTAAGTTAATATTTGACCCAGTTTGACCTAGTTTGACTTGGATTGACTTCCTGTGACCTTGTTTTACCTTGGTTGTCCTAGTGTGACTTAGTTTGTCTCAGTATGACCTAGTATGACCTAGTTTAGCTTGGTGTGACTTAGTTTGACCTAGTTTTGACCTAGACTTGCATATCATGACTAGATTAGCTTTCCTTTCATTATTAAACCCTGTTTGGACTCATGGTATCTCATCTTTAGGTCTGTGATTACTCTGAGCATCTGTTCACTTATCAACTTAGGATCACAGGTGAGTACATTCACTGATAGTTTTCATTGTCTTGCTATCTGCTATATCCGATTCAGTTGTAGTGTCTTACTTGATTTCCAGACACGATAGTTCACGGACTAGTATATGTTGGATCATGACATGAGATGTTGTTCCTAGATTTCTTGGTATATTAGTACATTTCTTGTCTTGTTCCCTGTACTTGTATAGACACCGATTCCTAAGAGAACTTGCTACCCTCTTACGGAATCCCGTGTCATGACGTGTGATGTCTGGATCCTTTATACTATTCGGGGATAGGGAGTTATTAGTGGTTGTGTGATCAAAATCCCTACTTGTTCTTCATACTTGTACTTGTTACTTGTTCATAGCTATACCCTCGCTCACGATGGGTAAAGCCTGACCCTACTTGTTCATAGTCGGTCAGATGGAAAGCCTGATCATGTTTTCCAAGCCGATCACATAACGTACTAATAATTCAAGGCACATTTTATATTTATTTATCATAGGAGGCTAAGTTCTGTTCGGGAGAAGGGTTACAACCTCGGTCCTTGTTTGGTTTACGGGTTGTAACTTAGTTTCCGAATAGTTCCCAAGTCATCCTATAAATTGTCGTCCTATTCAGTACTCACATCCTGTTATATATTTTCTGTTGATTTTGTCTTGTATTTCACATGTTCTACCTGTTCTTATGCTATACCTTGATTGGAGGCTAAGTTTTGTTCGGGAGAAGGGTTACAACCCCGGTCCTTATTTAGTTTAAGGGTTATAACTCGGCTTCCGAATAGCTCCAAAGTCTTCCCATATCTTTGTCTTGTATTTCATTATACTGTCTCTTATAGAATTTGTCAATTCATATGGAACTACTATTAGTGTTTGTACTTGCTTATATTTCTGACAGGATATCGTTGATATATTACAGATGTTTCTGAGGCAGACTGCTCGACCTTCTATGGGATCGAGATAGATGGAGGCTTAGGCCAGGACTGTGGCCTGTTAGTTGAGCCACTAGACTTTGCACTCCCAGAGTAGCTAGCTTTGTTAGGCTTGCCTGGACTGCGATCCAGCTTTTGTTTTAAACTGTAGTAGCTTATATTTATATTTTGTGACTCTGTGATGTTGTTTGTTTCTCTCCAGCTGTGTTGGATGTTGAACTTATTTCCTGTTTTCACACCTATCATATTTCCTTTTCGTGCTATCTATCTTAGTTTTGTTTTGTGATTGAGTTATGCCATATATATTCCTCCGTGCGGAGATGACAGGTACCCTTATATTTTGTCTAGTTGTAGTATTTATAGACGACCTATACAGCATTTTATCGCCAATTTTGTGGCGTAGGCATGACGTAACCACGTGCTCGTTCCCCTAATCAGGGTGCGGGTCGTGACAGGCTACAAGGTCCTCATGTGTGGCTGGAATAACAGAATCGCCTGTAACTGAAAAAATCTTTCTATAAGAACTACTTGATCAATCTAATCATTAACCTAGTCAGATTTATTGTGAATTCCTGACCGTGGTAACCAGGAATCCATATCCTAGACATGATGCAAGACGAGACATGTAGCTTGTACAGGCACAATCAAGAAAGTCAACCACGGTGTCAAGACAAGAGTTACTTAGCAAGTCAGGGTAGCTGTCGCAATAGCCTTTCAAGATTATACATGTCATGTCAGGTTACTTGTCATGTCAAGAGTACTTGTCTGCAGTGCATCTCGATGGCCGCTTATCGATAGTTATCAAGACGGGTTCATATTATCATGTTCAATTCAAGTTCAAGTTATTATCTTAAGACTATCAAGTGTCAAGTCGGGTCGTCGCAATTTAGGCAAAGTATAGAAAAACATGCAAAGAAGATCGAGAACACCCATGTGTGATTGAAACTATAAGTCACATATGAACTCTGATTAAAGAGAGACAGAAAGATTCTTAAAGCCAAGATAAAGATCTATAACTTTCATGTTTTGAGCTTGCAAGGTGTACGAGGTGCAAGGTGCGTGTAACGTCCCAGTCCCAAAATACGTAGGACTAGGAACGTAGACATGCCAGGCTGTATTCATACGAAGTATACTCCAATATATGGAAGCCTCGTATAAATATATAAGCTGTAAAATGCAGTAGAACCATAACTAATCTCATCCACACAACATAAATGAATAAAAGATATCATATAATGATAATGAATTAGTCTTGATACAACATGTTGGGCGGAGACAAATCCACTACCAACAAATAAAAGAAATACTATGATACACAAAAGAATAATTGGGCGAGTGAAGCGAAGACGATCAAAACGCAATCATCCTCGAAGGAAATGGAGATGGCCACGGCTAAGCTAGAGCACCTGCGAAAGACTAAAAGCACACACCTGGAGAGATAACCAGGTCCTCCGAGGGACGTAACAAGACATATAATATCATGCCATATAAACTGACTAAATATTGCTCAAATAAATAAGTCAATCGAATTATAACATGGTCCAATATGCACCTACTGAACGAGCGTACCATCCCCCCGACCAAACAAGGACAGGAGATGGTAAACTAATTCACGGTGACGTATCTTTCCATGCTAATAATCCAATATGGTATCCGGACCCCAACAAGGTTCAATACCTTCTCATCGAAGTAGTAAGTCACACCTACAACCAAACAAGGACAAGATGTGACGAACTAATCCGCGACAAGTTATTGTCCCAAGCCACGATCAGATACAAGTACTCAAACCAAAAGTACTCGTACCTAACGGATAAAGGTGCCTATCCATTCTAGGTGAAATGTAGTTAAGAACAATCCTCCCTACGCATGGGCCCTGGCTAAATAGGATCAGGCATAGTTCCCCGCTTGGGCACCAGAGGCCCCATCAGTAAGAGCATGACGTTCCGCAGAATCGTCAGCGGTCAGTCAGTAATCATGGGTCATCAACCCGTATCTCCAACGGAGAGTCCGGGTCACAAGGGAAGTGCATCGAAGCCCATACGCTAAGGAATTGTCCTTCCCGTCCCAATGCCTACTGTGTTGTATCCACAACACAAACCACTATAACTGCTAAGTCAAACTAGCATGCAATCTCTATTAGCGGTTATTCCTATCGCACGGCTTATACGTACTGGTGGCCAGCCAATCACGCACTTCCGTATCTTACATGTGACACACAACTTCATGGTACAACGTGTCAAGGCCAATGAATGCAACACACAATGTGGTCCCTTAAATCTAGGTTTAATGTGTAAGAAAACTAATACATAGCAGGAAATATAAATGAACAGTAAGTTCTAACAGTTATGCCATGTATCACAGTTTATTTTGCATAAAAAAATAAATAATGCATGAAATATGAGCTAAAATAAATAAACAGCAAATGGCAAGGTGTCTTGCCTGGTAGGACGCCTGGTGTACTACAATGATCAAGGTGGCACGAACTGCAACTTCGATGTAACCACTATGCAAGGTGACCTCTGATGGTGGCACGGACAGTTCTATTGGATCCAGAAGGGTCAAATTGGTTAGGGTGGACATAAGGTAGTCTCGAAATGGGCGAAGGAATAGGAAAGATTGGGATTGGTCACGGTCGAAAGAATAGAAGAAAATTTGATCAATAATAAATATATATGTTTTTAGAAAGTACTTATAGATATATTTACTAGTAAAACAATTTTGATAAATACTCGAAAGCAGAGGAATAAATAGATTTAGGCTAAAACCCAAAGTTTGTAAAAATAAAATTTTGGTAAACTGTTACTACTTGAAAATCGAGGAATATTTATAACTATTTGGAAAAAGTACTTATTGTATTTGAAACTATATATATATATATATATATATATATATATATATATATATATATATATATATATATATATATATATATATATATATATATATATATATATATATATATATATATATATATATTCTAGCCCAAAATACTTTAGATAATTATATGAAAAATCTAGGAAAACATTTTTAGGAATAAAATTAAAGTTGTCCAAATACCCTTTTGAGGTCAAAGCTATATTTGAAATTCTATGTAGAGAACACAAAACTATACTTTTGCTTAAAAAATATTTTCTGGAAAAATATACCTTAATAAAAATAATTTAAAATAATACTAATAGTTTTATTAATAAATATAATAATAATAATAATAATAATTAATAATATAATAATCATTAATAATAATAACTAATAATAATTAATAATAATAATAATCATAATAGGATACACTAAGCTGCTCTCTTTAACTTCAAGTATGGGCGAGAGAGAGATTGTAACATAAAACAAATTCAGAGAGAAGGGGGGAAAAAGTTCGAGAGAGAGATGGGGAATGGTCGGTGGTCCGGTGGCGGTCGGACGCCGACGGGGAGAGGCGGAGAAGAGAGGGGACGCGCGGCGGTTCGAGATCGGCGGTGAGAGGGAAGGGCGACTAGGGGCGGCGCCGTGGAGGACAGAGCGGCGGCGGCGCTGGACTGAGCTAGGTCGGCGAGGATAGGCGGTGACGGAGTTCGCCGGGGAAGGAGCGGAGGAAGGGAGAGGGAAGTCGGAGAGGAGGCGGAGTTCGGTGGTCCGGCGGATCTGTCGGGAAAACGTCGGTGGTGGACGGCAGAGGTGAGGGCGAAGGACTCGGCGAGGGGTGTGTGGAGCTTGGACGGCACGCTCGGGCACGGGGATGCACGGCCGGCGGCGTGTTGGGCTCGCTGACAGCGGAAAGAGGTGGGGAGCGGCTGTGGAGGTTCGGGCTCACGGAGGCTGCCGCCGTGCGCGGCGGAGCGCCGCTCTCACGGATGCTGAGATCACCATGGCTAGGCGCGGCTCGCCGCGAGCCTAGGTCAGCGGATCGCAGACACCGACTCTCGCCGGGCTCGACTGGGCTCGAGGCGGAGGAAGAGACGCGCGGCACGGAGGAACGTGGTGGAGGTTGTGGGGGTCGTACGACGCAGAAATTTATGTACTTGTACAAGAAGATAAATAGTGGATGGGGTAGGGGATACGGACACGATGCACTGCACGTTTGTGGTAGAAAATTTTGGAGAAATAATGAATGATGAAAATTGGAGGAGTACCTGCCTATTTATAGGATGTGGAAATTTCCAATTGGATAGGAATTAGGAATATTTAAAACCCAAAGTAGATAATTTTCTACTTAATTTAAAATAATGAAATCAAATCCAAATCCAATACAAATCCAATTTAAATCTAATTAAATTCTTGGTTTAAAAATCAAATGGGATAAATCAAATTTCAAATATTTAACTATTTAATTTATTCCATAAACTCAAATCAAGATTTAAATCGCCACAATAATTTCAAAATATATTTTCCAAAAATACAATAATAATAATTTCAAAAATACTACTATTATTTAAATGCACTAATAAATAATTAAAATAATATTTATAAAGAATATTATTTATTATTAGTAACTGCTATAAACGAAAGGCTTTCATAAATAAAATCGTAGACTTTGGAAATTTTAGTATGATAACTAAAAATAATTATTATATATATTATTTTGAAAATAGAAAAATGTTTTTCTAAATTATGTACACTCGCACATAATCGCACTCGTCGAGCAAATTCGAAAAAGAAATAAAAGGTCATACGCGACGTATAATACGACAACGCGACATATATTACAAAATTTTAAATCAGTACTAAATTTAATAAAAAAATAGTAGAAATTTTAGGGATTTTACATCCTACCCAACTTAAAAGAATTTCGTCATCAAAATTAAGAATTAGTAGGGGGTGAGAGGACACAAGGGGGTATCAATGGGGATCCAACGATGACAATGTTTTCACAAAATCATGTCGTAAGAAATCGCGATCTAGATCGTAGAAAAATAATACGGTATGGTCATGGGTAATTAATGGGGGTCACGATTAAGAGAATGAAATAGATTCACTTAAATTAAGTGATTAGAGGGTCTTGATAGGGCCGAGTAGTTTAGGATGAAGATATAGCAACATCGAGTGGTAATGGTCATAATTGATAGGACAACTAGAGGAATTTCAAGTATTACGCCTTCGTCCTTGGAAAAATTGGTGAAGGCGAAAGCAATATAGAGTTCGAAAAAGGCGTTATCGAATACGAATACAAATACATGATTCAAGAACGACCGAAAAATTTCAAATGGAGTTGCCAAGGCAGTCGCGGATGGGACTCTAGAGGACAAGTTTAGCTATGTCCCCATCCACGTAGAACGATAGATAAAAGCGAACCAAAGTGCACTCGGTTGATCAGACCATCATGCACTGGTTCTGATTAGACAATATGTTAGTGAGAGCGCGCTCAATAGCATAAGTCATTAACAAACTCGATAAATGGATGAGTTTGCAAAACTAGATTATAGTAGCAACATTAGTCAAGGTGGTAAAAATATAGGCACGAGATTAAGATTGAAATAAGGAACAAATATGAATAGTCTAAGAGTCATAGGAATCTAAGTCTTGTTTATTCCTATACTATCATTCTACAGTTTTATTGACCAAGGCTTGGTTGACCAAATGGGTTAAATTTCTCTAGTCTCTATGGGCTAGATAGTACTATTGGTATTTCCTTAATGGTCAAGGGTGTGTCAAGTCGTGGGGTATTCTACCCATCTTAAAAGAATTAAACTAATGGTGTTTGGGACAGCTAACTAATAGGGTCAATCTTTAGCAAGCACGAAGGAAAGATAAGGATAATGATAGAAGGAATCAAGCAAGATGCAATCGATGAGTCAAACGGTAGATTAAAAAAAGTGGTCAAGTATGTCACACCCCACTCCCAAATGTATGGAATTAGGGCCTAACCTGGCCAGCTGATACGACCTAGAGTGAGCTATCCTAATTTAATGGACTCACTTAGGTGTACTATGCTGTAAACGTAACTAACCAAACACAGGCAATATCTAAATCTCATCCACAAATGACATAGAAAGAAAGTGCTGAATATAAACACAGAGTGGTCTGAATATCCAAATACAACTGAAAGGAAATACAGGTCTGGTGGAAACAATCCCACGGTACATCAAAATGAAAGTACATGAATGGAAGATAACTAGCTAAGAGTATCAGCTAACTAGATATGAAACTCTCAGCCCAAGTAGCAGCATACCGAGGTCAAGGAAACTCCTCGGGGTAGACCTCGTAGTCCTCGCCAAAGTCTCCCGCCTCAGCTCCGGCACCTGTATATCGTCGAGTATGTGTGCTCGTCGGGATCTGGAAAAGAACCAGGTCCTCAGGGGACATAGCAAGATACAAATAGGGACATACCATAAAGTAAATACTGATCTAACATAAGGAGAAACGCTAACCAGTCTAAGTGAATGCATACAAAGACAACTTTGGAACGTATGGGTAGGTGAAAAGTAATGTCGTCGAAGCACAGGCCGACATCGGATCACGAGCCGAAGGATTTGCGTCAGAACACGGGCCGAGCGTCGGATCACGAGCCGATAAGCTCAATACTAGCGTCCTCCCGACTGAACCTAGCGTGCAGCTAGTGGCTGCTGCCGGAGATGTACCTACTAGTAAGGGCCCATGCCAACAACGGACCATCCCTGAGGCTAACATAAAATAATGTAACTGTCTGTCCCATATGCCTACTGGTTGTCTTTCCCGCCCCGTGATGTATAAGTCGCATCCACGACCCAACATCTACTCTCTATGAAGAGTCAGCTATCTAGGACAATCACTACCCTATATGTGCCGTCACATGAGCCACTCGCACTGATGGCCAGTCGAGAGCGACAGCGCAGTGCCTACGATCTGATCTCACTCAGTGCCGTATCGTAACACGTGTCATGGTCTAGGGAGTTGTAACAATAACTCCGCAGCTAAGGGTACGTCATCTAGAACTAAGCTAAGTAGGTAGTCCTAGTGTCGATGTCCACATCGACCATACCCAGGGAAATCCCGGAATCTACTAATCAAGTCTACGCTAACAAGAATATAATAATGTATATATAAAGACAGTAGATGTAAGGCAAGATATACTTGCCTTCAATCCCGCTATGTGCCAACAGAGCTCCGGTCTCTCCTGTCGCAACCACGCCATCCAAGAGACCTACAAGTGGGAGTCAGATGTGTAGCAGCATGGCTTTAAGTATAAGTGGGAGATTTGTAACAGTATACTGAAAAGCAATGCTTTGAGTATAAGTGGGAGATTGTTAGGGTTATATACTAAAAGCATCACTTCTGTAGTAACCTTATTTTTTTAAATTTTGAATGAGAATCATATGGGCAAATGTTTGCATATTGTATTTGTTGCAAGTGTTAATACAAATGTCTGATATTCTATATTGTAGATAATATGGTGTGTGGTGTCACACATAAGATCATATTATCAGTTTTCTATGGAGTATATAAATAGTTCACAACCTAGATGGACTTGGACAATCTATTGGAAAGGTTGTAGTGTAATCTGGTATTAGTCTATCTTGACTATAGGTTTACACTAGTACACTTTGTGTGTATTGAACAGGACAACTTGAGGTTGTTCTCTTTGTACTGACTACATAAGAGAACAAACACCTCTGTTATTATGGATGCTTGTACTCTTAATCCGGATATAATAACGGACATGTATATGCAATGTGCATTACTTTGACTCATAAAAGAGTGAGATTCATTATGGATCAACAACCTATATGAATTGGGTAATACATTGTATGTATGATGGCCTGTTGATTATAAATGGAATCCATGTCCCGATACATCGGGTTGATGATGTCCTATTAAGGAGCTCATAAGGATTGTCATGTAAACCCTGCAGGTGGATTATATCCGACATAACAAATAAAGTTGAGCGGTACTACTTAAGGATAAAAGATGTCGAATCAATATAGTTGTCAGTAACTTAATTTGATCGACGGACATACGATATCTTAACATGGGGAGCCAAACGAGCATATAATAAAAGGAGCCCACAAACATAATTTGGGATTAGGGAGGTAGTGCAACAATAGCTCATTAGTGGACCGAGCTATTGTTAATGGGCCTGGATTATGTGTTCGGGCTGAACACGAGATATCCAGATCCGTTAGGAGGCCTAACCCTAATTTCTCCTCATAGTCCCTGCCGTAGCCTATATATATCCTCTATTCTCTGGCTGCCAGATTGATGATTAGAAATCTGAAATTTTCTCTAAATTCGTGATTCACGTAAGCAGAGAAAGAGAGTGCTGCCAAGGAGAAGAAAAGGTTGGGAGATCGTCGCCCACACGACGTCCAACTCGAGGAAGGAATACATGCAAAAGATCTTGGGGTCGTCCACTCGAGATTGCCAGGAATTACCTATCTCCTTTTCGCCGTAGGTATAATTCGTGAACCCTAGTTTCCGCCTATGAAGGGTTAGAACACGTATTTGATCTGTTTAACTTTCTATCGATCAATACGCACACCAAAGGAAGGGTCCTGGGAATCCCCAGTTCTATCAGGTCCACTATCACCCAAACTGCATCACGTCCACTCGGGCTCCTCGGCAACCCTGTAACGAAGTCCATCGTGATATGCTCCTATTTCCACTCCGGTATGGGAAGTGGTTGGAGCAGTCCTGCGGACCTCTGGTGCTCAGTCTTGACTTGCTGACACACCAAGCACCTGGCTACAAAGCGGGCTATCTCTCGCTTCATTCCATGCCACCAATAATGCTGCCTCAGGTCTCTGTACATCTTCGTACCTCCTGGATGAATGGAATATGCTGAACTGTGCACCTCCGCCATCAGCTCCTGACGAAGCTCTCCATTGGAAACATAGAGGCGATTTCCATACCTCAGAGTCCCATCCTCATGAATGCATAATCCGGTCTGCATACCGACTTCTGTCCTTTGTCGAAGTCGCTGGAATCTGGCATCTGTCGGCAGTGCGACTCTGATCCTCTCTACCAATGAAGACTGCACCTGAAGGCTAGCCAACTGGCCATCTGCTCCTGGTAGTACCACCTCGATCCCCAACTCTCGTAGCTTCTCTAGAAGATGGGGCTGAGCTATCAACATGTACGCCATAGGCCTCCTGCTCAAAGCATCTGCTACGACGTTCGCCTTCCCTGGATGGTACTGTAGCTCGATCTCGAAGTCTTTCATTAGCTCCAACCACCGTCTCTGCCTCAGATTCAGCTCCTTCTGAGTGTAGACGTACTTTAAGCTCTTATGGTCCGTGAATATCTCTACCCTCTCACCATACAAGTAGTGTCTCCAAAGCTTCAGGGCAAAGATAACCGTGACAAGCTCCAAGTCATGGGTTGGATAATTCTTCTCATGAACCTTCAGCTGCCTCGAAGCATATGCTACAACCTTTCCGTGCTGCATCAAAACGCATCCCAATCCCTTTTCGAATGCGTCGTTGTAGATCACAAATCCTCCTGGTCCGGATGGTATAGTCAAAATAAGTGCTGTGGTAAGGCGCTTCTTCAGCTCATCAAACACCACTGGCACTCCTCTGTCCAGATAAACTCCTGCTCCTTCCGGGTCAAACGGGTCATCGGATCAGCGATCCTCGCGAAGTTCTCTACGAACCTCCGGTAATATTCGACAAGCCCAAGAAAACTTCTCACCTCCGAGACATTAGTAGGGGTCGGCCATGTCTCTACGGACGAGATCTTCGCTGGGTCCACAGATATACCCTCTTCGGAGATGACGTGTCCGAGAAAAGAGATACTGTCTAGAAAGAACTCGCACTTGCTCAGCTTGGCATAGAGTCTCTCGCTCCTCAACGTCTCCAACACAATCCGCAAATGCCTCTCGTGCTCATCGTGGCTCTTCGAGTACACCAATATATCATCGATGAAGACGACCACGAACTGATCCAAATACTGGTGAAACACTCTGTTCATCAGATTCATGAACACAGCAGGCGCATTGGTCAAACCAAAAGGCATCACCAGAAACTCGTAGTGACCATAACGAGTCCTGAAGGCTGTCTTCGGTATGTCCTCCTTTCGCACCTTCACTTGATGGTATCCCGATCTCAAGTCGATCTTCGAAAATACTCTGGCTCCAGTCAACTGGTTAAACAGGTCGTCGATCCGAGGCAAGGGGTACTTGTTCTTGATGGTCAGAGCATTCAAGGCTCTGTAATCAATGCACATTCGGACAGTCCCATCCTTCTTTGGCACAAATAAAACTGGGGCTCCCCAAGGTGAAGCACTCGGTCGGATGAATCCTATAGTCTGCAACTCCTCCAGCTGAAGCTTCAACTCATCTAGCTCCTTCTTCGCCAACCGGTACACATTAGAAGAGACCGGTGCTGCTCCTGGTACTAGCTCGATGGAAAACTCCACTTGTCTGTCAGGTGGAAGACCTGGCAGCTCCCCTGGGAAAACGTCTATAAACTCTGCAACAATCATCGGTAGTGCTGCCTCCATCGCCATGTAGACACCGACGGACCGGCCTACTCCTTGCTCTACGGCCCCTCTCATGAACTCAAACTCGGGACGATCTGACGGTCTGAAGATGACGCTCCCCCTCCGGCACTCCAAGACGGCATGATACTGGCTTAACCAGTCCATCCCCAAAACAACGTCAAAGTTTGGCATAGGAAATACCAAAAATCGAGCTCTCATCTTCCTCCCACATACAACTACAGAGCACGTCCTACACGTGCTAGTGACTGGAACGATCCCTCCACCCGTAAGAATCCTCCAACTCTTGGATAAGGGCGAGGTGGCTACTTTGTGCATAGCAACGAAACTACTAGATATGAAAGACATTGTGGATCCGGAATCGAACAGTGCAACAGCAGGCAAGGATGCAACTAAGATAGTACCTGTGATCGCCACTCCCTCTGGCTCCTCCTGCTCCGGTGCCATAGCAAAGATCTGCCCTCTCCTCTGAGCCTCTGTCTGCTGACGGTACTGCGTCTCCTGTGGGGGCAGTGGTCCCCACTGATATCCTGGTGCTCGCTGGGCTGCAGTCGCCTGTGCTGGTGGCCTAGATCTTGGAGGAGCTGGCCTAAGGGCCAACTGCTGAGCTCTGTCATTGCACTGTGGGCAATCCACGGCCTGATGCTGTCCCGATCCATACCTCAGGCATTGGTTGAGCCTCTTCCTGCACTCCCTCTGAAAGTGTTCCCTCTTGCCAAAGTGTTGACAAGTTGGAAGCTCCCTCTGCTGGTACGGTGCGGCTCTCTGCTGCTGGTGGGTCCCCGGGCGTTTGGTCGGGCCTCCAGTCTGAACTCTGGCTGGTGCAGCTGTCTGAGTAGGGCGTCTCGCGCTCAACGGATCCCGATTGA
>JANAVB010042057.1:0-18297 GCA_029216955.1 Iris pallida | reverse complement strand
CGCCAGGGATAGGGCTACATGCCCAATGGCCTGATACGTGTCTACATCGTGTCATGTGTTGACGCAAAGTGCGTATTAGAGGGGAAAAACCCAACTGCATAGCCAGTGCATGGCAAGTGTGGGTCGGATTTCATGTCCGACACAACACGACTCGAATCGAGACTTGGGGGCTGACATGTCAGTCAATGCCCCCTCGTCGACGCTAAAACTCAGACCACTATGTGTCCTGTACAGCAAGCACTAGGCCCTGAATAGTAGTACAGTACGCGCACACTATCACAGTGTGTTCGTGTCCTTATACTGACATAACACGACACAGAACCGACTCGACACTGACACAAAATCACACACGACACCAAACACCACAAATCCCATCAAACATATTTCAAAAATAATAAAAATTATATGGGTGTGGCATTTCATCAAACACCTAGACTAGGAAATGAATACGTGTCCGATATGGACACAAAACCAAATGCAAACGACACCAAACCTTCACTACAGCTAGGGGACATCTAGATCTAGGTACCATGCAAGAAAATAGAATTAAAATAGAATTTGAACGGTTTACCTATAGGTTGCAAGGATCAAGAAAAAGCCCCAAATCAAACGGTTTCCGTTGCTAGCCAAATCCTCCAAATTGCACAAAAACTGAAATCACTCTCCATAAACATCAAATAGAGGGTGATTAGAAACTATTGCAAAAGATTTGGATGAAAAAGGAATTAAAATGGATTTAATAGGAATTTGGGAAGTTGGGGATTTACCTTTTCTTCCTAAAAGTTGGTTGAGCACAAAAGAGGCAAGAACAAGTGAATGAGTGTTTAAATGGGGGGATAACCTAGGTTGGCCGGCCATGTAGTGCTGAAATTAGGGTTAGGGTTCAAGTCATGGGCCATGGGCTTAGTTGTATAAGTCATGAAATCAAAATCATAAGTCATAAGCCATTGCACCTATTTTTGATCCTCCTATTTAAAACTAGATTCTAAGTGACTAAAATAGAGTTGACTTGTAAGAATAGGGTCACACCATTACCTACTAAGTCACCATTGCTAGGGTTAGCTTCTAGAGCAGTCTACAAAATTTCAATTAGCCAAAGTCAAAAATAGAAATCACCAATTCAGTAAATTAAAATAAATTCAAAAATTTACCAAATGACCAAAATACCCTCAAGCTAAAATGTGGTAGTGACAGGTATAGTTGGTTCCATTAAATAAAGGGTACATATTTATGGTTTTGCCTTCATTGATGAATATAGATTTCACAGTTGCCATTTGTACTCTAGAGTGTTATACAAGATAACATGCTCTGATACCAATTATAGGACCATAGAGCACCTCTAGAGGGAGGCGAATAGAATATAGCATAATAATACTCCCAATTAAAATTAAGGCGTTAGTAACAAACTATAACAATAGAAAAATGAAAGATGAGTAAAGTAATTGAGTTCAGAAGAATAAACTCAAACACCAAGGTTTATACTGTTTTCCTCTTAGAGGACTAATCCAGTCTCGGAATGTCTAGCTCGATGTTGAATCCACTATAAAGTGAAACACAAGCTTTGATCCGATGCGCTTGCGGCTTCTTACTGACTCGTGCTTTTGAACCGAAGCACATGATTACTTCACAACCATAAGCTTTTGATGCGAAGAGCTTGTCGACTTCAAACTCGAATGAAAATAAAATTGTCTTCAAGATTTTTTACAACTTGAGCCAACTTCTAGATCTAACCGCACTAGCACTTGGCTGGCTAAGAGTTGTAAAGGTTAGGATAGGAATATTAAAAGCTCAAAGGAACATTTAAATAGATAGAAGAAGACAAGAATGTGTTAATATGAAAATGAATAAAACTCTTCTATTTATAGGATTTCTAAGGGACCGAATTCGGGCAGAGCTCGGTTTGCTAACATTTAAAATCAGAACATTGGGAGCTTGTTCTTCAAGTGGACTTGATCTTAGTGTTTGCTGGGTCAAGGTGACCGAGTTCGGTCCCCTTGTATTCATGAAGGTCCAGGTTTGATTTTATTTGTGTTGGGCTAGGTTTGAGCTAGGTTTTTGGTTTATGGACTGAACAGATTTTGAAAACAAGTTTAGGATATTATATAGAGAGGCCAGGAAGTTATCCAGGTGCCAAGTACATTTCGATGTACATATATTTCCTAAACTCAATAAAAAGCAAAATACATAATAAAATGGAAAACAACATGTTTATCAGACTCTGATGAAGACATGCCACAGTCATTGTAGTAGCAGTCTAATAACCGTCTTTAATAGTACATTATAAGTTGTATCAAACTAAGGGTTATTCGATTATCGAAATCAGGCTTGACCATGACCTATGGGCCAACATAAGTTGTGTGCATAAAGTTTTGGTGGATGGTCATGTGTTTTAGAATAGTATACATGCAAAAGACTTACGGTAATAGACGTTAGGATCATATCAGTCGAGAGTATCTTCTAGTATTAGGGATTGAAGTTGCACCTATTAGCTTTGTTCGAATTCTCTATCACTGGGCTAGGCTAAAATGCATATATTTCTGGGATGCCTAAAATATGTGCACGATCGAAACTAAGTCGTATTCTAAACTCAAATAAAATTACAGAAAAGATTGGGATGTGTTAAGTTATTTGTACGAATGTTAGAAACATGACAGTAATAATGAACTAAGATCAGTGATGAGTAAGTTGCACAAATAAAATATTAAAATGGTTGAGAGAATGACTGGATTGAGTATTTGTTTCGGTTTGACGATGAACCTTTTTCTAAGTGGTATACTATGTAATGCCCCGCATCGACACAGTACATTATGCAGAGTCGTTGATTCGAAGAAGTATTAATTCAGATTTGGTTTCATGGGCTACGAGCAGAGGCATGGTGTGAGCATCGTAATCTGGATTAGTCGGTTAGTACATAACAATACGAGAGTTCAAGGGATTTGAGCGATAGGCAAAACTGCATAGGTGGGCGGACTCTGACCCTTCTTTCCTACTTTGTCATGCATTAATAAATATACCTATTATGTGTTGGTTGAGTATAATGGCTAGTATAATTACCTTGCTCATTGAGCACTAAGTATAGAAAATTGCTCGTAGAACATTGAACAACTGTAGCAAAATGTGCATCAAGTACACATATCATAATAAAACATCGAATAACTCTATGGGTGAGTGCCACAGTGCACGAGTCATAATAAAACATTAAATTGTATCAATGAGAGCACCAAGTGCATGCGTCGGAGAACATTGAACACTAAGTGTAAACAATGAATAAATATTCGTTGAATATTGATATAACTGAACCAAAGTTCACATATATGCGATAATTACGTAGTATGGCTTCGTACACAAAGTGGGCAGTCGTGGCGCAATGCCACTGAATTGTCGGAATACAAAAGTTACTTCGTCAACGAAGTAAGCAGTTGTGGCATAATGCTACAGAAATGCTAATATGCAAATGGTAGGCTTCATCAATGAAGTGAACAGTTATGGTTTGAAACCACGATATTGTTGAAAGGGGTATGGTACCCACGAAACGGTTGGATGTGGATGGTGCCTCAAAATGTTCGTGGCCTACGAGTCATCGTTCAAAATATTGAGTTAGCATAAGTGCCACAGAACATTAGCTTGAATAGAAGTATGGAATACGAGTTGACATGTGAATTATGTTATTCAGATTTATTATCATGCTTATGTCATAGTTTTCTTTATTCACGTATATTGCATGATCACGGACAACTTGTGCACAAGATATTATTTTCCTTGAGATGGAATCACCAGGGCACCGGAACCGTTCAGCCTAGGGGAATTCATCACGCTCGCCTGAGGCATTAGAACCTATAGTGGGGATCGTAACCCGGAATGATAGGATGCATCACAATGCCATTTGAGTGTCCTTCATGGTGTATATATCACTGATGACCTTTATATAAATAGGCATCAGAATGCTAACCCATGTCTGGTACAAGGACACAGATCTTGACACAATTATAGTACAAATGCTATCTTTAACATGACAGGGAAGGATAGTAAGTATTCACCTTGCATCAGTGCAAGGGAGAGTGCAACGGCATTTTTAAGGAGTCGCTGCAAAGCAATGCAGTATATACATTTTCTAGTTTTACTTATTCAATCAAGTATAACATGCTTACATATTTTCTACTTTTACAATATGCCATAAACTAATCCTATGGCAAAATAGCAAGATTACCTATCACATAATAACTTGGTATTGATTTAGGCGAGTTTATTTCCCTGCTCACCAGTACTAGATGTGTACTTATACCCAACCCCCCAGGTATGAAGATATTCTTATACTTGTGAGGCATCAGACCTCAGATTTGCAACATGAAGATGTTCGGACGAAGATTTGCTTGCTTGGATATAAAACGCATAAGATATGGAATGACGAGATAGTGAGTGTTGTAGCCAACTTGGTATATTCGTAGGCGATATCCTCTGTGTGCTAGAGATATTATGAGTGTTGTAAGCCAACTTGGCATATTTATTGGGGTTATTGAAAGCCTTTGTAATATGCTTCATTATCAATAAAGATTTATTTTGTATACTTTGTTACAACTTCCCTATGACTCTATTTCTTCTGTTGTAAATGTTGTCATTTTGAGTTAACTAATATCGTTTTATCATCTTTCCTGGTAGAGTAAATCTTCAGACTCGTACGACATCATGCTCTAGCAAGGACGATCGATTCGGTGTAAATTGATGCGAGGACGAACGATTATAGAGTTGGGGCGTGGCACACGTGTTTGCTTTCCTCGAACGAGTAAACTGGTGTACGGACCGTTCAACCTAGGAAAATTATGCTACTTCAGAGCACACAGTATTTTGGGGCATTTTATTCAAAACGCTTATGGCCTACTATTGAAATGGCACACCACAATATTGAGTAACTTGGGACCTTCGGTAGGGCCCGAATACGAAGTGATCGTCGTCTTATCACAAAATATAGTCCAATATGGCTTGAAATACCAGTGACCATCATATAGATGAGTGTCGGCATGCTAATTAATGTCTTATGCAGGGACATAAATCCTAACACGCTTAGGTTAAAATATTATCCTTAATACAGGAAATGACGGTAGGTAATCACCTTGCGTCAGCACAAGGGTGAATACATCAATGTTGGTAAGAAGTCACTATCAAGTGATGCGATTTCTTATGTATTTCTGTTTTACTTACGTAATTAAGCATAACATGCTTATGTGGCTATAATGTTTATTTTGCATACATACATTCCTGCTTTTAGTAGTTTGTAATGATATGAACTAAATCCATCTAGTTCTAATAGAAAGCTCCCTAGTTAACTATATGCTTCACATGATTACTTAGTGTTAGTTTAGGCGATACCTATCACTAGTACAAGATGTGTAATAATACCCAACCCCATAGGTATGAAGATCCTCTCGATCATGCTAAGGCATTGGAGCTCAGATTTGGCAACATGAAGATGTTTGACCGAGGATGCTGCTTCGATATAGAAGACTCGATATATGGAATAACGAGATCCTTTGTGTAAAAGAGATCATGAGTGTTATAAGCCAATTTGACATATTCATTGGGGCTATTGAGAGACTTTGTAATCAGTTATTTTATCAATAAAAGAGATTCATTTCGTATATTACGTGTGACTTTCTTATGACTATATTTTCTTTCACTACAAATATCGTTGTTTCGAGATAACCATTCATGTTTTATCTTTTTGCCTTGTATAAGTATAATCTAGACTTGTACGATATCATATCCCAGCGAGGACGATTCATTCGACAAAAATCGATACGATGATGAATGATTTTACAGAATCGGGGCATAACATTATCAAGGGCATGTTCAATGACCGTGGTGCTAGATGTAACAACAAAGGACACATAGAACTAAACTTCAAGTTCTAGATGGGGATACTAGAGTGCAGTCTAAAGGCCAACTATGTATGCATTGCTCGGACGGGAGACTGAATCAGCCTCAGCGTCCTCCGTTGCAGCAGAATCAGTAGAATCATGGCCAAGCACCCCGAGCTCCTCAGGTCGTGTAGCAAAATGGCCAGAACCATCGCCCCATTGCCCAAGTACGTGTCTATGCTATGACTCAGGAGGAGGCATTCACCTTCGATACATTAGTGTCAGGTATTTACTTTTCAATAATATGCCTACTCGTATACTATTTGATTCTGATGCCACTCACCGTTTATATCAGCAAATTTTGTCGATGAAAACAAATTTCCAATGAAATTTCTAGGTCTTAACCTTAGTATTATTGCCCTTATCGGGCATGCATTTGAATGTGTACTCAATTTATAGAGACAACTATATTTGTATCGGAGGTAGGAGATTGTCTCTCAATACGATACTTCTAGACCTCAAGGACTACAATATCATCTTGGGAATGGATTGGCTCGACACTTGCTCGACAACCGTCGATTTGTAGGAAATAAGTCTATTCTGTCTACCCAATGAGACTGAATTATGCTACTCATGTGGTCAAACGTCGACAGCCTGTATGGTAATTTTAGCGATGTCTGCTCGGTATTCGATGTACAACAGCTGCGAAGGATACTTGGTGTCTGTTTGAGACACTCAATAGAATGGTGCAAATGCAGGACCAACTGACATTGTGAAAGAATTTTCTAACGTGTTTCTGGACAAGCTATCTGGTACGCCACCCGATCAAAAATTTGAGTTCACCATCGACACATTTTAAGACACCCAACTAATTTCTAAAGCCCCGTACAGAATGGCACCTGTGAAATCGAAAGAGCTCAAGGTCCAGTTGCAAGAGTTACTCTACTGGGGATTCATTCGGCCTAACGTATCCCCGTAGAGAGCACTAGTTTGTTCGTAAAGAAGAAAGATGGTTCGATATGCCTGTGTATTGATTACCGCTTGTTAAACAAAGCCACTATCCAGAACAAATACTTATTACCTAGGATTGATGACCTATTCAATCAATTACGCGGTGTTTCGGTATTTTTATAAATAGATCTTTGCTCGGATTACCATCAAGATCAAACCGGCGACGTGCCGAAATCAGCCTTCCGTACTCGTTACGACCACTATGAGTTTTTGGTGATGCCCTTAGGCCTGATGAATGTGCCTGTTGCCTTCATTGATCTAATGAATAAAGCGTTCCGATCATTTTTTTTGACAAGTTTCTGGTAGTCTTCATCGACGACATCCTCGTCTAATAGAAGTGCAAAGCGGAACACACAGAGCACCTATGAACCGTAATTCAAACCATTCGAGAGAATAGTTACATGCAAAACGGAGCAAGTATAATTCTGGCTAAGAAGCATATCATTTCTTAGGCATGTCACTTCTGTAGAAGCATTTTTATCGATCCAAAGAAAGACAAAGTTGTTGTTGATTGGAAATGACTTGTATCAGCTAGTGAGATTTAAAGCTTCCTCAACTTTGCAGGATACTACAGATTGTTCATAATAGAATTTTTAAAGATTTTATTGCCTTTGACTCTCCTCACTCAGAAACGAGTCACGTTCGAGTGGTCAGATGACTACAAAGCTTGCTTTCAGGAGCTAAAGCAGTGGCTTGTTTTAGCCCCGATATTTGTACATCTGGACAGGACTAAGGGATTTCAAATCTTCAATGATATTTCAGACCAGGGCTTAGGATGTATGCTCATGCAGGAAGACAAGGTGATATCCTTCTCTTCAAGAAAGTTGAAGCCGTACAAGAAGAACTATCTCACTCACGACTTGGAGTTAGCGACGATTGTGTTCAACTTAAAAATGTGACGCTACTACCTCTATGGTGTGGTTTACAAGATTTATATGGATCATAAGAGCCTCAAGTATTTCTTCACCTAAAAGGTATTGAACTTATAAAAGAGGCATTAGCTATAGCTGAACAAAGACGACGACTTGACGCTTGACTATATGCCAGGCAAAAAAATATTATAGCGGACGTACTGAGTCAGAAGTACATGTCATTGCTATCCATTAATGACATACTACTACATAACTTAGAAGAAATGGGCGTCAAACTTTGATTTTGATTCATGGGATCACAATTGGATCAATTACAATTGTAGTCGAGCTTACTAGAAAAGATCAAGTCCACTCAGAAGGACAAACTATACATGAAGAAGGTGTGCAAGTTGATTTCAATAATAAGGCGATCGACTTTGCAAAGGATGAGAAAGGAACACTGTGAGTGAAGCATCGACTATGCATTTCTGATGATACGGAGCTCAGAAAAGATAATAACGGAGATACACTATACAAAAAATTCCTTACATCTTTGCAGTACTAAGATGTATAAAGACCTCCGTACGACCTTTTGGTAGCACGACATGAAGAAAGATGTGTCACTCTTCGTGTTCTAATGCATAGAATGTCAAAAGATGAAAGTCGAGCACCAAAGGCCGGGCGAGGAGATGTAGAATCTTGCCATCCCAGAATAAAAATAGAAATACATCAGCATGAACTTTACTATTGGCTTGCCAAAGACGTTACAGGGGAATGATACGTCAATCGATTAACCAAGTCAGTACACTTCATTGCGAGTGTCGATCGTCTGGCTCAGATCTATCTTGACGAAATAGTACGACTGAATGGAATTCCAGTATCCATTGTCTCTGATTGGAATTGGCAATTCTTATCGCATTTTTGGGGTAGCCTCTAGTCAACCATAGGGATTAAGTTGAAGTTTAGTTCATCCTACTATCCTCAAACTGACGGCCAAACAAAGTAGGAAATTCAGATTCTTGAAGACATGCTACAGTTATATGCAATAGACTTGAAGTCAAGTTGGAACATTCATCTACCACTAGAAGAATTTGTGTATAACAATTGCTACCTATCCAGCATACAGATGGTGTTATATAAAGTATTATACGAGCGGAAGTACAGATCACCCATTTACTGGGATGAAGTCACAGAGTGACAAATTCTTGGTTTGGAGCAGGTGAACAGACCGTACAGAAGGTTCGGGTGATAAGGAAGAGACTAAAGGTGACTCAACAAAAGAGTTATGCCGACATCTATAGACAACCTTTAGATTTTATGGAGGGCGACCACGTATTTTTGATGGTAACGTCTACGCGAGGAGTCACCATATTTGGAAGGAAAAAAAAAGAGGCAAGCTGAGCTCGAGATTTTTTGGTCCCTTTGAGATACTCAAGCGAGTCATCCCAGTAACTTATAAAATTGCATTACCGTCAGTATTGTCGGATGTGTACGACATCTTTCAGGTCTCACGGTTGCAAAAGTGTGTGCACGACCTAAATCTTGTAGTAGATTTTGGCCAGCTAGATTTGAAGGCAGACTTGTCGTGTGTGGAGGAACCTGTTCAGATCTTGGAACACAAGGACAAATTGCTTCAGAATCGTGCGATCTCTCTCATTCGTACGCTTTGGAAGATTGGTCGAGGAGTCAACTTGGGAACTTTAGTCCGAGATGAAAGAAAAGTTTCCTTTATTATTTTCTTAGCAGTAGATTATATTCCTAAGTTTAGAGTACGAAACTTTTTCTTAGTTGGTTATATTGTAGTGCCATATCCCAATATTATGTCATGTTTTTTGTTAGAGTGGAGCACGGTTAAGAAACACTATCAGTATCGATTGATCGGGACAGGTTGAATCAAGATCCTTTCCTCGTTATGGATTAAGCTCTTCGGATCTGGTCTCATATTCAGTGGATTGCGTCTCAAAGGACTCTACGACCGAGTCATAAGGGACCTTTCTACTACTTGGTTTTTCTTATAGTTTCTATTACCGTACTTGTTTCTTTCGCGTTGGTTTATGAATGCATTTTCGAGAATATTTTCGATGGATTCATTGCTTTCGTTCTTTGAACTTCGTATTTCATATCGAGTTCTAAGAGAAAGGGAAAAGTATTGATCCTTTGCTTATGCGATACCTCTTTCTCTCGCCCTATTCAATCAATTGTGTGTGGCTTGACCCATTTCCTCCTTTGACCCTCTTGCTCTTCAATCAACCAACGATACCGATAACACGAAATGTTATATATAATATATATATATATAATATATATTTTTATAAATATATATATATATATATATATATATATATATATATATATATATATTGTGTGTGGCTTGACCCATCTCCTCCTTTGACCCTCTTGCTCTTCAATCAACCAACGATACCGATAACACGAAATGCTATATATATATATATATATATATATATATGTATATATATATATTATGTATATATATATATATATGCGTGAAGACACCTTGCTACATACTTGTTTTTATTAGAAGTATATTTCGTTAAACTGTCACGGGCTTACTTATAATATGCATGCTATCAGACTATAAATCATAAGCTGCTATATGTTTACTTATGATATGTATTTACAAAACAATGTTAAGTAAAGATGAATCGAAGAATAAATGTTGAAACAGTAATTGGAAACATGCTAGTTATTACTCAACTGATAGTAGAACATTAAAAATGTCAAGTTTCTATAAATTTTATAGACCATGCTTGAGTAACTAGTATAGTCTTGTACAATCATGAAGCACAAGGTTTTAGTTTCCTTTCCGGGGCTATGGGACCGATTCGGCCTAGGATGAAAATGATAGCTGTGTTAGATACTAGCACGGGTTATTCAGGAACCTGCAATGGGGCTCGCTACCCACGCTAAAGGATCACCGTCTAAACTAAGCTATAGTCCATGATGGCTTGTATTGTGAGTGACCTTCACTATATACATTGTTTTAGATAATGATATCAAGTTGACAGGGAAGGACATGGTAAGTTTCATACGACAATGGAGACTTTGTCGTAGGTAAGATTCAACGTAGTTTATATTTGTTATGACCTATCGAATGCTCTTATAAAATTGACTAGGATGGCTAGAAAGATCACTTAACTATGGCATGCTAACATAAATTTTATAACAATTGAGATTGTAGGATTTAATATTCACCAGTACACGACAATGTACTGACTCTCGTCTCCACAGGTACTGCAAACCAGGGAGCGTACCAAGGAACTGAAGGTGACGATTGAACATTTTGAATCCTTGCTCATGTGCAAAGGGAATTTACACTATTTTGAAGACCCTATTCTAGTCCTTCTACAATGACTCAAATTCCAAGTGTTGCGTAGTTTTTGTTGTATAAAGGGATGTAAAGTGTGGAACGACTATCTCATTAGCATCCATTTTTGTAAGCCCGCATGGTAAAACTCTACTTGTACTTGAGTCTAAGTAATTATTGTTTAGTATTAATAAAAGAAACTTTTCTTTTATGCAAACGTGTTACTCTGTTCTCTACGTACTCTACAGTCATTTTTTAGATAACTTTATGACCCTACCTTATGTGAGTGCAACTTAGGCTCGCATGGCATCACGCCCGAGGGACGACTATGGATTCCACAAAATCGGAACATAACAACTTAGGGCCCCATGAGGAAGGCATAATCCCGATTAGCATAGGCCTCTGACCCCTTTTGTTGTGTTGTGTGCAGTGGCGCTATTAGTATTGATAAGTTTTTGCTAAATGTTTATGTACTATATGACAAAGTAGAAATCGTCCCTCCCTTGACCACCCGATTATCTGCAGTGTAGGTGATGAGAAGTTTCTCAACCATGAATTATTTGTAATTAAGTCTTGTAATAACCCTAGGTAGCTAATTTGTAGCATGTTATACATATGTTTTGTCATGGTCTTTTGGTTGCACGTTATCTTATATGCTTGCTTCTTGTCCTATGTGTCAGTGAGTGGCTAGAGACTAAGTTTTGATCGAGAAAATATCTGTAACCCTAGTCCTTATTTTGTTTAGCATTTAAGGATCTTTTTTCCCTTCTTCTTGGAAAGGGATCTCAAATTTTATTTTGCAGCAAAAAAATCAAAGAAATAAGTTATATATATATAGTATGTTATAATCTTTCTTGTTATGACGTGATTTAAGGAGAGAGATAAAGAAAAGTGTATGTATGTATGTATGTATGTATGTATGTATGTATGTATGTATGTTGTATGTATGCCACATGTATTTGTTTTGTATGTATGTATGCCACATGTATTTGTTGTTTTTTGTGAAGTGATAACACAAAGGAAACAAACCAAAGACTTGTCCGCTACCTAATAGTTTACATCACCGACGACCCCACCCACCTGCGATTGTCATTCTCCTGACTCACTCCACCTTCCTCATGACATGTGATCCATTTGAAGGGTAGCCCTACATACTTCTTATGAAGTTTAAGGCATTGTCGATACTCAGTTATGAATTGTGGATATTAAGGTGATACGGAGTTTAATACAAATATTAAAAAAATTCAAGATCAAAAATATTTCTAAAATTTTTTTAGAGACAACACAAACTTGTTGAACGTGGAAGCAATGCCAACCCATCTGAACATAACAAACTCCCATATAACACAAGCACCAAGATAGATCACATAGTATATATTCGATGACTACGTCACCTGGACAAATCATAATTTTATATTTCATAATACAAGATTGAATATAAATATGTAGAATCATTGCCCCCAAAATTTAACCTATCACCAATCTCATGATATAAGAAAAGTTACACAATGAAATCACTCGCCTAACCTTGTGATGATTTCCCTGAATGAAGAAGATGACTCCCGAACAGATCTTTTCTTTAGATTATCTCAAAAAGCGAGCCCTAAGAGCAAAGTATGAACTTTCTCTTAGATTCATGTGGACTTGCTCCCTCGAATCTCTCCTTGAGCTTCTTGTTGGCAACCCTCCTTAACCACCTTAACTAGTTTAGAAACCTAATTTAGGGGTTAAGAAACCTAATTTAGGGTTTAGGAAAACCCTAAAATAGACCCAATATTATTAATACCACGAAGAAGATGTAGATGCTTTCAGAGACCAACCTTAGATCTAGAAGTTGTTAGATGATAGTTTAGTTGGAACTTTAGATTCAATTTTAGTATTTATTGAGCGAGTTTGTTCCCAACGATATTAATTTCTTTAATGATTTTACTTGATAATTCTCTTTGTTGCCAATAATTCATTTTTAGATTCATTTGAACATTTATTTAAATATTTAGACTTCTTAGTTATCGTCCCTCTCGTGTTATTATGTCTTATGTATGTTCTATAAATAAGCTATAAATAGTAGATTTTTTAAATTAATTATTGTGTACATGGATTTGAGATTATAATTAAGGCATATATAATGTACGATTGTCGATACTGCAACATAGGTTGGGCTTGGTTACGTAATC
This sequence comes from Iris pallida, assembly GCA_029216955.1. Taxonomy (NCBI): domain Eukaryota; kingdom Viridiplantae; phylum Streptophyta; class Magnoliopsida; order Asparagales; family Iridaceae; genus Iris; species Iris pallida. The sequence goes on along the minus strand of JANAVB010042057.1, from coordinate 5,084 downwards.
GTATCCCAAAAACTAGGACTGAGACGTGACAACTCAGAAAGTGTTACATCGATTTAAAATGGACAACGCAAAACCCACGAGTACAACCATGATCGTTTGTTATCTATATTATAAAGGGACACATTCCATTATAAGGAAGACGATGAAGAGGTATTGGAATCCGAAGTTCCATATCTAAGTGAAATAGGCACATTATTGTAATTAGCTCATTGCATTAGATCAAAATCTCATTTGATGTAATCTCTTGGCTATATTTAGTATCGCTCCAATATGTCGTCACTGGAATAACAATAATAATATCTTCCGCTATATTAATGGTACTACGCTCATGGACTTATTCTATCCATATACATCTCAGAATGGATCAAATCCCCTTGATCCTAAGAATGATGTCTAACTTGTTGGCTATGTCGATGCCAGTTATTTATTTGACCTGGACAAGGCAAAATTCCAAATTAAATTATGTCTTTACCATTTGGAGTACAACAATATATTGAAAGTAGACCCTGGTCTCCACTTCTTCAAACTATGCCGAGCTCATCGCCTTTTATGATGCCACCAAGGATTGCATATAATTGTGAGCTATCATTAAGATATTTGGAGTGCGAGTAGATTCTCTTCTATTAATGATGTCCCGGCAATAATATATAAAGATAACACAATATACATTGACAAGATGAAGAGATACATTGACTAGATAAAGAAGAGGTACATCAAGGAAGATAATATCAAGAACATCGCATCAAAGTTATTTTTCTTGTATCAACAAAAGCATCAACAAAAGATTGAAGCAAATCATATCCGATCCCAGGACAACTTGACCGGCATGTTCACATAGTCTCTATCGAACTACACTTTCCAGAAGATCGTTCATGGAATCCAACTGTGGAGGCTCTCTGAATTCTAATACTCGTAGTTTGTTATAAAAGTCAAAATCAGGAGGAGTATCTAGAAGTATACTCAAATGACCTTAATGTACTCACCTAACTTATGTATATTTTCCATTGAATTTTTGGCAGCCTAAGAAAGTATGAGGGATGCACCCACATCGAGTTGGTCATATATTTTTTTTCACGTCCTGCGGACGCATCGACTCACTTTTCTTCCTCCTATTATGGTTTTTTTCCACTTAATTTTTTCGAAGCAAGATTTTGGTGAAGTCTATCTACATATGTATAGCCCCATAAACTCGTGTAAATCTGTTACATAAATTTTGATGTTTATCATTCTTGAAGACCGACGCTAATCATCCCTGAGGATTTATGCTAAAGTAGAACTCCTAGAACTATGGAAAGGTAGAATTCCTAGAATTATGGGAAGGTAGAACTCCTAGAATCGATTATCTCAAAGTTTGGGGATGCCTAGCTAAAGTAGGAATTCCTGAACCTAAAAAGAGAAAGTTTGGACCTAAGAATATAGATGTTGTATTAATAGGTTATGCTTTAGACAACAATGCCAGTAGATTTCTTGTAACTCATTTTGAAGTAAATGAAATCTCTATCAATACTATTATATAAGCAAGAGATGCAGTTTACTTTGAGAATATATTTACATTTAAGGATAGAATTTCATCCTCTTATTCCAACCCTTCTCTTACTTCGTCTACTAGTTTTCATGTTCAAATATCAAGTTCACAACCTGAATAAGATATGGAACCTAGAATGAGTAAAAGAGAAATATTTGAAAAGAATTTAAGAGAAGAATTTTTTACTTTTTTGATATAGGGTGATCTCTCAACTTATGAATAAGCTATATTTTCTCCTGATGCCCCTTTCTGGAAAGAAGCTATTAACAATGAGTAGAACTCCATTCTGGAGAATAGCATTTGATTTTTAACAGACCTACCTTTCAGTAGTAAACCCATAGGTTGTAAGTGGATCTTCAAAAAGAAACTAAGAGCCGATGGTACTATAGAGAAATACATGGCTAGATTAGTAGAAAAATGTATTATCTAGAAGAAAAAAAAGATTAGATTATTTTGATACCTACTCTCCTATAGCTAGAATCACCTCTATTAGAATCCTTCTAGCCTTAGCTTCCATTCATGATATACCAATCCATCAAATGGATGTAAAGATAGCATTTCTAAATGAAGATTTAGATAAAAAAAAAATATACATGGAGCAACCTTAGGGTTTCATTGTTAAAGATCAAGAAAAGAAAATTTGTATATTAGTAGAATCATTTTATGGCCTAAAATAAGCTCCCAAGCAATGGCACAACAAATTTGAGAAAGTTATTTTAGAATTGGTTTCTTGCCTAATGAATATGACAAATGTTCGTATTCTTAAAATACAAATAAAAGTTTTGTCATCTTATGCTTGTATGTAGATGATATCATTATTCTAGGATCTTTACTGGAATTGATAAATAACACTATTAGAATTATTTATCTAACCAGTTTGATATGAAAGATTTAGGTGAAGCCAACTTGATCCTAGAAATACAAGTGTCCAAATACAAAGAGCGCTATACTCTATTACACTCGATCGAAAAAATGCTAAGAAAGTTACTATTTTGACAAGAAACATGCCCTTACTCCTTATGACAGTAATATTGTTCTCAAGAAGAATGAAGGATTATATATAGAACAACATAGATATGCACAGATGATAGGTTCCCTTATGTACATATCTAACAGGACCAGACCCGATATTACATTTTCTATTGGAAGACTAAGTAGATATACTAGTAACCCAAATCAGTTACATTAGACTGCATTAGATAGAGTATTTAGATATTTGAAGGGTACTTTAGATTATAAACTTCACTATACTAAATACCCTAATATTATAGAAGGTTACTCAGATGCAAATTGAGTAACAGACTCACATGATTTCAACTGGATATATTTTTACTCTAGGAGGAGCTGCAATACCCTAGGGTTCTTGTAAACAAACTATCATAGCTAGGAGTACAATGGACTCTGAAATGATGGCTTTGGACTCTACTTGTACAGAAGTAGAATGTCTTAGAAATTTTGTTATGCATATACCTATTTCTCTTAGTCATGTTCCTGTAATTTCTATAAACTGTGATAATAGATCTGTTATAGAACTATTAAGACATGATTATGTGAGTGCTAAGATGAACATGCACCTGCAGTTGTGCTTTAAATCTATAAAGAGCCTATTAGGCAAATATATAGTTCTTAACTAGATATAGTCAGAAAAGAACCTTGCAAACCACTTGACGCAGGGTCTATCTAGTACATTAATCTTAGAATCATCGAGGGGTATGGGATTAAGCCCATAAGTTAGTAACCAACAGTGGCAACCCAACCGAGTCTGACTGGAGATCCCAAGAAGCTGGTTCAATGGATAGAACAAGCTGAACTTAGTGACTATTATAGAATACTGACCCTGAGATTAAATTTTCTTAAAATAATGCCCACAAGGTTGTACGATGTTGTACATGGATACCCCATTCCTATGGTGACAGTATTTTAGTGTGATATGGTTGGGATAAGTTTTAAACCCTTAATAAGTCCAAACATGATATGCAGGGTTGATTCCTATCACCAACCCTTAAGGACTTACCTATATGAGAGGTCGTGACGGTCGTGACTATAGAACAGGACGCTCCTAGACAACTCTCATGAATATGAAAAAGTGCGCATGGCCAATCAAAAGCGCCACCCGATAGACCCAAGAACCTCTAGCATACTACGTGTGTTATTTTTTGAATCTGGTTCAAGAAGTCTGATTCAAGGCATAGTCCATCAAGCACTTCTTCAGACAAAGATAATAGTCACTAAGTGAGATTCAAGGCTTAGTCCATCTCATTTATGCATAGTATATAACTGCCCAAAAATTCTCTATTTTTTCTATTACTTCGGATCTTGACCATTTGGGGGGGATTGTTGGCTGTGTGTACCCACACACACATATTACACACTACTAAAATACTGGTATTTAGCGACAAAAATATTCGTCGCTAAATATGTCATTTCCGTCGCTAATGTCAATTACCGAAAGATTACCGACGGAAATGGTACGTCGATAGCTATAACGTCGCTATAACAAATTTGTCGGTAATCCGTCGCCATAGTGACGACTTACCGAAGGCAATAACGACCAACAATAGCGACGGATTAGCAACGAATTTTACCCGTCGACAATCTTGGCGATGCCTTAGCAACGGATTGCCAATGCAATTTTGTGAGCAAAAATAACAAATTTTCTAGAAGCTTAGTGACAGAAATATCCGTCGCTGACTCAATTTCCGTCAGCAATCTTGGCTGACGCCTTAGCGATGGATTACCGACACAATTTTGTGAGCAAAAATAACAAATTTTCCAGAAGCTTAGCGTGAAAATTTTTGACTCGTCTGATACGCTTTTGGTATCAGACAGAACGTTAGCGGCGGAAATTTCCGTCACTAATTCGTCGCTAGCCTGGAAAATTTCTAGAATTTTCGTTGCTATTCTATTGGAAATCCTTCGCTAGCCTGAAAAATTTTCAGAATTTCGTCGCTGGTCCGTCGCTAAGCTGCTCATTATTGCCAGACTAAATTGTTACAGCTTTTCTCAAACATGTCGATATATATATATACAATTACAGTCACATAAATTACAGTAAATACAACTCCAATATACACAGAAATTAACCCAGCACCAATATATGCAGAAATGAACTCCAATAATACAAAATTTGTTCAATATTACATAAATTCTCTAAAGTTCATACAAACTCATCGTCAAATACAACTCCAATACACACAAAAATTTGTTCAATAATACATAAATTCCTTAAAGTTTGTACAAACTCATCGTCAAATACAACCAATAAATAAACAAATCAAACTGATGGTGGAGGAGGTGGAGGTGGAGGAGGTGGCGGAGGCATAGTCGGCCATCCGCATGCATATAACTGTCCCAGGACCAAGTGACGATCCGCTGTACATCTTGGGCAGGAACGTTTGCAAGAGTCGACAGCATGACAAGAGGCGCTGTAGTCGTCGAAGGAGCCGGTGTAGTAGGCGCTGTGGTCGGAGGAGAGCCATTTTTGGAGGCACTGAGGTCGAAGCGGAGCAGGTGCAGTAGTAGCAGCAGGAATTAGACCTGTTGTGCTTAAAACTCCAGT
>JANAVB010042056.1:92500-158135 GCA_029216955.1 Iris pallida | reverse complement strand
ATATTCCATCCAATCCTTACCCTTAAAAGCAGGGTGGACGTCAGGGTGCACGTTAGACGTCGTAGCCGACGAAGAAGCCGCTTTCTTGCCCTTCACAGAGGTAGCTTTAGAAGACTTGGGGGCCACGGTCGTCCGACGGTCGGAGAAGAAAGACAGAGACAGAAAATCAGGGCATCAAAAGTTGAAGACGAGAGATAGTAAAGAAGTCTCTCCGACTGAACACGTTCATATTTATAGGCAAAAAGGATGGCGCTTCGATCCATGTATGGCATAAAAACCGACTCTTCGGTTATCAAGGCGAACTGACTAAATAAAGGCCAAACTCTTGGGATCCTGTCCCAAAAAGCGGCCTTGAATCTGACAGCAAATCAAAGGCAATCAATGCAAAAGATTTGCACACATGGTATGAAGACGTGGCAAGGAGCCCATGCGGCTGGAACGACCATGCGGCTCAGATGGCCATGCGGCTGGGGGCTATGCGCTAAGACACCCATGCGGCCAGAACATCCTATGCGGCCAGAGGAGTTTATACATAGCCATGCTTCTTATTCAAAGTATTTCAATTTTGCAAATTGAAAACTTTGAAGGGGTCTTGTAGAAGCATGAAAAAGAATAAAGAAAGGTTCATGCGGCCAAGGATCCCCATGCTCAGAGAGCCCATGCGGCTCAGGGATCATGCGGCTCAAGAGTCTATACGGCTCGAATAATTCCATACGGCCAGAGAGGAGCCACGTGGCCTTCAACAGCTTTCTTCGTTTTTGCTGCATTTAATGCCCTGACGGCTGACAGCTCTGACAAATGACAGCTCTGACAAAAAGGTGCAATAATGACTGACGTAATGGACGTTCCTAGGGAAGAGGAGAAAATGACAGCTCTTCTCACAGCTGGCAGAATCTATCAAATCCCTAGGCTGACAGCTCTGACAAATGACAGCTCTTCTCACAGCTGGCAGAATCGATCAAATCCTGAGGCATGCGACTGTGGCCGCCCATCTTCATGCAGCCGCCTACTTCATGCGGCCGCCCATCTTCATGCGACTGCATCTCTTATGCGGCCGCCCATCAGCATGCGGTTGCCCACTCCCATGCGACTGCCCATCTTATGCGGCTGTTCATCCCCATGCGGCTGCCCATCTTCATGCGTCCGTTTAGCCTCATGCGGCCCACTCTCGCGCCAAGATGGCCCAGTGGAGACACGTGGCACTTTTCACGATGATTGAGACACGTGCTAGTCTTATTTCCTGGAATTATGGGTGTTAATAAATCCTAATTAGATTTGTTAATAAGTGCCCAGATCAAATCAAATCGAGCAAATTAGACGTGGCAGGCCATTACAAGTCGCGAATATTATGGCAATCAACATTTATTGCCCACAGAGATTTAATACAATCACATTAATTGCTTAAATCTATTATATGCAAGATGGACGGCCCAGATTAATTAACTTTCAGACCGTCGACTTTTGAGAATGGGCAATATTGCAAACCCTAATGATGCCCCCTCTTATAAATAGCAAGGTGTCATTCCCTTGCAAAACCCCCGCCCGGATCCAGAGAGAATCAGAGAGAGAATATACAGAGATCGAAAGGACAGAGGAGCATATACAGAGAGAAAAGAGAGCATTTCTTCATCAATGCCAAGCAGTTCTTCTCTAGAGCCAAGGCTGCACCCGATCGTCCAAGGAGTAAGGCAGAGCTGCCGTCGCTTTCCCGAGCCTCTATCGTCACCCCCAGAATCTAAAATAAATAATTGTACTTAGATTGCTATACCTAGGTTTTCGTCCCTAGGCTTTATTTGTATAAGCGAGTTTGTATTGTGATTCTAAGTTCAGTCCTCCTATATAAATTGTTCTGTACTTTTACAATCAATGGCAAACAACAACTATTTTTTGTGAATCAAGATTCAAAAAACTCTCTCGATTAGAGCATTTGTTCACCTGAACCTAAACCCATTCACACAATAGCTTAGCCAGATTTTGGCAGCATAAATTTGCCCCTTGGCAAGAGTTATAATATATTCATTCTCGAGTGTTACGTCTGGACTATCGACCTAAATACCACAAGATAAGAAATTAAATTCAACGTTCCGTTAATTACTGTAAAATTCATATACAAAAGTAATTACCGAGCTTCTTACATATGTACTCAATCATGAAGGAAAATAATGTCCTATTTTTTGTTCTAGTTCTTCATTTGTTATGTACTGTCTACTCAACCTCACCTTATCATTAAATGTGCAAAAAATAACAACACATCGGCCAATTAGTGTAATAATAATATTGGATACTATTACATAGATGACGTAAACGTGGACATATTAGTTACTACCCCTCGAGACTCTCTACTTTATCCTCATCGTAGTTGAGTAATATATACAACTGAGTAGCCCTTAGTTCCTTGTCATTCAGATATATCTTCTTTATTTTTCTCCAAGGATTTCTGAAAGCATTGAAGACTTTTAGTGTTATATCAGTAGATTACGATATCCATCGTCGTTTCTCGGAGCTCTTATTCTATTAGTAGCAACATTTGGCATGAAATATATCAAGCAGAGGTTTGTAATCTCATCGACACCATAGTCTTCACAAATAGAACCCTCGACCCAAGCCTTATTTTTTACCTTTCTCTTTAGGTGGTTCAAATGCCGCTCAAACGGGTAGATCCACCGATAACCGACGGGTCCACTAAGACGTGCCTTACAGGAAAGATGAATTGGTAATTTTTCCATGGAGTCAAAGAATCTAGGAGGGAACACTCTCTCAAGCTTGTACAGTGTTACCTCAATGTCCTTCTCTTGCTTTTTTAGATGATCGACGAGCAACTTAGTAAAATAAAGATCTCTGAAGAATATGTCCAGCTCTGTCAACGGATGCCAAACGACCTACGATAATAATTCCCAAAATACAATCGAAATTAAACTCTCCATAATTACGTGATAGTCATGGCACTTCATATCCGTCAGTTTGTTCTCCTTTGGGTCGACGTATCTTTTCAAATTTGATACGTACCTGTCAGGAAATTTTAGGCCTTGAATCCACCGAAAAGCCTTCCTTTATTCCCTGTCCAGTAAAACAATTGCCTTAGGCTGCTTATAATTCTCATTGCCTTCCTCTATCAAATGCAATATAGGATGTCTGCATATATCTTCCAAGTCCAACCTGGCCTTGGGATTATCTTTCATCTTTTCCTTTAAGTCCATCACAGTAATATTGTCAAACACATTCTTCTCGATATACATGACATCATGGCTATGTCATATCAGATTGGCATTTCAATATGATAGGTCCCAGAATATACTCTGTTTTGTCCAGTTATGAGTACGACCAAATCTATCACGCTTATACGCCTTTCTAGTCTCTTCGATAGAAATTAAAAAATCTTTGACTCCTCCCATATTGTGTCTTCGGCCCACCTTGCGGTGGATTAGCCTTCTCCACAATGCCGACACGAAAGCATTTCTGTTCCTCCGAAATGAATTCCTTTGACAGGAACTATCGATGACAATCGAAGAAGCAGTTTTCCTTCATGTTTCAAACGAAAAGCCTTCGTGCGGTCCATGTAATATGGACATGAGAGACGACCATGAGTGCTCCATACCGATAACAATCTATAGGTCAAAAAGTTATTGATGTTCCACGTAAGTGCGACCCTCATCTGAAAGTACTATTTTCTAGAAATATCATACATGTTGGCACCTATTTAATAGCTGATTCAACTCATCTATCAATGGCTGTATATACACATCGATGTTCCTCTCAGGACTATTTTAACCGGAATGATAACTGTTATGAACATATAAGAAGTCTTCATATACATCTACGATGGTGTACGGAGTGACAATCATAGGTGAACACGAATATCAGGAACCCGAAAGTCCGAACGAGGTAAAACCGTCGGAGGAGAGCCCCAATCTTATGTTATGAGAATATAGTACTTCCATGCTTCTCTATCCGATGGATGATCTAATACTCCATCGGTCTGCTCCTGTATGTGCCAATTCATGTTCTCAGCAGTCTCCTTCATCTTAAATAACCTCTACAACTGTGACATTAAAGGCAATAGTGCATCGAATCGGTCGACTTCCTTGCACTGGGAGTCCTACTTGTACTAGTTGCCTTATAGCGATCATCACCACAAAATCTGCATAAGTCTTCATCCTTGTCATCCTTGTAGTACAATATGTATCCGTTGTGACATGCATCAATTTTATCATATTCCATCCAGAGCGATCTACCATTTTCTTTGATCGGTAGAAGTCTGTAGGTAACTTGGCTCCCTCCAACAAGATCTCTATAATCAACTCGATGATTCGGTTGTAGCATTCATGAGACATATTAAAATCGGACTTGATGCTCAACAGTCTTGTAACCACCTCCAACGGTGAATAATCCTCACAACCAGATACAAAGGAGTCCTTGTATGCTCCAGCAACTTCATGAACTTTGTATCATCGGTATTCGGTGCCTCCTGAGCCGCATCATGATTGTCCGAATCGAAACTAGTTCACGTAGCATCGAAACCCATGTTTATCCACCCTTCGTCGTAACTAGCATGGTCGTGAACATCCATATACGACTCCAAATTATGCTCTGGCTTTGATGTTGAAGGTACAACATCTTTATGTAAGGTCCACTGATAGTAATTCAGCATGAAACCACTCGAGTACAAATAATATGTCATGTCCACTCTGATGATATTTCAAGTGACATCTCACACATGGACACTTAATTTTTGTACGGTCCATGTACTGAGAGAATGCCTTGGCGAACTGCACGAACTACTCTGCCCCCTGTATAAATTTATCCCGTACACCGCACATGTCATCAGAATGACGATTGTATATCCATGAACGATTTCACAAATAGTAATTCAAAAATATTTAAAGATAATTATGAAAAATAGATACATATTATTCGAGTATATTGTACAAATGGATGCATATGGATACACATAAGTATTAAATAAGTGTCGTCATGTGTTAAATGTCAGCCCTTCTTTTCAAAGAAAATTTACTTCTGCGGCTTTTAAGGCTTTCTGAGTTCTTAGAAGATTTCAAATAAAATAGAAAAGACTAAGTATTATAATTTTCTTTTCTAGGATTTTTGTTCTTTTTTTTTATGATTTTTTTACTCCTTTCATTCTTTATATTTTCTCCTATTTTTTCTGAAATTTGTAGAACTCTAAAAGCTACAATAAGGCTCAGATGTTAACTTAGTTTTTCAGAGAAGGTGACATGGACACTTGACTTCGGGCTGACACAAAAATTTAAAATAAAAGATAATAATATCTCTGTGTCATGTTTTCCTTATGAGCACACAAGGAACACTTGACCTCGGAGTGTCCAATATCCTAGTACCTTGACTCAACACTTGGTACCTAGTGTCTTGACTCATGCCATGACCATTATCCTTACCTTCATATCCTAGTATAACCTCACCTATGGGTATACTAAAATATAACTCAACATTATGATACCCACTACTCAATGACATTACCTAAGTATCTAAGATACCTAGCTAGCATTTACCTACATATCACCTTAACTCTAGCTATTTGTGTATCATAGGATATCATGTACTATGGTATACAATATCATATTGACTCTCTTGTATCTTGATACTGGGATATAGTTGCAAATACCTATGGCACTAACTATACAAGTTCATCAAAGTACCAACATACTTGACACTTGATACCGACATACTTGACACTTAGGTATTGTTATGCATTCTTTGTGAGCCATTCTCTAAAAATAAAATTTACTTCTGCAAACCTTTTAAGGCTACTAGAGTTATAATATATTTTCAAAAAATTCAATAAAAGACAAGTTCTTCGTCCTTTTAGGTACAACTCTAGTAGCCTCAAAAGGCTTTCATAAGTAAATTTAGTTTTCATAGAAGGACTCACATGGACACTTGATTTCAGGCTAACAAAAACAATTAACATAATGATATCTCTATCATCATGTGTTCCTTGTGAGCCCACAAGGAAAACTTGACCTTGAAGTGTCCAAGCTAGCACTTAACATAAAATATTTAGCGATACCTAGCTAGCACTTACCTACATAATTAGTATATTGACTCATATCTTGACATATACCAATTATACCTACACTTGACATCACTCTATACACTCTAGATACTTCCATTGAAACTTGGTATCTTGGTACCAACACTACTTGTTATCTAGTATCATGATTTATGTCTTGACCACTATCCTTACCTTCATATCCTAGTATAGCCTCACCTATGGGAATACTAAATATAACTTGACATTACGATACCCACTACTCAATGTCATTACCTAAGTATCTAATATACTAACTCCTTGTAACGCCCAGTCCCAAAATACGTAGGACTAGGAATGTAGACATGCCAGCTGTACACATACGAAGTACAGTCCAATATATGGAAACCTCATATGAATACATAAGCTGTAAAATGCAGTAGAACCATAATAATCTCATCCACACAAAATAAAGGAATAAAAGATATCATATAAAGATAATGAATTGTCTTGATACAATATGTTGGGCGGAGACAAATCCACTACCACAAGTAAAGAAAAAGAATACATGCAAAAAAGAATGATTTTGGCGAGCGAGCGAAGACGATCCAAGTGCAATCATCCTCGAAGAAATATCAATGATCACGGCTAGAGCTAGAACACCTGCAAAAGACAAAGTACACACCTGGAGAGATAACCAGGTCCTCAGAGGGACGTAACAAGACAATAATATTATGCCATATAAACTGAATAAATATTACTCAAATAAATAAGTCAATCGAATTATAACATGGTCCAATAAGCACCTACTGAACGAGCGTACCATCCCCCCCAACCAAACAAGGACAGGAGATGGTAAACTAATTCACGGTGATGTATCTTTCCATGCTATGAATCCAATATGGTATCCGAACCCCAACAAGGTTCAATACCTTCTCATCGAAGTAGTAAGTCACACCTACAACCAAACAAGGACAAGATGTGACTAACTAATCCGCGACAAGTTATTTCTAAGCCAGGGTCAGATACAAGTACCTAAACCAAAAGTACTCGTACCTAACGGATAAAGGTGCCTATCCATTCTAAGTGGAATGTAGTTAAGAACAATCCATCCTACGCATGGGCCCTGGCTGAATAGGATCGGCGTAGTCCCCCTTGGGCACTAGAGGCCCCATCAGTAAGAGCATGACATTCGCAGAATCGTCAGTGGCCGTCAGTAATATGGGTCATCAACCCCGTATCTCCAGGAGAGTCCGGGTCACAAGGGAAGTGCATCGAAGCCCATACGCTAAGGAATTATCCTCCCCGCCCAATGCCTACTCTGTTGTAGCCACAACAGTAAACCTCTATAACTGCTAAGTCAAACTAAGCATGCAACCTCTTTTAGCGGTTATTCCTATCGCATGGCCTGTACGTACTGGTGGCCAGCCAATCATGCACTTCTGTGTTCTACATGCGACACACATCTTTATGGTACAACGTGTCAAGGCCATGAATGCAACACACAAAGGTGGTCCCTTAAATCTTGGTTTAATATGTAAGAAAAATAATACATAGCAGGAAAAATGAACAGTAAGTTCTAACAGGTTATGCCATGTATCACAGTTTATTTTCCATAAGAAAAATAATAAACAATGCATGAAATATGAGCTAAAATAAATAAACAGCAAATGGCAAGGTGTCTTACCTGGTAGGACGCCTGGTGTATTACAATGATCAAGCTGGCATGAACCGTGACTTCGGTACAACAACTGTACATGGTGACCTCTGTTGGCGACACGGGTGGTTCCATTGGGTCAAGAAGGGTTAATTTAGTTAGGGCTGACATAAGGAAGTCTAAGATTGATGAGGGAATAGGAGTCGTGGTCAGAAGCATAATCGAAGTAATGAATCATTAATATATATATATACAATTTTGGAAAACTATTTATAATCATTGAAAACTATATTTTATTAGTGAAAAATATACTTGAAAATAGTTTATAATAGTTTTGAACCTCATCAAAATATATGTACGAAAATACGGAGAAATTATTTTTGTGGTTGCAATCATAACTTACTTATATATTATTTGTTAAAAATAAATTTAGACTATAACTAAATTTTGCAAGATAGCGAATTTATAATTCAAAGAGCTATAGATAAATTAACTGGAAATAATATTTTTCATAATTATATTCCTATACTTATTTTATAAAATTACCAAAAATTATTACTAATATTAATTATGACAAAATATTACAATACCCTATATATTAAATCATACCAATAATACTAAAAACATCAAAAGTCTTTAAATAAGATAAAAAAAAAATAATACTTTTAATAATAATAATAATAATAATAATAATAATAATAATAATAATAATAATAATAAATAACATAAAGAAAGAAGGAAGAAAAAAGAATAAAGAAAGTAAGAAAGAAAAAATAATAATAAAAAATATCTAATCCCCTTAAAAGTGAGCTACTGCTCTTCTTCGTCAGTAAGAGAGAGAAAGGGATTCAGAATGAGCGAAAGAGTGAGCGAGGGAGAGAGGGATGAGAGAGAGGGGTCTGGGAAGTCGGGAAAGGAAGGAGAAGAGGAGAGCGGAGGGGAGATCGGAGAAGGAGGCGGAGAGCGAGGGTTCCGGCTGGCCGACGGACGCCAGGGGAGTCTACGGCGGAGGACGTCGGTGGGGGACTCCGATGGTCGGGCGACGCTCGCGGCGTGGCGGCGCGCTGGTGGCAGCGAGGTGCGCCTCACCGGAGAGGCCTGTGCGACCTCGGCGATCGCCGGCGTGAAGGATGGGGCTCGCCATCCCAGTCGACCAAGGCGGGGTTTCGCCAGATCTCGGCGGCGGTCACAAGTCGGAAGAAGGAAGCGACGGGGAAGCGGGAAGGTACGGCCGGTGGTCTGCCGGAGGGGTAGGGCAGCGCGATGGTGCTTGTCTCCGTACTAGTGGCGTGGACGCGGATGAGAAGAGGGCTCACCGGGGTCTCCGGCGCGGCTCGGCCTGGCGGCGGAAGTGCAGAGGAGACGAGGCGGCTAGGCGGATTCGGCCGGTGGCACGAGGAGGGTTTGGAGAGGGGATATGGCGGGGCGCGCTCTGGCGTGAGGGGTTCTCCACTCTGGCGTAAGGTAGCCAGGCAACGTCGCGGCGTCAGGCGGTGTGGGCGGAGCACGGGATCGGTCAAATAAGGGTTTTCCCCTTCTTTATTGGTGTTGGTGGTGTACGGTCGCGGTGGAGGTGGTGATGGGTTAGTGGTTGGCCGGGACTGGACAGTAGGTTGGGGCGATGGGGCTGGTTTGCTGATGACCGTGGTGGTGACGACTGGGCGTACGGTGGTGGGGTTTCCGTCCAGTGGCCGTGGTCGGGGGTTGTGCGGGTGGTGTCGACGACGGCGGGGTGCTGTGGGATCGATGGTGGACGGGAAGCCGGGAGTCAAGGACGCTGTGAGAGGGGTTGGTAATGCGTCGGGGTATCGGGGAGACGAGGATGGTGTTGGCAAGGCGAGGCCGAGGGGACCGTAGGTTAGGATTGGGGCTAGGGTTCGAGAATTAGGGATCAAAATTAGGGTTTAGGGATTCGATGATGTCGGGGTGTGTCCGACACGGGAAAAGAGATAAATTGTATATGTAACAATGGAATAAGATATGGACACTGACACGGTGCACGCACATTTGTAGTAGAGAAAATTGTATAGAAATTAATAAAAAAAAGTTGGAGGAGTACCTGCCTATTTATAGGATGTGGGAATTCCCAATTGGATAAGAATTTGGATTCCTTTAAAACCCAAATTAGATAATTCGTAGTTTAAATTTAAAAGCAATCAAATCCAATTCCAAATACAAATCCAATTTAAATCAAATTAAATTCTTAGTTTAAAATCAAATGGGATAAATCAAATTTCAAATATTTAACTATTTAAATAAATCCATAAATTCAAATCAAGATTTGATTCGCCACAATAATTTTGAAATATATTTTCCAAAAATATAATATAATAATTTCAAAAATAATATTATTATTTAAATGCACTAATAAATAATTAAAATAATATTTATAAAGAATATTATTTATTATTATTAACTGCTATAAACGAAAAGGCTTTCATAAATAAAATCATAAACTTTGAAAATTTCAGTATGATATATATATTATTTTGAAAATAGGAAAAATGTTTTTCTAAATTATGTACACTCGCACATAATCGCACTCGTCGAGCAAATTCGAAAAAGAAATAAAAGGCATGCGCGACGTATAATACGACTATGCGACATATAATACAAAATTTTAAATCAGTACTAAATTTAATAAAAATTAAAAAAATAGTAGAAATTTAGGGGTTTTACACTCCTTCCCAGAACTAACCTTCAAGCCTATATTCACACACTAAACTAGAAAATACACCTATATTCATTGTGTCATATATATATATATATATATATATATATATATATATATATATATATATATATATATATATATATATATATATATATATATATATATATATATATAGGGAGCGGATCAAAAGCCCCCCCTTAGAAAGCCCCCCAAAAACCCCCCTCACTCTAATTCGAAATATTAATGTTAATATTAATGTTAATATTAATGTTAATGTTAATATTAATATTAATATTAATGTTAATGTTAATATTAATTTTTTTTAATTTTTTTTATTAATGTTAATGTTAATATTAATGTTAATGTTAATTTTAATGTTAATATTAATTTTAATGTAATATTAATGTTAATTTTAGTATTTAATGTTAATATTAACATTAATATTAACATTAACATTAATATTAACATTAATATTAACATTAAATTACGGATTAGAGTGAGGGGGTTTTTTGGGGGGCTTTCTAAGGAGGGCTTTTGATCCGCTTCCACACATATATATATATATATATATATATATATATATATATATTAATATATATATATATATATATATATATATATATAATGTCAATTTGATATTAATTAAACTTATGCAAAAATTAGAATGCAATCCATACACATATATACATACTCATTGATAAGAAAATTAGTGTGTGTCCATGTCAGTGTTCGATTTGTGTGTACATCTCACTATAACCTTAAATACTTATTCTAAAAATTAACTAAATATAAAATTTAACTAAAATTATTCAGTGTCAATGTCATTGTGTGCGTGTTCCATGTCCAAATCTCATTGTGTGTATGTGTCCCATGTCAACATTTACAAGTCTCTGTGCTCGTATGTGTCCCGTGTCAGCGTGTCTCTGTGTACTATGTTTGTCGAAAGAAAAAAAAGAAAAAGGTGGTTTACCAAAATAGGGGTTTGACTGAGGAGGGGGCGGGTCAGTGAGGGGAGAAGGACCAGAGGTGCTAGAGAGCAGCCACACCGTAGGGGACGAGCCGCATCTGGGGGTCGCAGGGGCGAAGAAGTCGGGGAGTCGCAGCGGCGAAGAAGTCAGGGAGTCACCGGGGCGGGTGGGTCGTCGGAGGGGAGGATAGGGGGTCACCTGGGGATCAGGTGTTTGTCGGGTGCTCGGGATCAGGGGTTTGTATGGGGAGTGGGAGGGAATCAAATTTTTTTGGGACAAAATAATAAAACTCGAACCGGCACCCTAACCCTATATTAAGTATTAGCGATATTGTAAAAGACGTCGCTAAACGTTGTTGTATTTTAATATATTTTGGCTTATTAGGACGTGAGTCGCTAAATGTCGCTATAGTTAAAAATATAGCGATATTTGTTGACTAATCTGCGACGTAAATTTTTATGAAACTAAATGTAGTCATTGAACGAAGATAAACGTCGTAATCGGTGACGTATTGCGATATTTCATGTGTACATCGCTAATATACAAAATAATTATGACATTTGCTTTCAAATTCACTAATTTCGTCACTAATTTGACTTATTTTGGAAGTCAATCCTTGTACAAGTTTCCAAGCCGATTATTTATTGAAACTAGTGCTTACTCACATAGATAGTTATAGCTTAATTCTGGTACAAGATATTTTCTGTTTTTGTGTTCATTTACAGCATTTCCATATCTTGCTATAGTCATGTACCTGTCTTGTCATATGGTATATTCTCTCTATTTACTGATACATAGTCTATATCATTTACTGAAACTATATTAGAGGTGTTTTGCTCCAATCCTGAATGGATAACTATTTTTTAGGTATTGTTATGCCCCACACCTTGGACTTTATGATGACAGATCTTGATGTACCTTTGATCGTGAGTTTACCTCTGGAGGGCACTAGGCCATATTCTCTATTTAGATTTATGTTTTGATTATGGATTTGTTTCTGATACATTCATGATATGTATGATCATTTAAGATTCTGGATAATTTAGTGTTATTGTTATCTATTTTTATTCATATTTTCCTTAGCTGCATGTGATTTGAGTATATGTTGATATAGTTAATCATATAAATGTTGAGATATTTTATTGGGTACTAGACATTATTCTACCGTCGATACTGCGGCATAGGCTGGGCGTGGGTCACAAACTCGTGCTCGAATATTAGTTTGCGGATCGTGACACATTTTTATGGTGGCCCATACAGGTTAGTCTTTGCAACTAGTACAAAGTTGTGGTAGTACTTAGGCTTAGCCGTACTACTGCGAGCCTGCTTTAGGATAAAGATTTTAAATTATAGAATATTTTAGGAGGTTTGGTACTCCATCACTTATTATGATCTCTTGATAGATTCCAGGGATGATCCTTGAGAATCTTACTTTGAAATTCTGTTTAGCCTATTTTTACTTGCTTTTGCTCATCCTGACATTTGAATACATCTCCGTTGCCGAATCTAATTCTTGTATTGAGATAATGTGTACGGACACTAAATGGAATCAAGGAGTAGAAATGAACCCATAACCATTCTGGTTGAGAAGATAAAATGATTAGTCAAATCTTATACATGAAGGTCAAGAATTATTTTTAGGTTATTTTGAACTTTGACCAAGATAGTACATTTGGGGCTCGAGGGTTTGTTGAAATGGATTGAGAAATAAACAGAAAATAACAAATTTTAAAATTCCAAGAAGAAAGGATTGTATAGTCCGGCCGAAAATGATTCATAAATGTGGATTATAATTTTTAATGATTAAGAGAATAGTATTATATGGACTTGTAACAAGGCCAATACTAAAAAGGAGTTTTATATAATTCTATGATGGTAAGGGCTATTAAGGTAAACGTTGAATTGTCTTTCTTGCTTGAGTAGCCAAGAAAGTGGCACTAGATATGATCATTCTACAAGGAATAGGATTCCAAAATTATACAGAATCATTGAGACCAAAAATGGAGTAGAAAGATAAGAATAAATTTACATGAGTGATGACTAAGAAGTGAATTAGGGGTACTTAGAGTTACAATTTATTCGGAAGATTTGACGAGCAAGGGAATCATACAAGACTTGGAACCAATTATGACACAATAAATTTTATGCAATATTACGGAAGGAGGATTCAATGAGTGATTCTAAGCCTTATGAACAATAAGGGAAGTTGCTTTAAAAAAGGAAATAAAGGATGATTTTGGGATTTTCTATGATCTCATTATTAAAAAATTCCAATGACATAGAGTTAACATTAGTGGATGCTAAGGGTGATGGAAATTTTTTGATATTAGAAGACTCTGACAAATTTATACATGAAAGTCTAGATAATTTACGTGGATACCAATTAAATAAAGAACATTAGGTATGAAGATTGGGCAATAAATTTATCAGAGTTAATAATTAGTGACTTGAAGTGACAAAGAGGGTTTGGTGAGGGAGAGTTTGATTATCAAACAAAATTGAACACCTTAGAGGTTGAAAATTTGATTTTGTTGATTATGGACAAGTGCAGGAAAAGGAATGGACAACGACTTCGTTATGACCAGATGAGCAAGAGCAAATTCCTAATCTTATTTTCTTCGTCTTACTATTGTTTTCCTACTTACATCCATCAAACTACCTTATATCTAAACCTGTTAGCCACGTTTTGAAATATCTTGAATTTTCATCTCTCTTTACTTGAGAAAGGACGAGGAAAGTATCATGAACATCTAGCTCAAAAAAGAATAAATTTATTATCATATGGTGATCCAGGTAGGATTATGGAATATTAGATAATGAGATAAAATTAGTAGGAGAAGGATGCGGCTGATCTTGGAAACAAAATCAAGAGACCAGTAGTATTAATTTGGAAATGATTACACTTAGAGAATTATCTTGAGTATGGATTACTTCATGTAAGAAAGAATGTAGGAGGATTTCAAGAAAGAATAACGGAGGAGTATACATTAAATGGGGGGAACGAAAAAAATTCGGAGTTATATTCTTAGAACCAATGAGAATATTCAAGGACGACATATTTTGAGAGAATTTAGATGTTTTTAAGTTACTAACTCTTGAGATATTTTATTATCAATTAGGGATGAGATAATAAATTTAAGAATCAAAAATACATGAAAAAGAGGATATAACTACATGCAATAATGATACAAAGTTGAATAAAGGATGGGTAGGCGAGTGACTAGGAACTGGTAGAAAACAAATTTTTTGAATTACAACGAATTAAGAAACTTTTGTGGGACTTCTAAATTTTAAGAAGGATAACATTTGAAGATTTAGGATTGAAGGATATGTGAATATTGATTTTAAATAATAGAGAATAAAATTTTTATATGGTGGTGGCATTATATTTAAGTAATCTGAGAAGTATAAATTTGAACAATATTCAAGAATTTTATAAACCCTGATTCAGGGATTTCGGATCCAAATTAAAGACATGGTGGAGGAACTTGGACTTTCAAGAAGACTAAATTGATAATGGATTACGGAATCGAGGAAAGTAAAAAGAATTGATGAGTTATAACAAGAGTATGTTTCATAAATAGTTCCTTTGGAGTAAAGGTCACATGCATTATAGTAGTTATATAAGAGTTTGATCTTCATGATTGAAGATTATGATTTTTTTTTGTAGTAGTATATCCAAACTTGTAAAATAAAAGCATAATTGGGAAATGATGATCGAATAATCTTGGTAGTAGTCAAAGTAGAGTGAGTTGATTACCTTGACTTCCTTCTGAAATCCTATCTTTTGATTTTCCTATCCTAGTAAAAGAGAATTGATTTCCTTATCCTTGAATCATTCCTTAAATTTCAATATCATTTAATTTGGATCCACTTTGATCGGGACCAATCGATTTTATCATTATTGCGCTAAGGTTCTTAATTCTTGACTATTCTCAATGACTTTAATCCTGATCGTGCTTAGATTCCAATCCTATATCTGCTCTGCTTCAAACTTCGATCAAATTCTTAGTAATGTCTAAGTTATGTTCTAATCATGATTAGATTTACTACTATTCTTGATTTTGTGTGAATTTTTATGTTTGGTATTGCCTAGATGACATTGCATCACTAGACGACTTTGATTCCAATGATCGTGACTATATGTATTAATTTTATTCCTAATATGTGCCTAAAATTTTGATCTTCGATCATGTCCATGTGACTTCGATCATGACTATATAATTTTGATTATAAATTTAGCCGTGCTAGAATTTGGATTCTGATCATGTCTGAACAATTTCTTGTCATGTCAAATTTTTTATTCTATAGTTACTTGTGCTTAGATTTCATCATGCCTAGATTTTATTCTTCGTAACTTTATCCTAGATCATGCTTAAGTGATTTTAATCACTCCCAAATTCCTAATCATGTCTGAGCTTTGATTATTATTCATGACTAAGTAATTTTGATGCTTAGATTTTGATCGTGCCAAAACTTTTGATCACTCCTAATCTTGCCAAATGGTATTATTTTCGTATTTGATCATGCCTATATGACCTTTTATCTAATCTCTATCGAGCCTAGATTCCATTGATCATTCTATACTTAAATTTGATCATATCATGATCATAACTAAAACTATATTAATTCTATTGGTCACGACTAGAATCATGCCTAATAACTGGAATTTTTATTCTAAATCGTGCCTAATTGATTTGACCATACTTCAATTTTATCCTTGATCGTGCCAATATGAGTAGTCGTGCACAGATGACTTTGATTTGATTATTCTTTATCGTACCAAAACATATCATTTTCTGATCATGCTTGGGATATTCGGTTGTGCTCCCCATCATGTCTTGATTCTTCTGCTAACTATGCTAGTCTAAAATTTCGAGGAAGAAATTTATTTAAGATAATATTCTCCCAAATTTTTGTAAATTTTCCTAAATCTTTAAAATCATGAATTTTATTTTTATTTTTAATTAGCAATATAAAATATAATTTTTAATCTAATAAATGATAGGTATTAAGTCATGTTTGTTGGGTCATTGGTTTTGTGATTGTTTGAGATTTTATACTAAATAAATTTCCTTGGATTTCAAATGAATTTGGATTTATGTAGTGTAACACCTCTGTTCCTAAATAAGTAAGATTTAAATTTATTCCCAATATTTTATTATTATTTAATTAATTTTGAAATATTTTATTTAGGATTTATTTAATAATATTAGTAATGGTTTATACCCGACACAGACACGTACATCATCACCAAATCCTACTCTAAACCCTATCCCTAATTCTGCACTCTGCCATGTCCTCCTCGCAGCCATCGGATCTGGGATCCGGCAGCCCCGTTCTCACTGTTGCCGCCAGAGTCCTCGCCTAGGCTCGTCGTTGCTTGAGCCCCTACGTCTCCTTGCCTAAAGCCAGATCTCAGCCAGCCGCCTCTCGAGCCAGCTGGACAACCACTAGATATCGCTCGACCGTACGACCTATGCTACGTACCGCCTTCAGATCAAGGAATCGGAGACGCTATCCTAACCGAAGTTCGAGCCCCGCCACCAGATCGGTCGATCTTGACCGGATCTATACGAAGTTGTGCCGACCAGAGTTTGTTAGCCTCTTGAAGATCACTACCTCGTCTCTCTGAAGATTAGACTGAATCTTAACAGATTTGCCGTGTCTTCTTCTTCTGAGTCGCCAATTCACTAACGTGGCCGAGGCCACCACCTGCCAGGAGCTGTCAATGACCGCCCCTCTACTTTGTTACGACCAGATCCAGTCAGGAGGCTCGCCTTGCCGTCGTTCCGAGTCCTCGCCACTCCGAGAGTTCGATCGCGTCTAGCACAACACATGGACGTCGAGGCCGTGTGTGTGTGTTGATATTGTTTTACTAAATTACTTCTTGCTAACTAGTGTATATATATAGTTAGCTAGTATATGTTAGATAGTGAATTGGTTTTTTAACAAATAACTAGATAATGTCGTTGATTATATACTAACATATTCGTGTCCTATTCTAGGTGGACATAGAGACATATTTTATCTTTTAGGACATGGCAAGTATATTCAATGGATTTGAGTTATTTACTTTATGTGGACTTGTATTCATGTTGGACACGTTGTTTACATGGTTGATTATGTGCTTCCGGTTTTGGTACTTATCATGCTCTTAATCTTGTATCATGGGGATAGAAAATACTATGGATATGTGACCAAAGTCCAACTTAGAAATTCATGCTGATAGCTTGATCATACACTTGTGCATGTATGATTACGCAGCCGGTCACATTTTTTGTATGTATTTCAAATAACGTGTCATGATCTTTTTATTTCATGTGTCATTAGATTACGCATCTCAGGTGATTCAGGTTAGTCATATTTTATTGCATCTTTACTTGTGCATATGTTGTATATGTTTCACTGGTATGGATTGTACTTTGCTTCTTTTCTGACTGGATTGTTGACATAGTAGACAAGGGTAAGAGGATGTGGACGACACTAGTTTGGAGGACGACCAATGAAAGCTTCTGGAATACTATAGAAGATTAGGGTGTCCCATTTAGATGTATCAAATATTTGAAGAGATTTTGTATAGCAAATGTATAATATTGATGATGAGGATTACCGAATTTATTTCCGTATACTAGGCATATATAATGTACTAAAAAGATATAGTGATCTATAATCATGTGAGTGTGTGGTAGATTATTTTTTTTGTTTACTAGTTCTGTGATTGAACCAAGGATTGATATCATGATATTGGAGTTTTCCTGAGGTTTAAATACAGCTTACTACGTTATGTCCAAAATGTAGGCTGGACTTGTCCGACTCGTATCCAAAAATCTGGGAGCGGGTTGTGACATATTTTTAGTTGTGCCCATGCAGGTCAATCCAATGGTGCTTAGGACTAGAGTACCATTGGGAGCAGGCGATATAGGAATGCTCAATCACAGCTTAGGCCGATTGTATGATTATATATATTTACCATATGTCTTACTTCTTAAAATCGTCGTATCTCCTCGAGTCATATGGATGACTAAGGAGATGCAAAGTCGGTTTCCAAAGAATTAATTTTCTCATCTACATTATTCTTTAGGGACTCGGCCAATTACTTTTTTTAAAAGTTTTACTCCTCTTTTAGCAAACCTCTTATCAATGACAATTTTCAAGCCCTCTAAATTTCTTTGATTGGTTTTGTTAAACTACTTTTGACTCGCTTTTCAAATATTCTATTATAAGAAGCATAGACTAGCTATTTAGCCCAACTTATCTCTCAAAATTCCACAACCTTTTCTTTAAATATAAGGAATTATTTCACTAAAATTATTCCTATATAGGTCGATATTCCCTAAGTAATTTTCAGAGGCAGAATAATTTTATTGGTTTCTTCCACTCAACTTGAAAACGTACTATTTACAAACATTATTTCGAATTTTTTTGTTGATTTTTTCAATTTCCAATTTGACTTTCCTTGACTATAAGAAATTATTTTCCAACATGATTCCATCGTAGGTCAAGATTTTCCTAAGGATATCATTCAAGCCAACCCGAATCCTTACTCACTGTATATCCAGTCAGTATTGGGTTGATTCAAATTCTATAGATTTTTCTAGAAGTTATCGAAATAAAGAAAGATACAAGAATACTTTCCTCTGTACACCCCAACCTTTTCTCCTAGTAATCGATCGATTGATTCTAAGTACTGATACTAGAAGAAATCTACATCTTCTCCTCTCATGATTAACTTGGGATTTGTTCGAATTTTTAGAAACTCCTTTGGATAAAGTTGAGAAAATATTCGATGACCGACTATGACGTGGCATATGCACACTGCAGTCATTTACCTGGATTATAGAGACTATGGGTTCACTGCAGCAAGTTACGCACTAGCGAGGCATGGGCTCTCGAAGTAATTTCAAGTACTCGTAGGTTATAGAATATTATTGAGGCTATGTCCTAAAAGCATAAAATTTTGAACTCTTGCGTTGTTTCGACAATATTGGATAGTGTTGTTAGAATATTTGGTAATCTATCATTATTTGAGTTATAGAACCAAAGGTTCACTACAGCCAGATGCATATGTAGAAGCCTAAAAAATTTTCAGCAAATGAAGCACCATGCGCCCAAGTCAGTGTAGCTCCATGTGCCCAAGTCAGTGTAGCTCCATGCACCCAGTCAGTGTAGCTCCATGCGCCCAGTCAGTGTAGCTCCATGCGCCCAGTCAGTGAAGCTTCATGCACCCAGCCAGTGTAGCTCCATGCACCTAAGACTAACTCCCCCGAAAGGAGGGCGCATAGCCTGAGACATGGCTATGAGCTCAAGCCTGACTCAGTCAAAGCCATGATCAAAACGTGAACCGAAGCACACGGCTACAGGAGTCTCCACGAGCAGTCGTGCACCGAAGCATGCGGCCACATCAACGCCACGACCAACCCACGATCTCACAGCCTGTATGCGCCTACATCCTATGCGCCCAAAGCAGGACTATGCGCCCACATAGAAACCAGCATGTTTCCTCATGTGGGCGCATAACACAATTCCAGCTCAAGAACGACTATAAAAGGGGTGCCTCATCCCTCTTCACAAGACAGAACGGATAGCATTTTCAAGAGCCAAATTGCTGCACTTCTTGCCAGTGAGCTGAGAGGTAGCAATTTTCTTAGGTTTTCTCCCACTTTTGTAATCGGAGTGTCAACGGAGTAAAGGAGCAACTGCCGCTCGATCTCCATCGTCCCATTCCCCAGAATCCTTTTTTGTAGTCGGGGATCCTCAGCGCAGGATCTCTCAGGCGTACTCGATCTGTGGTGCCTTACGCCAATAAAAGAAAAGACTGCATTTTCTTCTTCTTTTTTGTGTGTGTGCACAAAAATGATGACTTTGCAGGGGACTACCTTTTCCTCGGACGAGACGGTGGTGACGCAATCCGATACCGACAAAGTGGGGAGTACTCAGAAGATGTTGATCGTAACGTTCGATCAGCAGGCGTTCGAAGAGATGCTCTCGAGGGACGGCTCTACACCCTCAAAATCAGTGAAGCTAAACAAGTCTCGCAAGACTTGGCTTCCGAAGGCTCGCTGCGCATATCCTGCTAGTGTTATAGCGGATATGCAGCTGGAGGACTCTGTCACATGGGTGCACGACTCTGCCACAGAAGTCCCCCAAATGGAGAAGGCTCACACCGTTCCGGGTAATACTAGTCCAGTGACTTTTTCCCTCCACAACCAACAACAGAGTGTTCATCACTCGAGACTTGGCAGAGAAAAATACTACGATGCCAAAAATCGGGGTGTGCAGCACTCTGGCCAAATCCGACGAGGCTCACGAATGAAGGAGGAGAAACTGGGAAAAAACAGCACTGCTCCACCAAGCATGCGCCGAAAGGAGTGCTTTGGCGCATAGCCCCAACCAGAACACTTCTTTCTTAAGCAGGCCGGGCATTCAGAGTCATGTGCCCAAGGCTATGCGCCCAGGCTATCTGGATCCATACTATGCGGCCACATCAAGGCGACTCAAACATGCTGTCAAGAAGCATGCGCCCAAGCCCAGTCTCCAAGGCCTATGCGCCCACAGAAAAAAAAGACAGGCCCCAATGCGTATAGCACGGGGCTGTCTTCAAGGACATCATAAAACTTAGGTGTGGGGGATGCTCCTGCACATGAACTAAGTCTGGATGCGCCTACTCTCCTTACAAACCCTCATGCAAAGCTCGGCGATGCATGCAACATGGGTTGTAAGACAATACTCCCTTCTGCTGACTTGTGCGACATGATAAATCATAAGCGTAAAGCGAATGAGAACATAACAATTCATAGTGCACTTCCGTGCACTAGTATTGTTATCAACTATTGTTTCTCCAAAGCAACAAGAGTGCCTCAGAGAAATTTCATGTTTCGGTGGCTGTACTTTTCTGACGACGAGAAGCCACTATGTGTTTCATCCAACATGGCTTCATGGGGTCCCCCTTACGGAAGCCCCAATCAAAGATGGTGGACTACGAATCCAACTTTTTCTCTTAGCTCAGCAAAAAGAAGAAGCAGAAGTCTACCAACAGATGGCGAACAGGCTGTCACATCCGAAGGAGTTTATATGGGCACTCGATTAAAGGCAATATTCCGTATGGACGACGAACATTCCCAAGCCGGGGGTAGCATTCCCTCAGAATCTGAAGCAGATGACCCCTACACTGGGGTAGCCTTCCAGAGGACGATGATCCCTCCGAATCCGATGGCGACTATCTACCTCCTCTACCTAAAGACGAAGGACTTGTCCACTCAGAGACAAACAGTATCAGCACCAGTTGTACTGTTTTCTCTGTTCATCCCCGCATGTTATCTACATACATGACGGAAGGAGAAAGACCTGAAGAGGCCAGTGATCAGACTAGCAAACGGCTAGAGGGTCTCGAAATAGCATTCGCCAAGATCACTAATATGCTTACCAGCATCATGGCAGTTCAAGCTGTTGGGACTGTTCCTCCACCTCAACAACTAGCCCGGCTCACAGCAACAACCCTCCTTCACTACAAAAGGAGTATTATTCCGTTGTGCCTCCTCCAAACCTTATAAATGTCGAGGGTGGTCCTTCACCAACAACGCCTGACAACCGTTCAGCAGCCGTTTCCCAACACATGTTCAATCAACAAGATGCAATTGAATCCCTGGTCGCTCGCCTCGACACCATCTCATACAAAGACGAGCTGCAGAAGATGGGGATATCTCAACCATATCCCCCCGAGTGGGAGAACGCTACTTGCCCTCCTAACTACAAGCCGCTGATGCTGAACTCATTCGACGGTTTTACTTCTCCTCATCAGCACATGACATACTTCAACACGCAGACTCTGTACTTGCCCAGAGATGATCCGTTCCTGTCGAAGCTGTTTATTAGAACCTTGCAGGGGTAGCCTTCGAATGGTTCTGCAGTCTGCCTGACGGGTGTATCAATTCATTCAAAGACTTGGAGAGGTTGTTCCTCAACAGGTTTTATGAGGGCGGCATGCATGTTAGTATGTCTACACTCATCGAGACCAAGCAAAGGAGGACTGAGTCTGTCATCGCCTTCATAGAACGCTTCAGGAGGCTAGTACTGAAGATGCCCTTCGGCATACCAGACTCAGAACTTATGGATACTTGTCGACATAACTTCCTTCCTACAGTAAAGTTTTGCCTAGGTATACATAAGTATGATTCATGGCCCGCTTTCATTGGGGCCGTTGATGCTGCTGAAAACGACGTTCCTAACTTGGAACTACTGGGGTTAAAGACACCCAAATTCGAAGACAAGGGCAAGCATCCTCAAACTATCCCTGTTCGTGGGGGTAAAGGGAAAGAAGTCCTGAAAGTCGACACATCCAAAGGAGCTTCCAATTCTCAGGGTACCTCCGACAAGCCTAAGGAGACCTTCTCCTTCGGCGAAGACGATGTCATTACCATCTTCCACACATTGACGAAGGGTAATAAGCTGACATTGCATCCACCACGATGTCCTACAAAGGCGAGCCAACTCAATGATCCCAAGTACTGTCTCTATCATCAGTACGTGCATCACTCCACCAAGGACTGCATCGTCCTGAAAAAGAAGATACAACAGCTTATAGATAGCCAAGTGATCAACATCGAAGCTGAAGACAAGGTCGTATCTGCTAACATGATCTCTCTTCAGTTTGGCGACTTTTCTCCGACAGAAGTCCCAAACGGCGTGGTCCCGATCCCCAAGGCAATGATGGAAGTCGTCAACCTACCATCAGCTCCCAACTCGACCTTGGTCCCACTCACAACTGAATATGGTGAGATCATGTGGGTCCACCCAGACCTTATCCAAGAAGTGACGCAGGGAGTAGCACCTTCCAAGACAAGAAGGGGCAAGAAATTCAAGCCATTCCATATGGTAGCCTCTCCCATCTACGAGGTTCTATCTGGTGAGACGCGATCGGGGAAGACTTATCTTCAGACGTACGATCCCGCACTAGAAGAAGCAATACCTCCTCAAGCTCCTGCTGCCCCCACAAGCTCAAAAGTTGGCCTATCCAAGCCTCAAACCACGGACAAATCCAAGCAGAAGAAGACACAGTTTGACACATCTCCAAAGGCGCTAGCTCCCGAAGGCATGGATCGGCCCTACAACTTTGACATACTGGCTCAGCTAGCCAATACACCTGCTAGGTTGTCTCTGTTCGATCTATTGCAACTTTTCAAAGAAACACAGAAGGCCTTAAGTGAGGCATTGCTACATGCCGACTCTTACCTCGCTGAAGTCAAAGCCCCCGCTGAAGATCCTGTCTCATGTCCCCACTGCCACAGTACTATAGAAGTGGTACCTGTAGAAGCGTAAAAAATATTACTTTTAGTCCCACATCAGAAAGGAGAAGAAGAAAGGGCTCACTCCATTATATAAATAGAGCCCCCTTTTCTCCTTTAAAAAGGGCACTAACTTCTCTTCCCTCCTTCCAACTTGGACTCTTCCTACTACGCACCCTCGGGTGCTAGAACGAAGAAGTCTAGGACAGCGCGGGCTCGTCGAGCTCAGTCAGCTGTCCCAACCTCTGACCATCATAGCATCCCGCTAACTGTTATACGGGCCTCTGATGGAAATTTGTACAAAATCGTCCATGTCCAGCCCCCGGCGGCCAACGGACAGGATGGTTCTCAAGAGTCTCCCAAACAATGATCAAGGGCAAGTACTTTTACTAGCCCCGTATCAGGGAGCAAACATGATACCTATGCACTCGTGTGCTCGGGATACCTGGGCCCACAAAATGAGTACAAAGGTTTACCGAGATGTCCTTGACTTACGAGATGTGATCCTTCAGAAGCGCAAGAAAAGAAGGGGATGCTCTATGCCGCTCGAAATCAACATGGAGCCTCATGTGGCTCAAAATCCAGAAAGCTTCATGCGGCTCAGAAAGCTTCATGTGGCCCAAAAGCAGCAGGGGGCCTTATGCGGCCCAAAATCAACACGAAACTCCTTGCGTCTCAGAACTTGGGGAGTTTCATGCGGCTCAAAGTTCCTGGGAGCTTCATGCATATCAGAAAGCTCCATACGACCTTATGCGGTTCAAAATAGGCCTATACAGCTGGCCATAATTACTCCGTACAGCTGGCCATTAATGCTCTGACACAAAGTGACAGCTCTGACAGAAATGATGGCTCTGACATAAAGAAGTGACGCGACATGCTCATAAAAAGAAGAGAGAATCTTCATGATATCGGACAGTTCATAAAGTCCAGAGAAATTTCTCTATGCGGATCGCCTGTGTGGCCTTCATGCGGCTCAGACATGAGGCCACCCTCATGCGGCTCGGTTATGAGGCTACCCTCATGCGGCTCGGTTGTGAGGCCACCCTCATGCGGCTCGGTTATGAGGCCACCCTCATGCGGCTCGGTCATGGGGACAGTCCTTCATGCGGCTCGGCCAGGATGCACCACTCATGCGGCTCGGTTATGAGGCCACCCTCATGCGGCTCGGTTATGAGTCCACCCTCATGCGGCTCAGACATGAGGACAGTCCTTCATGCGGCTCACAACATAGTAGCAGTTGGGACACGTGGCAGAAGTTGACTAAGTCTTAACAACTCGGATTTATTACAACCAACAGATCATAGCAGTTCAGATTTATTTCAACCAACATAACAGTCCAGATTTATTGCAACAAACAGATCAAGGTTAATCTTAACCAATCCCCAGCCGCCCACTTTTTAAGGCACAGTTACAAGGATGTGACCACACCCCAATTATCACAAATTCTTATAAATAGCGTGGGATTATTCCTTTGCACAGGCACAGGGCGACATACAGAAAAAAGCAAATACAGAGCAACGAGCAGAGAGAGAGAGAGTACTTCTTCGCCGGAGCCAAGGCCGTGTTCGATCGTCCAAGGAGTAAGGCAGAGTTGATATCACTTTTCCGAGCCTCTACCGTCACCCCCCAGAATCAAAAACTAAACAATTATAATTAGATTGCTTTTCCTAGATTTTGTTCCTAGGCTTTCTTTGTACGAACGAGTTTGTATTATGAATTACAGTTCAGTCCTCCCAGAAAATTGTTCTGTTCTTCGATAATCAATGGCAAACACGATGGCGACTCTGCTGGGGACTAAGTTCTCTACTGCTGAGAAGTTGGTGACGCAATCGGACGCACCCAAGCTCGGCTCCACGCAACAGATGCTGGTTGTTCACTTCGACCAGTAAGCGTTTGAAGAGATGCTCTCTGGCGGGAGCGCTAGCCCGGTCCAGAAGCACGCCGGCACGAAGAAGGCCCGCAGGGTGTGGCTCAAAACTGCTGCTCCTTCCCAAGCTCTGGAAAAAGTGTTCGCTGCTACCCAAGACGGCGGAGAAGACTCACAAGCGGCCCCACTTCAGGCCGCAGAGGACCATGCTGTCCCCAAGTCTGGCAGAGGAAAGCACTACGATGCTGGACTTGCGGGAGCAAATGGAAACTCTGTGCGGTCCAAAAAGAAGCTCATAAGGGCGCCAGCCGTATGAAGGCTCATGCGGCCACCAATCTCATCCGCGTGGAGAAGACACATGCGACCACCAATCTTAGCCGCATGGAGAAGGCTCATGCGGCCGCCAATCTCAGCCTCATACAGTCCGCTCATGCGGCCACCTTTCCCAGCCGCATGCTGCATGCTTATGCGGCCGCCAAACCCAGCCGCAGGAAGATGGCTTATGTGGCATCTAACCGCATACTATCCATCCTATGCGGCTCGGGTTCAGTCTTTGACCGGCTCTCATATGGTCCTAACCTCAGAAGCTCTCATGAGGATGTGCCAGACTCTGTGTGGCACAATTTGGACTCTTCCTACTATGCACCCTCGAGTGCTAGAGCGAAGAAGTCTAAGACAGCACGAGCTCGTTGAGCTCAGTCAGCTGTCCCAACTTTTGACCATCAGGGAGTACCGCTAACTTTTACGCGAACCTCTGATGGAAAGTTGTATAAAACTATCCGTGTCCAGCCCCCGGCAGCCAATGGACAGGGTGGTCAAGAATCTCCCAATAATGATCAGGGACAAGTACTTTTGCTAGCCCCACATCAGGGAGCAAACATGATACCAACACACTCGTGTGCTCGGGACTTCTGGGTCCACAAAACGAGTGTAAGGGTTGCTCGAGAAGCACTTGACTTGTGTGATGTGATCCTTCATAAATGCAAGGAAAGAGAAAAAAGCTTGGTGTGCAGAGAGTCCTTCCATGGACATTACTGCACTCAAGTCATTGTCAACTGCTGCTGCAACAAGGCAGCAGTACAAGATGGCCGGCAGTCCGTCTTTCAACGACTGCAGAGGCCAGGACCGATCCTAGAACAAGGCTCGGGAGATGAGGCGCTTCCTTTCGCCTCCTGCAATTCTACCCGGAAGGTCCCTAACGGCAAGGGAGGAAAGAAAGTAAATGTTTCCAGCCCGACGATCTCCACTAGCACGGCCAGGAAACCCTTGTCTAAAAGGTTGACCACAACCATCACATGAGGAGTTTATCAAGGCACCCGCTCTAAGACAAAATCTTCAACACTTGAAGATTCGTCATCTACATCCTTGGGGGTAGCCGAAGCTGGGGGTAGCACTCCCGGGACATCCAAGATAATCCGGTGTTCCAAGAAGAGGAACCAAGGGAGACAATTCCCCCAA
The DNA here is from genome assembly GCA_029216955.1 of Iris pallida. Lineage (NCBI taxonomy): Eukaryota > Viridiplantae > Streptophyta > Magnoliopsida > Asparagales > Iridaceae > Iris > Iris pallida. Next base: position 131,223 of record JANAVB010042056.1, on the reverse strand, counting down.
CAGATACAACAGAACCAGACACCCCTGGAAACGTCCATGGGTGCCAAGATAAAGCAACCTCCTATACAGGAGGTAGCACTTCCTTCGAGTCCGAACCGGAGGAGAACATTCCTACATATCCCGACGACTTCTCCATTCGGGGGTATGATTCGGAGTGCACATCCTCCACAGTTCCTTCCACTGTTCCTCGTGTGAGAACAGTATTTATGACTGAGAATGACCAGGACGGTCCTAGCGATCGATAGCGCCTCCACACTCTTGAGGCCAAACTTCATACCCTGGTTAAGTTAGTAGACGAGATCAAGGCAGCCCTGTCGACTCTCCAAGAAAGGGCGCCTGGCCAAACAAGCTTGGGTCCCACCATCAATGTGGACTCAAACACAACCGCACCAACCCTGGGCGACAATCCACCCGGAATGTCGGCTTCCACTGCTGCAGAAGAGGCCAGGGAGGCGAGAAGAGAAGTCCAGGAGCTCCGGGCAATGTTTCACGCCCGAGAAAACTCTCAGGACCTCAGGATACGACAGCCTTATCCCGCTGCATGTAGGGATGTCCCCTTTCCTCCTTGATACAAACCATTCAACATCAACCTTTATGACGGAAAGACATCTGCAAGCCGATACATGACCTACTTTGAGGTCACAACAGATCATCTATCGTATGACGATGCCATCCTTACACGATTGTTCGTCGGGGCATTGTACGGAGTCACAATCGACTGGTACCGCAACTTGTCGGACAACTGCATCCATTCCTTCGCCGACTTCAAACATATGTTCTTGGAGAGGTTCTATGAGGTGGAACAAGATGTGACCATGTCAACCCTCATGGACGTTGTCCAAGACGAGAAGGAGCTGACAAGGAACTATATTGAGCAGTTTCGCCAAACCGCGATGAAGCTGCCCTCCGATAACTCGGACTCTTCCTTAATTGAAATTTGCCAAAAGAGGCTGCACCCCACAATCAGCCTCTGGATGGGCGAAAGTCAATTTAAGGACTGGAAGACCTTCATTATCAGCGCCACTAGCGCAAAAGCCAAGTTGAAGAAGGCTCGCCAACTGGGGCTGCATATCTCGGATAGAGAGGATAAGGGCAAACGCCCTAATACCAACAACAGCAACGGCAAGTTCCTCAAGACAAATTATGTCTAGACGATATCTTCTAGCAATCTCCCAGATTGTTGAGTTATGTACCCTCAGGTATCACTGAACTTACTCTCTGACTGCTCCATCTCATCTCCTAGTCATAAACTAGGAACCTCCACATTAAATGCTTTTCCCCTCCAGAGTTTGCCTTAAAATCTATTACCCGTACCACCAATGTGCAAAAGGGTGATAGATTCATAAAACTTATCCTAATCTATTACCCGCACCACCAGTGCGCAGAAGGGTAATAGGTCCATGAAAGTTATCCTAATCTATTACTCGCACCATCGGTGTACCGAAGAGTAGTAGGTCCACAAAATATCATTCAAATCTATTTGCTCGTATTTCCATATGCATAAGAGGGCAATAGGTCCACAAAATTTTCCAACGGAAAAAACAACCACGTCCATATTACCTCTGAGTTGTTTTCCCATCCATCATAAACAAATCACCCAATACATAGAACTTCCTCCTTGATAACACCTCTGAGTTGTTCTGTGTATCCCTATTTGGCCTACTACTACCATGTCCTCACTACCTCTGAGTAGGAAGGCTTTGTTTTGACCCATATTTACCATGTCCTCATTACCTCTGAGTAAATATGTTGGTTTTCTCTCCACTTATTATCAGTACTCGCATCGCCAGCACACAAAAATGGTAATAAGTTCATAAAAATTATCCTAATCTATTACTCGCACCACCGGTGTAACAATGAGTAGTAGATCCACAAAATATCATTCGAATCTATTACTCACACTACAAGTGCACAAAAAGGATAATAGGTCCACAAAATTCCCCAACGGGAAAAACAACCACGTCCATATTACCTTTGAGTTGTTTTTCAGTCCATCACAAACAAACCATCCAATATATAGAACTTCCATGTTGATAGTGTCATGCCCCAGAACCAGAACACTAGAGAGCGGGGGCGCACATAGTCAGCTACGTATAAAGAAATGGGATCCACTCCACTATACGGTCACGTCTGTCTAGATAGATGAGGGTTTATCTACAAGCCATCAGTCTCTTATGGTCAATAACAAGCCTAGTATCTCAATCACAAGCAAATAAGTAAAGTTACAAGATATAAGATCACCAAATATACAATAGTAAGGCATCCCAAACAATACATATTCAGCTGATCATGAAGCTAGTCGTTACAAAATATGATGACTAGCAAGAGTTTCAGTCATACATGATCAACCCTAGGAATTATCAATCATGTTACAGCCCGTAGGCAGACAGTAAGTAAAAATGTACACGAGCTAACACTTGCTCGGTGGCTAAACGCCTCAAAAGAATAATTTTACAATAGAGTGGGAGAGCCAAAATAAATCCACTCGTTGCCAGGATTCCTTCTAGTGGTCACCATGTGGCTGGAAAGTTGGTAGATCCTTAGAAGATGCTCTAGTATCTGGCTATACAAAACCAGCTGGGTCAGACCCCAAAAAAAGCAAGTGCCACAAAGGAGGCTTCATTTAGGAACTAAAACCAGCAATTAGCATAAGAATATAATTACATAATAAAAGGCAGTAATTAAGAAAAAATATGACAGGTGATATACGATGAGATAACCATGGGACTATTCAGATAACCAGGTTACAACCCGTAAACCAAACAAGGACCGGGGTTGTAACCCTTCGTCTGAACAGAACTTGGCTTCTCCCGACAATTATCGACAGTTAACATAATAAATCAGGACATGTAACAATCTTGTACATGATCAAGACAAGACTAGACCGGTTGTTCCATCCAATCAATCACGGCCAAACAATGAGTACGGCTTGATACTTTAACTAATTAGGGTTATCACAGGCCTAGTTACTAACAAGATGCAGCGAGATTATTCTACAGCCACAAGCCCTGCAGACCATCCAGGCTATCCGAACGCAATTAGGGGTTGAATTCCAGTTGGTACATCGTCCAGGAAACGCATGTACCCTTAGGTGACTTAGAGGGTGCAACACATGACAGTGTGCTGGAAATGTGCCCTACTCGACGGCAGGCTACAAATCCCAAGTGGGGCGCCCAGATAACGGGATTGCCTGTAGCTGGGGTAATCTCTTCATGACTACTGGATTATTCTAGTTGTTAGCCTTAGTCGATTTCAGAGGGTACCCCTGACCGTGGTACTCAGGGATCCCTGTCCTAGACATGATGCAAGACAAGACATGTTCATTTATATAAGCACAATCTTCCACGATGTCCAGGTCATTTATACTTGTCATGTCAGGTTAGCCGTCGCAACAACATTTCAAAAAATATCATGTCAGGTTTATTTGTCAAGAGTGCACCACGACGGGCCACTATCAAGAATTATCATGTCAAGCTCATTTGTCAGGAGTGCACCACAGTGGGTTACTATCAAGTCATGTCATTTATCAAAAGTGTACCACAATGGGTCACCATCGTGCCAGGGAACATATTAAAATTAATGGCACATGCATACAAGTGGTAATTAAATATTAGCAGGAGCAAGGGCCGTGGGGGACTCATACGGCTCAGGAAAATTATTACATGTGGCCAGGAAGTCACTATCAATCATTACACTAACAAGTCGTGTTTAGGGAAGCAACTTAGAATCACACAATATTTAATCATAATAATATAATTGTAAAGACAAATAAGACAAAAGATAGTGGGACCTGCAATTAATGCAAGTATGCCATACGGCTCAAATTAAATATTCATGCAAGCAATCATGCGGCCATAAATTATTATTTAACTGGCCATACAAGCAGTTGACCATATGCGGCAGGGCAATTATTGGAGGGGTACATATGCGGCTAGCAAATATTAGAGAGGGGCATATGCGGCCAGCATGCAAGCAACCATGCGGCCAAATGCAATATTGGCTTAGCACTAATGCATGCAAATGTATGCAAAGCTGCCAAGCTATTAATTAAATGCACAAGCATGCAAGCAAAGCTTACATGCAAAATAATATTGTTGACGCAAGCAAAATGCATACGGCCAAGTGAGCAGGTGATTAGCCATATGCATTAAATATAGGCTAAAGCATATAATATATATAATATATATGCAAGCAATCATGCGGCTCAATGGCCAACTTTGAGCCGCATATACTAATGCACATAATGTTGGCTAATGATATAATATATAATATAATATATATGCATGCAATCCTGCGGCTCAATGGCCAACTTTGAGCCGCATATACTAATGCACATAATATGGGCTAAAGATATAATATATAATATAATATATATGCATGCAATCCTGCAGCTCAATGGCCAACTTTGCTAAATAGGTAAGCATGCATGCTTGCATGCTTTTAATATAATGCATTAATTATTAATGCATGCAATTAAAGAAAAGCCATTCATTAATGCATGTAATCAAAGAAAGCCATGCATTACCATGCGGCCAACTTTGCTAATGCTAATATTTTAAATGCAATGCTAATATTTAAATACACAAGCTTGCAAGCAAGCATGCATGCGGCCAACTTTTGGCCAATGCTTATATTTAAATGCACTAGCATGCAAGCAAGCATACATTAAATACAAAAGCTTATGCGGCTATTAATTGTTCCCATGCGGCCAACAACTCTGGAATGTCCATATACGGCTCAATGAGCAGATGGCTATGCGGCTAGCATAGGAATGCTGGCATGCGGCTAGCTAGCAAACATTGCTTATGCGACTAGCATAGGATTTAAGCATAAATAATTAATCATGTAAGCTACATTAAACGCTAATGCATTAAAATACTAATGCATTAAATGCTAGGCTAAGACATTAAATGCTAGGCTAGCTAATACATACATTATAAATATGCAAAGGCCATACGGCTAACATTGTGTTGGCCATATACGTCTGGACAATTATTAGTGGCCCATGTAAATAAACACTTGCACATGGCCAGCTATTGCATGCAATTAAATATTCAATTAAATGGCCATGCGGCTCAAAGCAAATATGCTCAAGCGGCTCATTGCAATTAATGGCTCCCACAGAGAACATGTCCATAAAAAATACCATAGCCTCCATGCTCCCCTAAACAATAATAGGAACCCAAATCCAGACTTTCATAGGTCAAATTTGAGTAAAAATAGAATTCTCTACAACATGGAACCATCAACTAGCAAAATATGCAAGTTTGATAGATCAAAACTCTTGAAAACCGAAAATACCACAAGGCTAGATCTACAAGAAATTAACCACAGAAATGAAAAATGCTAAGTACTAAAGTGGGTTAGAAACACATGAGGAAGATAACGGAATAATATAAATGGACTTCCTCCATGAAGCAAGATGCACTTGCCTAAGCTCTCCACTCTCTCAGGTTGGTGGAGAAGTAATGGTGAAGATGAAGAAGTAATAGAAAAGAATTAATGAGGAGAGAGAGAGGAGTGGGAGTTAATAAATGGTGATGGTGGTGGTAGGTAGGGTGGGTTGGTTTTCCAACAAAAATTGAACCAAGCTTAACCAAATCAAGTCGAACCGAACTAAGATAAACCAATCAATGAAATGCCAAAATAAATCAAGCAGGAAGACATGCAATACGGGTCAAAATACGTACATATATACCGAGATATGTAATACGAACCACGGGCATTACAACTCTACCCACCTTAAAAGAATTATGTCCTCGGCATGAGGAAGAGGGAAAATATTCTGCTAGAAACCTCTCTGTCGGTTCTGAATCTGAGCTGGACCAGGGCATACTGCTGGGGTCTCTGCTGCTGGAAGACTTGTGTCTGAAGCGGTAATGGCCTCGGAGGCTGATACTACAGCTGCTGCTGCACTGGTGCTGGTCCCCTTACCGAGGGACTAGTCTAGACCGATGATGAAATGGCCCTATTCAGATAGGACCCTATCTTGTGTTTCGGTGCCCCACAAGCCAAACACAATTCCTATGCTCTGTGATACTCCGAAACAACGTATCTTGGCTTCCCACAATGAGTGCAGTCCATTACGGAAGACTGCTTCTGCTTCTGTTGCTGAGGGGACGTGACCGACGCCACTGAGGTCGCCTGCCTCGGAGTTCCAATTGTCAAAGCCCTGACAGCCGGGGCTGGTACTAACGACTGGGTCATCTGGCCGTGAGATTGCTTCCGACCTTCGGTCCTGTCCACGATCCTGTGGGAGGTATACTCATGCCTCCTAGCTGCCTTCAATACCGCATCAAAAGTCTGATGCTCAAACTGTTCCACTGCTAGCAAAATCTTCAGGTAGAATCCCTGTTGAAATTGTTGGGCTCTGTCGAACTCGGTCGCCACCAAGGTGGGAGCAAACCGACTAAGTCTGGAAAACTCGGCCGTATAACCGTCGACCGTCCTGCCTATATGCTTCAAATTGGTGAACTTGGTCTGAAGATCGTACCGAGCCACTGCATTGAAGTACTTGGTCTGGAACCTCTCACGGAATACTGTCCAGGCAATGGGCGCCACTAGTCCAACGGCCTGCGCTGTCCACCAGCTGTAGGCTAGATTCAATAACTGCAGGCGCACCACGGCCACATTCTCTTCTTCTGGAGTCCTAGCTGCTTCTAGAATCACCTCTGTGTTCTGAAGCCATGCATCAGCAGCGATAGCATCTTTGCTGCCATCGAAGAATAGAGGGTTCAGGTGCTTGAAACTGTTCGTTGTACTGTTCCCATGATGTCCATCTCTGCCTAGAGCATCTGCCACTGCCTGATGTAAGGCATCTCCTCGACGATATTGAGAAGCTAACAATGATCTGATGAGACCTACCAGAGTACCATCATCAGGCTCTGCAGGCTGGGCTGGCTGAACTGGCGGCTCTCCTCCAGTAGGCACGACTCTGGAGGCTACTCCTGAATGCTGGGCTTGATCTCCACGTTGCTGCTGGTCCACGGGAGGTGCTGCTCCTTGGTGATCGGCAGGACCAGGTATAATGCCGCTGAAGAAGACGACATAGGGAACAATAAGGAAGGAGCAGGACAGATAACGATTACAAGCATATGATCATGATAAGAATTTTAGGGATTCAGAGGATACGAGCAGAGATTAAGGGCGAGTACTGATTGAGATATCTATTCGGAAAACCCTCACATATCTTGATTTACAAGACCTGCATGGGCCACCACTTAAACCATGTCACGCCCTAGAACCAAAACACTGGAGAGCGGGGGCGCACATTGCCAGCTACGTATAATGAAATGGTATCAACTCCACTATATGGTCACGACTATCTAGATATATGAGGGTTTATCTACAAGCCATCAGTCTCTTATGGACAATAACAAGCCTAGTGTCTCAATCACAAGCAAATAAGTAAAGTTACAAGATGTAAGATCACCAAATATACAATAGTAAGGCGTCCCAAACATTACATATTCAGCTGATCATGAAGCTAGTCGTTATAAAATGTGATGACTAGCAAGAGATTCAGTCATACATGATCAACCCTAGGAATTATCAATCATGTTACAGCCCGTAGGCAGACAGTAAGTAAAAATGTACACGAGCTAACACTTGCTTGGCGGCTAAACGCCTCAAAAGAATAATTTTACAATAGAGTGGAAGAGCCAAAATAAACCCACTCGTTGCCAGGATTCCTTCTTGTGCTCACCATCTGGCTGGAAAGTTGGTAGATCCTTGGGGGCTGCCCTGATATCTGGCCATACAAAACCAGCTGGGTCAGACCCCAGAAAGAGCAAGTGCCACAAAGGAGGTTTCACTTAGGAACTAAAACCAGCAATTAGCACAAGAATATAATTACATAATAAAAGACGGTAATTAAGAAAAAATATGACAGGTGATATACGATGAGATAACCATAGGACTATTCAGATAACCAGGTTACAACCCGTAAACCAAACATGGACCGGGGTTGTAACCCTTCGTCTGAACAGAACTTGGCTTCTTCCACAATTTATCGACAGTTAACATAAGAAATTAGGACATGTAACAATCTTGTACATGATCAAGACAAGACTAGACCGGTTATTCCATCCAATCAGTTACGGCCAAGCAATGAGTACGGCTTGATACTTTAAATAATTAGGGTTATCACAGGCCTAGTTACTAACAAGATGCAGCAAGATTATTCCACAGCCACAAGCCCTGCAGACCATCCAGGCTATCCGGACGCAATTAGGGGTTGAATTCAAGTGGGTACATCATCCAGAAAATGTATGTACCTTTAGGTGACTTAGAGGGTGCAACACATGACAGTATGTTGGAAATGTGCCCTACTCGACGGCAGGCTACAGATCCCAAGTGGGGCGTCCAGATAACAGGATTGCCTGTAGCTGGGGTAATCTCTTCATGACTACTGGATTATTCTAGTTGTTAGCCTTAGTCGATTTCAGAGGGTACCCCTGACCGTGGTACTCAGGGGTCCATATCCTAGACATGATGCAAGACAAGACGGGTTTATTTGTACAAGCACAATCGTCTACGGTGTCCAGGTCATTTATACTTGTCATGTCAGGTTAGCCGTCGCAACAACATTTCAAGAAATATCATGTCAGGTTTATTTGTCAAGAGTGCGCCACGGCGGACCACTAACAAGAATTATCATGTCAAGCTCATTTGTTAGGAGTGCACCACGGCGGGTCACTATCAAGTCATGTCATTTATCAAAAGTACACCACAATGGGTCACCATCGTGCCAGGGAACATATTAAAATTAATGGAACAAGCATAAAAGTGGTAGTTAAATATTAGCAGGAGCAAGGGCTGTGTGGGACTCATGCGGCTCAGGAAAATTATTACATGCGGACAGGAAGTCACTATCAATCATTACACTAACAATTCGTGTTTAGGGAAGCAACTTAGAATCACACAATATTTAATTATAATAATATAATTGTAAAGACAAATAAGACAAAAGATAGTGGGACCCGCAATTAATGCAAGTATGCCATGCGGCTCAAATTAAATATTCATACAAGCAATCATGCGGCCATAAATTATTATTTAACTGGCCATACAAGCAGTTGACCATATGCGGCTGGGCAATTATTGGAGGGGTACATATACGGCTAGCAAATATTAGAGAGGGGCATATGCGGCCAGCATGCAAGCAACCATGCGGCCAAATACAATATTGGCCCAGCACTAATGCATGCAAATGCATGCAAAGTTGCCAAGCTATTAATTAAATGCACAAGCATGCAAGAAAAGTGTAAAACCCCTAAATTTCTACTATATTTTTTTTATTAATTGGTACCGATTTAAAATTTTGTATTGTACGTCGCGTAGTCGTATTATACGTCGCACACGAAATTTATTTTCTTGCTCGTCGAGTACGAATATGTGCGAGCGTACATATTTTAGAAAAATATTTTTTATTATATTATACGCTTTCAAAATATTATATAATTATTATTCTTGCTATAAAAAGCCTTTTTATTTTTAGCAGTTATTAATCATAAATAATATTTTATTGTATAATAAGAAAAACATAATTATGTATGCATTATTAGTGCATACATATATTTGCGTAATTATTTATTAGTCTATTTTAAATAAAAATATAATTTTCAAGATTTATTAATATTAATAATTTATTATTCAAAGATATTTAAATATATTAATGTAATTTTTGAAATTATTATTATTAATAATTTTGGAAAATATATTTCAAAATTATTGTGAAGATTTAAATTTTAATTTGATTCCATGGATACATTTAAAATAGTAAACTAATATCTATACTTGAAATTGATTTGATTTTAAACTATGAGATTTAATTTCATTTAAATTAGATTTGGATTTAGATTTGGATTTGGATTGAATTTGATTTGATTTGACTGATTTAATTTAAATAGATGATTTATCTACTTGGCTTTTAAATATTCCTAGTCCATATCTAAGTGGGAATTCCTACATCCAATAAATAGGCAGGTACTCCTCCACATTATTCATCCACAAATTTTCTACAACCCAAAAATTCGTACATCGTGTCCGTGTTCCCTTCCAGTCCACTATCTTATTCCATCTATTACATTTACATTAAATTTTTGTGTCGACAACCCCGACACGATTGAATAAATTTATAATCCCAAGCCCTAACTCTAATCCCTAGCCATTGCCGCCATCACAGACTCCACGACCAGCCACCACCTCTCCATCATCATCGCCATCACCAACCCTGTGACTTCGCCACCAATTTGCTGACCTCGGCTCATGGCCAAACCCCCACTGCCTCATCAACCCTACCACAGACTGTCACGACCCGCACCCTGATTAGGGGCACGAGAAGTGGGTACGTCCAGCCTACGCCGTAGCATCGACGGTAGAACGCTGTCTAGGTTGTCTACAAAACTACACTAAACAGTATAAAGGTACCTGTACAGTATATACACTCCGAATGGAGGTGACATAGCAATACAGTCTCAATCACATAAACAAACTAGGATAGATAGCACGAAATAAAATATAATAGATGAAAACAGGAAATAAGTTTAAGATCCACACAAGTCTAGAGCTATACATAACATCCCAGAGTCTCAAAAATATAACATGGAAGCTACAGTTTGATAATGCTAGCTGGATCGCATTCCAGTCAAACCTAGCTAAGCTACACTACTCTGGGAGTACAAAGTCTAGTGGCTCTACTATAAAGCCACGGTCCTGGACTACTCCATCTGACTCGAGCCCATAATAGGTCGAGCAGTCTACCTCAGAGTCATCTGTAATATATCATAACGGTATCCTGTCAGAAAAATGAGCAAGTACAAGCACTAACAACAGTTCCATGTGAATTGACAAATTCTATAAGAGACAGTATAATGAACTACAAGACAAAGATATATGAAAACTTGGGAACCGATCGAAAGCTGAGCTACAAACCTTAAACCAAACAAGGATCGGAGTTGTAACCCTTCTCCCGAGTAGAACCTAGTCTCCAATCAAGGTACAATATAAAGGCATGTAGAATATGTGAGTAACTGAATATCATAGCATGGTGAGAAAGTACTGAATGTAGAACAGAACGGGATATATGATAAGATAAGTAAATATAAAATGTGTCTTGAATTAGTAGAGCGTTATGTGATCGGCAAGGGAATCATGGTAGAGTTATCCACTTGGCTCGGCAATCCGCGGTGACCTCAACGAAAAGTCATGCTGGCCAACCTGGATAACATGGACATGGAGGTATCTGTTACACCCTACGTGAGGTGAGGATGGCGCAAGCAAAATAGTGACATGGGGCTTTGATCACATAACCCCTAATAATTCCCCATCCCCGAATAGTATAATGGACCTGGACATGACACGTCATGACACGGGATTCCCTAAGAGGATAGCTACTCCCTCTCAGGAATCGGTGTCTATACAAGTACAGGGAACAAGACAGGAAATATACATATATACCAAGAAAATCTAGGAACAACATCTCATGTCATGATCCAACGTATACTAGTCCGTGAACTATCATGACTGGAATCGAGTAAGACACTTCAACTGAATCGGATATAGCAGATATCAAGACAATAAAAACTATCAGTGAATGTACTCGCCTGCTGTCCTAAGCTGTAGGGTATATCAATGCTCAGAGCGGTAATCAGAAACCTAAAGATGAGATACTGTATGTTAATTTAGGTTTAAACAAGTTTAAGAATGATTCACAATGAATGATATGAAATCTAGGTCAACCTAGGTCTCACTGAGTCACCCTAAGTCCTGTCAAGTCAAATTTAGGTCAAATCAAGTTATATCAAGTCAATCTAAGTCAGACCAAGTCAACCCTAGGTCATACCAGTCATCACAGGTCAAAACAAGTCAAAGAAAGTCAAATGGGATCAAGAGTTGGCCTACAGTTAACTTTTGGTCAACTGGTCAACCTTGGTCAACTCTGGTCAATTCTAGGTCAACCCTAGGTCAAACTGGTCAAATATTGACCAACAGTTGACTTTTGGTCAACTGGTCAACTCTGGTTTGGATTTGGTCAAATCTAGACAAGGTGTTGACTCACGATGGACTTTTGGATAAAAAGTCAACTCTGGGTCAACCGAGCCAAAATCGGCTCAAATATGATATTTTTAGGGTGTACCCAACATGCCACCCAAGTTTCAAGTCAATTCGACTACCCGAACTCCGTATCTCGAAATTACCCGATTACCCCTTAACATTTACCCTTAAACCGCTCTAACTTGACGCCAAGTGGCCTTCCCTTAGGAATTCCACTCCGTGCTTCTTAGGGTAGTAGGGTACTAGCCTATACAACCATTACCTACCAAGTTTTCTAGGGTAAGTGGACATCCAGTCCATCTTACGGTCCGAATCGCCCGTTTACCCGTTATCTTGAATATTTCAAGATACAGAATGGTGCGGTGCGATACCATCTCCCCGAACTCACACGCAACCCCGATTCTAACTCCGAAGCCTACCCACAAAATCTAAATCACATTTGCTAAGTCCCCTCCAAGTTTCAACGCGTTCCGAATCACGGAACTCAAATTCACCCCTTCACTAATTCCTAACTCGACCATTCACTCACTCACTCAACTCATTTTTCACACTCGCTTAGGACTAGTTGTAGGGGCTATTTTAGTGGGTTAATTAGGGGTATATAGAGCTAATAAATAGGGTATATATATGTATATATATTGGTATACATATGGGGGTATATACGGGGGTTTACGGGGGTCAAAAGGGGGTGCTACTGCTGCCCAAACTGCTGTTGGGCTGCTGCTATAGCTGCTGCCTACTGCTACTATTTGTGGCTGTTTTGGGGCTGTTTTTTGGGGGGGGGGGGGGGAAACAACAGCCCTTATCGCCCCTTGCTGCTATGGTGTTCCCCTCTTTCTTCCTTTCTAATTCCCTCTCTAACCCTCTCAATCTTCCTCTCTAATCTCTTAATCTCTTCCTCTCTAATCTCTAATCTCTCAATCTCTCTCAATTCCTCTCTAAAATATATATAAACTCTCATACATATAAATCTCATTCCCTCCCCTCACTACACATACAAATACACACACACATATATATATATATGATCACACACACACACACACACACACATATATATATATATATTTTTTTTCCCTTCCCTCACTACACATACAAATACACACACACACACACACACATATATATATATATATATATATATATATATATATATATATATATATATATATATATATTTTATATATATATATATTAACACACACATAAATCTATATCTATATATATATGGACACACACACTCCCACATATTCATATATATATATATGTATATGGACACACACACATATATATGTATATGGACACACACACACTAAATAAATGAAGTTAAGAGTGCCTAACCACTTAGAGGCCAAATCTAATTTATTCTAAAGTGTCCAAATTTGGGGAAAACTCAAGGACACGGTCACAAACTCTAACTTCTCCTAGGACACTCCAAACGGACTCAAACTCGACACAACTAAGGACACAACTATGGAAATCAAATCCTACATGGTTCAAACTATTTATCATGATAAAGGGAATAAGTTAGAGAATAGGTTATACCTATCGGGAGATGGATTCCCGATTCGAAAGTCCTCCGACACGGCTCCGACACAACGAATTGTTTAGGACACACCCTTGCACTTCTTGCTCCCAAAAGCTTGGAGAAGCTTCACTTGGGGAAGAGGAAGAGTTGGATGGAAGAATATTGGAGAAAAATGAATTATTTTGAGATGATTTCTAGGGAAAACCTATTCTAACTTTTGAGAAAAGCTTGGAGGAGAAGAAGAAGAAGAAAATGGTAATATTTTGAAGTGGAGAAGAAGAATAAATGGGGAGGGGATGGCTGGTCATAAAGGGAAGGATTGGGGCACTTGAAATTACAAGTTTGCCCCTCCCTTAACTTCTATGCTAAGTTAAGTCCAAATTTGGTTTTGTGGGTTAGCTAAAATTAAATAAAAATCATAATTACGCTTAAATACTCATGGGAGACTAGTCCAAACTCCTAAACCTAAAAGTTAAGTATGGTGGGCCATGGCTAATTAACATGCTAATCACAACTCAAGTCAAAATTCCCCAGAGTCCCGAATCAAGTCGAAATGCGATGAAATTCGAACCCGACTCCTATAATAATTAAATATTAATATTCATGAAATAAAAATTCCCAAAAATATTTAAATGTGGAAAATTACCATTTTACCCCTAACTTGGAAAAGTGAGGGTGACAAGTCTATCCACCTTAAAAAATTTCGTCCTCGAAATTAAAACCAAACAATAGTAAAATATCAAAATCACAAGTCATGGCTTAAAATTTAAAATGATTAAAATCTCAAAAATCAAAGCATGAATTAAATGACTAAAATTATAAAATTTAAAATTACTCTCAAATAGAAACTGGGTGCTATAAGTCTATCCACCTTAAAAGAATCATCCTTAAAAATTTAAAACAAGTAAACACAAAAAATTATGCAAATCGATAATCGTATGCGTCTGTCCAATCATCATGATACTCAGAATCTTCGTCATGCCAGTGAATAAGGCTACGATAATCACAGAGTCCTCAACTATGGTACATACATCTAGAATTATGGTATTTAAAATTTTTGCACTGCCGCATGCTTGGCAACGAAAACCTTAAGTTCCCACACCCGAGAAATACGACCATAATCTGACTATATGTCCTCACTATGCCTGCTAGCATGACCCTAGAGTATTCTAAAATCTCATAATCGAGGCGACCTAGCCCATACGACTTATCTTAGAAGGGAATCACATCACAAGAACAAATTTTCATCCAACGATCAAAGAACAGATAGAATCGAAGTTCAAGACAGTTTATAAGAAGGCAAATGCGGGAAGGAGATTCGAAATATCGAAACCTGCTATCTGCTCTACTATTGCCTGAGTGGGCTCAACTGACATGGCAAAAGCACGTCCTTGCTGGCCTCCTCTAGCCTGCTGCACTCTGTCCTGGTCTCTTCGGATTCTACTAGCGTGGCAATCCCTCAACTGGTGGTCAGGCGCCCCACAGTACAGACAGACGCCCAACCTCTTTCTACAAGCCTCTCTAGTGTGCCCCGGCTTCCCGCAGAAGTCGCACGGAGTAGCCGGTCTCTGGCCCTGTCCCTAGTGCTGCTTGGCACGCGCTGGTGCCTGCTGAATCTGTAACAGAGGCTGCTGCTGAAATGGCCTCTGCTGATGCTGAATATAGGGGCGCTTGGTCGGTCCCGCAATAGAACTCACCCCCATGGTATCATCGCTCCTCTTCGGCTTGAGGCCGAAGTCCTCCTCTGCAATCTGCGCGTCCATCAATATCTGAACGAACGTCGCGTCACGACGACCCAAGGTGCGGGTGCACACTGCATGAATAAGTCCCCTACGAAACTTACGAGCCTTCTGTCCCTCATCCTGGATCATATAAGGAGCGAACCTGCTAAGGCGGAAGAACTCTGATGCATACTCGTCCACCGACGAGTTCCCCTGCACTAGACCCACGAACTGGTCCTCCAATGTTGTAAGAGCCACGTCCGGGAAGAACTTCTCCTTAAAGAGCCTCCGAAAGTTCTTCCATCTCAGCCCTCTCACTGACGCACGAGGATCCGTGCGGTACCATGTCAGCACAATATCGAATAATCGGCTCGCTGCGGCCGAAACCCAAAGTACTCTAGGAAGCTCTGCCAGCTCCATGCTCCGCTGCACATCCTCTAGCCAGTCGTCTTCATAAAGGATGCCCTCCGTGCTCGTGATGTCCCTGGAGCTCATCTTTCTAAAGTCTAATACTGTCCCCGGCCTGGACTGCTGCTGGTACGGCTGCTGGCCAGTACGGCCCTACACCGTACCCGGTGCCACTCTCTCCATTGCTGCCAGTGTAAGCTGATGCGAGTTCTCCATACTCTGCCTCAGTATCTCAATCTGACGGTGTGACGCCTCCGACTGGCGCTGTGATGCCTCTGTCTGGGCTCGCTGTGTCTCCATCATCTGCTGAAGGAGAAGGAACATGTGGTGTGTATCCGTCGGTATCGGAGGTGGTGGCGGCAGTATCTCTGGAACAACGGCCGAAACCCTCTGGGGTGGAGGTGGTAGACCTCCCTGTGCAATTGTCGGGGTCTCCGGGATAGTAGAATCACTGGAGGCAGTCTCGTGAACCTCCTCCCCGGCCTGGTCAGATCTCTCGGGCAAGCTACTCGATCCGGTGGCCTGCAGGTGCGTCTTCGTCATCCTGGAGACGAATTGAAACAAGGAGATCAATATGGCATATGAGAAGATATTATCAAGGAAGGACAGTTAACTTAATACAAGGGGAGTAATCATGATAATCAAAAGATCAAAAATTTTCCTAGGTGTGATTGAGAAACTCCTATCATATCCTAGGTCCTACGTCCTAATTGCAGGCTCGTAATTAGTACTCTAAGTCGAGCACCATTACGAGATCGCACTAATTGCAACACGAGACCTGCGTGGGCCACCACAAAAACATGTCACGACCCGTACCCTAATTAGGGGCACGAAAAGTGGGTACGTCCAGCCTACGCCGCAGCATCGGCGGTAGAACGCTGTCTAGGTTGTCTATAAAACTACACTAAACAGTATAAAGGTACCTGTACAGTATATACACTCCGAATGGAGGTGACATAGCAATACAGTCTCAATCACATAAACAAACTAGGATAGATAGCACGAAAGAAAATATAATAGATGAAAACAGGAAATAAGTTCAAGATCCACACAAGTCCAGAGCTATACATAACATCCCAGAGTCTCAAAAATATAACATAGAAGCTACAGTCTGATAATGCTAGCTAGATCGCAGTCCAGTCAAACCTAGCTACGCTACACTACTCTGGGAGTACAAAGTCTAGTGGCTCTACTATAAGGCCACGGTCCTAGACTACTCCATCTGACTCGAGCCCATAATAGGTCGAGCAGTCTGCCTCAGAGTCATCTGTAATATATCATAACGGTATCCTGTCAGGAAAATGAGCAAGTACAAGCACTAACAGCAGTTCCATGTGAATTGACAAATTCTATAAGAGACAGTATAATAAACTACAAGACAAAGATATATGAAAACTTGGGAACCGATCGAAAGCTGAGCTACAACCCTTAAACCAAATAAGGATCGGAGTTGTAACCCTTCTCCCGAGCAGAACCTAGTCTCCAATCAAGGTACAATATAAAGGCATGTAGAACATGTGAGTAACTAAATATTATAGCATGGTGAGAAAGTACTGAATGTAGAACAGAACAGGATATATGATAAGATAAGTAAATATAAAATGTGCTTTGAATTATTAGAGCGTTATGTGATCGGCAAGGGAATCATGGTAGAGTTATCCACTTGGCCCGGCAATCCGCGGTGACCTCAACGGAAAGTCATGCCGGCCAACCTGGATAACATGGACATGGAGTATCTGCTACACCCTACGTGAGGTGAGGGTGGCACAAGCAAAATAGTGACATGGGGCTTTGATCACATAACCCATAATAATTCTCCATCCCCGAGTAGTATAATGGACCTGGACATGACACGTCATGACACGGGATTCCCTAAGAGGATAGCTACTCCCTCTCAGGAATCGGTGTCTATACAAGTACAGGGAACAAGACAGGAAATGTATATATATACCAAGAAAATCCAGGAACAACATCTCATGTCATGATCCAACGTATACTAGTCCGTGAACTATCGTGACTGGAATCGAGTAAGACACTACAACTGAATCGGATGTAGCAGATATCAAGACAATAAAAACTATCAGTGAATGTACTCGCCTGCTGTCCTGAGCTATAGGGTATATCAATGCTCAGAGCGGTAATCAAAAACCTAAAGATGAGATACTGTACGTTAATTTAGGTTTAAACAAGTTTAAGAATGATTCACAATGAATAATATGAAATCTAGGTCAAACTAGGTCTCATTGAGTCACAATAAGTCCTGTTAAGTCAAATCTAGGTCAAATCAAGTAATATCAAGTCAATCTAAGTCAGACCAAGTCAACCCTAGGTCGTACCAGTCATCACAGGTCAAAACAAGTCGAAGAAAGTCAAACGGGGTTAAGAGTTGGCCTACAGTTGACTTTTGGTCAACTGGTCAACCCTGGTCAACTCTGGTCAACTCTAGGTCAACCCTAGGTCAAACTGGTCAAATGTTGACAAATAGTTGACTTTTGGTCAACTGGTCAACTCTGGTTTGGATTTGGTCAAATCTAGACAAAGTGTTGACTCACGGTTGACTTTTGGGTAAAAAGTCAACTCTAGGTCAACCGAGCCAAAATCGGCTCAAATATGACATTTGTAGGGTGTACCCAACATGCCACCCAAGTTTCAAGTCAATTCGACTACCCGAACTCCGTATCTCGAAATTACCCGATTACCCCTTAACATTTACCCTTAAACCGCTCTAACTTGACGCCAACTGGCCTTCCCTTAGGAATTCCACTCCGTGCTTCTTAGGGTAGTAGGGTACTAGCCTATACAACCATTACCTACCAACTTTTCTAGGGTAAGTGGACATCCAGTCCATCTTACGGTCCGAATCGCCCATCTACCCGTTATCTTGAATATTTCAAGATACGGAATGGTGCGGTGCGATACCATCTCCCTGAACCCACACGCAACCCCGATTCCAACTCCGAAGCCTACCCACAAAATCTAAATCACATTTGCTAAGTCCCCTCCAAGTTTCAACGTGTTCCGAATCACGGAACTCAAATTCACCCCTTCACTAATTCCTAACTCGACCATTCACTCACTCACTCAACTCATTTTTTACACTCGCTTAGGACTAGTTGTAGGGGCTACTTTAGTGGGTTAATTAGGGGTATATAGAGCTAATAAATAGGGTATATATATGTATATATATTGGTATACATATGGGGATATATACGGGGGTTTACGGGGGTCAAAAGGGGGTGCTACTGCTGCCCAAACTGCTGCTGTGCTGCTGCTATGGCTGCTGCCTACTGCTGCTATTTGTGGCTGTTTTAGGGCTGTTTTGGGGGGGGGGGGGGGGGAAACAGCAGCCCTTATCCCCCCTTGCTGCTATGGTGTTCCCCTCTTTCTTCGTTTCTAATTCCCTCTCTAACCCTCTCAATCTTCCTCTCTAATCTCTCAATCTCTTCCTCTCTAATCTCTAATCTCTCACAATTCCTCTCTAAAATATATATAAACTCTCACACATATAAATCTCATTCCCTCCCCTCACTACACATACAAATACACACACACACACACACACACACACACACACACATATATATATATATATATATATATATATATTAACACACACATAAATCTATATCTATATATATATGGACACACACATTCCCACACATACATATATATATATATATATATGTATATGGACGCACACACATATATATGTATATGGACACACACACACACACTAAATAAATGAAGTTAAGAGTGCCTAACCACTTAGAGGCCAAATCTAATTTATTCTAAAGTGTCCAAATTTGGGAGAAACTCAAGGACACGGTCACAAACTCTAACTTCTCCTAGGACACTCCAAACGGACTCAAACTCGACACAACTAAGGACATAACTATGGAAATCAAATCCTACATGGTTCAAACTATTTATCATGATGAAGGGAATAAGTTAGAGAATAGGTTATACCTATCGGGAGATGGATTCCCGATTCGAAAGTCCTCCGATACGGCTCCGACACAACGAATTGTTTAGGACACACCCTTGCACTTCTTGCTCCCAAAAGCTTGGAGAAGCTTCACTTGGGGAAGAGGAAGAGTTGGATGGAAGAATATTGGAGAAAAATAAATTATTTTGAGATGATTTTTAGGGAAAACCTATTCTAACTTTTGAGAAAAGCTTGGAGGAGAAGAAGAAGAAGAAAATGGTGATATTTTGAAGTGGAGAAGAAGAATAAATGGGGAGGGGATGGCTGGTCATAAAGGGAAGGGTTGGGGCACTTGAAATTACAAGTTTGCCCCTCCTTTAACTTCTATGCTAAGTTAAGTCCAAATTTGGTTTTGTGGGTTAGCTAAAATTAAATAAAAATCATAATTAAGCTTAAATACTCATGGGGGACTAGTCCAAACTCCTAAACCTAAAAGTTAAGTATGGTGGGCCATGGCTAATTAACATGCTAATCACAACTCAAATCAAAATTCCCCGGAGTCCCAAATCAAGTCAGAATGCGATAAAATTCGAACCCGACTCCTATAATAATTAAATATTAATATTCATGAAATAAAAATTCCCAAAAATATTCAAAAGTGGAAAATTACCATTTTACCCTAACTTGGAAAAGTGAGGGTGACACAGACACCCTGACCTCCAAACCACCACCATCACCGGCGTTTCCGACAACCCGTCCCCAAACACACTGTCCACCGGAACAACCACAATCACCACGGCCACCGGCCGGAATTCCCAACCACCACAGCAAAAATGCAAACAAAAAGAATTAAGACTCACCTGTCCCCCGCTTCGTCGTGCCGGCGTCGCCGCTGCGCCGAGCCGAACTCCGCGTCTCGCCCTACGTGTCCACCGTGGCGAGCGCCCTTCGTGCTCGATTACCCGACGCCGTCCGATCCCGCCGAACCCTGGCCTCGCCCCAGCGACCGGACCCTCTCCTCGTGTGCCCTGATCCACCGTACGAACCACCGAGCGGTGCGACCCAAAGCGCGAGATCTGGTCCTCCAGATCTGAGCGACCCCGCCCGGAGCCCCGGTCGTCGACGCCGCCGTTGAAGCCTCGCCGCCGCCGCGGGCGTCGCACGGCCTGGAGGAGAGCGCCAGACCCCCTCACATCGGCTCTCCCTCTCTTCCCGCGAAAACCCCTCTCTCCACCGCTAGCTCCGCCCTCTGCCGACCTAAACCTCCACCATCCCCCGTGCCCTTTCTCCGACAACCAGCCGCCACAACTATGCCGCCTAGCGCCTCCCTATGGGCCGCCGTCGGCAGCCTCTGAAACCCCCGCCGCTCGCCTGAGCCGTTCCCCTTCTCCGACCGCCCCCTTCATCTCCATCTCCTCTGCAGCGCCGCCTCCGGCTTGCCGCCGCTGGCGACTTAGAGCTCCCAAAACCCTCCGGCCAAGCCATCGCCTCCGCCCAGCTTCCTTCTCTCCCGCGCTCCTCTCCTCCCACGATCGCCGCGAGCGCCCGGTCGACAAGCCCTCCGCCGGCCGGAAGATTCCGCCCCTCTCTCTCTCCTCTCTGACTCATCCTTCCCTCACTCTCGTCTCTCTCTCTCTCTTCCCTCTTGATTCTTTTGTTTTTTTTTACTCATTTGCACTGGATGTTCTCCTCGAGGAAAACCATTTGGTTTAGTTATTTATTTATTATTTCATTTTATTTATGTTTTTTTTGTTTTGTTTGTTATTTATTATCATTATTACTATTAATATTATTATCATCTCATTATTATTATTATTATTATTATTTTTCTGTTGATTACTACTAATCATTGTTATCTTCACTAATATAAGTACTGTTGTAAACAGTACATATATATAAAAATATATTTTATTTATATTTTTGGGATATTAAGTTATTGTATCTTAATATACTAGGTATAAATTGCTAGGAGCCTTGTTATTATTATCATGTTTTTCTTTTATGGTTATTATCATTTTGTACCTACTAGTAGCGGATTAAAAATATATTTGTAAGGATATTATAAATACTTTCTAAAAAGGTTATATCATGAATTTGTCTAAATCAATTTCAAACTTAGAAAATATTATGATATTTAAATATATATTTTTCTACCTATAATTTCACTTTGACAAATTTAGTTTTAGCCCTAAAAATTATATATTTACAAAAATTAGGATTTTCGCCTACAAATGTTTTTCTTGAATTTAAATATTTTTGCTATAATTATTTTGACTCATAAAAACTAGTTTTCAAGTATTATAAATAGTTTTCTATAATTATCCATTATTTATTGATTTCTCTCATGTCCATAACCGATCCTCTTATTCTCATTCTGTCACCAAATTCGAGACTACCTTATGTCAACCCTAACTAAATTGACCCTTCTGGACCCAATGGAACTGTCCGTGCCACCATCCGAGGTCTCCATGTATAGTTGTTACACCGAAGTCGCAGTTCGTGCCAGCTTGATCATTGTAGCACACCAGGCGTACTACCAGGCAAGACACCTTGCCATTTGCTGTTTATTTATTTTAGCTCATAGTTCATACATTATTTATTTTCTTTATGCAAAATAAACTGTGATACATGGCATAACCTGTTAGAACTTACTGTTCATTTATATTTCCTGCTATGTATTATTTTTCTCACGTTAAACCTAGATTTAAGGGACCATCTTGTGTGTTGCATTCATTGGCCTTGACACGTTGTAATCACGAAGTTGTGTGTCGCATGTAGGACACAAAAGTGCATGATTGGCTGGCCACCAGTACGTACAAGCCGTGCGAAAGGAATAACCGCTAATAGAGATTGCATGCTAGTTTGACTTAGCGGTTATAGTGGTTTGTGTTGTGGATACAACGCAGTAGGCATTGGGCGGGGAGGACAATTCCTTGGCGTATGGGCTTCGATGCACTTTTTCTTGTGACCCGGACTCTCCGCTGGAGATACAGGATTGATGACCCATGATTACTGACGGCCACTGACGATTCTGCGGAACGTCATGCTCTTACTGATGGGGCCTCTGGTGCCCAAGGGGGACTATGCCGATCATATTTAGCCAGGGACCATGCGTAGGAAGGATTGTTCTTAACTACATTTCACTTAGAACGGTAGGCTACCTTATCCGTTAGGTACGAGTGCTTTTGGTTTGGGTACTTGTATCTGACCGTGGCTTGGAACAATAACTTGTCGCGGATTAGTTCATCACATCTTGTCCTTGTTTGGTTGTAGGTGTGACTTACTACTTCGATGAGAAGGTATTGAACCTTGTTGGGGTCCGGATACCATATTGGATTCATAGCATGGGAAGATATGTTACCGTGAATTAGTTTACCATCTCATGTCCTTGTTTGGTTGGGGGGATGGTACGCTCGTTCAGTAGGTGCGTATTGGAACATGTTATAATTCGATTTACTTATTTATTTGAGAAATATTTATTTAGTTTATATGGCATGATATTATGTGTCTTGTTACGTCCCTCTGAGGACCTGGTTATCTCTCCAGGTGTGTGCTATTGTCTTTCGCAGGTGCTTTAGCTCTAGCCGTGATCTTCGCTACTTCTTCGAGGATGATTGCATTTGGATCGTCTTTGCTTCGCTCGCCAAATTTATTTCTTTACTTATGTATTTTTTCTTTACTTGTTGGTAGTGGATTTGTCTCCGCCCAACATATTGTATCAAGACAAATTCATAATTGATTATATGATATCTTTTATTCTTGTGGATGAGATTAGTTATGGTTCTACTGCATTTTACAGCTTATGTATTCATACGAGGATTCCATATATTGGAGTATATTTCGTATGAATATAGCTGGCATGTCTACGTTCCTAGTCCTACGTATTTTGGGACTGGGGCGTTACACAAAGCTTGCATGCAAAATAATATTGCTGACGCAAGCAAAATGCATGCGTCCAAGTGAGCAGGTGATTAGCTATATGCATTAAATATACGCTAAAGCATATAATATTTATAATTTATATGCAAGAAATCATGCAACTCAATGGCCAACTTTGAGCCGCATATACTAATGCACATAATGTAGGCTAATGATATAATGTATAATATGATATACATGCATGCAATCCTGCGGCTCAATGGCCAACTTTGAGCCACATATACTAATGCACATAATATGGGCTAATGATATAATATATAATATGATATATATGCATACAATCCTGCGGCTCAATGGCCAACTTTGCTAATTAGGTAAGCATGCATGCTTGCATGCTTTTAATATAATGCATTAGTTATTAATGAATGCAATTAAAGAAAAGCCATGCATTAATGCATGTAATCAAAGAAAGCCATGCATTACCATCCGGCCAACTTTGCTAATGCTAATATTTTAAATGCATTGCTTGTATTTAAATGCACAAGCTTGCTAGCAAGCATGCATGCGGCCAACTTTTGGCCAATACTAATATTTAAATGCACTAGCATGCAAGCAAGCATGCATTAAATACAAAAGCTTATGCGGCTATTAATTTTTCCCATGCGGCCAACAACTCTGGAATGGCCATATACGGCTCAATGAGCAGATGGCCATGCGGCTAGCATAGGAATGCTGGCATGCGGCTAGCTAGCAAACATTGCTTATGCGGCTAGCATAGGATTTAAGCATAAATAATTAATCATGCAAGCTACTGCAAGCTACATTAAATGCTAATGCATTAAAATACTAATGCATTAAATGCTAGGCTAAGGCATTAAATGCTAGGCTAGCTAATACATGCATTACAAATATGCAAAGGCCATGCGGCTAACATTGTGTTGGCCATATGCGGCTGGGCAATTATTAGTAGCCCATACAAATAAAAACTTGCACGTGTCCAGCTATTACATGCAATTAAATATTGAATTAAATGGCCATGCGGCTCAGAGCAAATATGCTCATGCGGCTCATTGCAATTAATGGCTCCCACAGAGAACATGTACATGGAAAATAGCATGGCCTCCATGCTCCCCCAAACAACAATAGGAACCCAAATCCAGACTCCCGTATGTCAAATTTGAGTAAAAATGGAATTCTCGACAACATGGAACCATCAACTAGCAAAATATGCAAGTTTGATAGATCAAAACTCCTGAAAATCAAAAATACCACAAGGCTAGATCTACAAGAAATTAACCACAGAAATAAAAAATGCTAAGTACTAAAGTGGGTTAGAAACACATGAGGAAGACAGCAGAACAATAAAAATGGACTTCCTCCATGAAGCAAGCTGCACTTGCCTAAGCCCTCCACTCCCTCAGGTTGGTGGAGAAGTAATGGTGAAGAAGAAGAAGTAATAGAAAAGAATTAATGAGGAGAGAGAGAAGAGTGGGAGTTAATAAATAGTGATGGTGGTGGTAGGTGGGGTGGATTGGTTCTCCAACAAAAATCGAACCAAGCCTAACCAAATCAAGTCAAACCGAACCAAGATAAACCAATCAATGAAATGCTAAAATAAATCAAGCAGGGAGACATATAATATGGGTCAAAATATGTACACGTATACCGAGATACGTAATACGAACCACGGGCATTACAGATAACACCTCTGAGTTGTTCTGTGTATCCTCATTAGGCCCACTCCTACCACGTCCTCATTACCTCTGAGTAGGAAGGCTCTACTTTAGACCCATATTTACCATGTCCTCATTACCTCTAAGTAAATATGTTGGTTTTCTCTTCACTTATTATTCGTACTCGTACCGTCAGTACACAAAAATGATAATAGGTCCACAAATGTCCTCTGTTGACCACAAATGCTGTATTAGGTCCTCTAGTACATGTACGCCTTCTTCACAATCATATGCTTCTGGAATCCAGTTGTTCCGTGGCATTCATTACCCGTTACATAGAACTTCTACGTCCATATTACCTCTGAGTTGTTCTATGTATCCTCGTTCGAGTTCACTCCTACTACGTCCTCATTACCTCTGAGTAGGAAGGCTCTACTTTAGACCCATATTTACCACGTCCTCATCACCTATGAGTAAATATGATGGTTCCCTCTCTTAACTTATTATTCGTACCTAAAACTAAGGTACGCCAAGGATGATAAGTCCACATAAAATCCCCAGCGGAAGTACCCAAACCTATCACGTCCATGCTACCACTGATAGGATTGCCATACCTAAACAACTCTACTTTTCATGCTTCCTATTCAAAGTATTCCAAATTTACAATTTGGAAACTTTGAAGGGGGTCTTGTAGATGCATGGAAAATATTGCTTTTAGTCCCACATCAGAAATGAGAATAAGAAAGGGCTCACTCCATTCTATAAATAGAGCTCCCTTTCCTCCTTTGAAAAGGGCACCAACTTCTCTTCCCTCCTTCCAACTTGGACTCTTCCTACTACGCACCCTCGGGTGCTAGAGCGAAGAAGTCAAGGACAGCACGGGCTCGTCGAGCTCAGTCAGCTGTCCCAACCTTTGACCATCAGAGCATCCCGCTAACTATTATGCGGGCCTCTGATGGAAAGTTGTACAAAACCGTCCGTGTCCAGCCCCCGACGGCCAACGGATAGGGTGGTTCTCAAGAGTCTCCCAAACAATGATCAAGGACAAGTACTTTTACTAGCCCTGCATCAGGAAGCAAACATGATACCTACGCACTCGTGTGCTCGGGATACTCTGGCCCACAAAATGAGTACAGAGGTTGACCGAGATGTCCTTGACTTACGAGATGTGATCCTTCACAAGCGCAAGGAAAGAAGGAGATTCTCAATGCCGCTCGAAATCAACATGGAGCCTCATGCGGCTCAAAATCCAGAAAGCTTCATGCGGCTCAGAAAGCTTCATACGGCCCAAAAGCAGCAAGGGGGCCTTATGCGGCCCAAAATCAACACGAAACTCTATACGGCTCAGAACTTGAGGAGTTTTATGCGGCTCAAAGTTCCTGGGAGCTTCATGCATATCAGAAAGCTCCATACGGCCTTATGCGGTTCGAAATAGGCCTATACAGCTGGCCATAATTACTCCGTGCAGCTG
The DNA here is from genome assembly GCA_029216955.1 of Iris pallida. Taxonomy (NCBI): domain Eukaryota; kingdom Viridiplantae; phylum Streptophyta; class Magnoliopsida; order Asparagales; family Iridaceae; genus Iris; species Iris pallida. The sequence goes on along the minus strand of JANAVB010042056.1, from coordinate 104,561 downwards.
GCCATTAATGCTCTGACACAAAGTGACACCTCTGACAGAAATGATGGCTCTGACATAAATAAGAGACGTGACATGCTCATAAAAAGAAGAGAGAATCTTCATGATATCGGACACAGTTCACAAAGTCCAAAGAAAGTTCTCTATGCAGATCGCCTGTGTGGCCTTCATGCGGCTCAAATATGAGGCCACCCTCATGCGGCTCGGTTATGAGGCCACCCTCATGCGGCTCGGTTATGAGGCCACCCTCATGCGGCTCGATCATGGGGACAGTCTTTCATGTGGCTCGACCAGGATATACCACTCATGCGGCTCGGTTATGAGGCCACCATCATGCGGCTCAGACATGGGGACAGTCCTTCATGCGGCTCGTAATATAGTGGCAGTTGGGACATGTGACAGAAGTTGACTAAGTCTTAACAACTTAAATTTATTGCAACAAACAGATCATAGCAGTTCAGATTTATTTCAACCAACATAACAGTCCAGATTTATTGCAACAAACAGATCAAGATTAATCTTAACCAATCCCCAACCGCCCACTTTTCAAGGTGCAGTTACAAGGATGAGACCACACCCCACTCCTCATAAATTTTTATAAATAGCATGGGATTATTCCTTTGTACAGGCACAGGGCGACATACAGAAAAAAGCACATACAGAGCAACGAGCAGAGAGAGAGAGCACTTCTTCGTCGGAGCCAAGGCCGCATTCGATCGTCCAAGGAGTAAGGCAGAGTTGATATCACTTTTCTGAGCCTCTACCGTCACCCCCCCGAATCAAAAACTAAATAATTGTACTTATATTACTTTTTCTAGGTTTTGTTCCTAGGCTCTCTTTGTACGAGCGAGTTTGTATTATGAATTAAAGTTCAGTCCTTCCATAAAATTGTTCTGTTCTTTGATAATCAATGGCAAACAGTGCCCAACATCACCTTCTCATGGGAGGACATGCTACTCAAAAATAATCGTCATGATAGACCCCTGTACTATACAGAGTACATCGGGCCGATCAAGGTGGACCGCATACACATCGATCCTGGATCCTCCCTCAGCATCATTCCTAGATTTTTTCTTCAAATCCTGGGAATCCTTCTGCAGAAGCTATCCGCAACCAACACAACAATCATGGCTTTCAATACTGGTCGAAGCCATCCGCTGGGCAAGATCCGTCTCAAATGCCAGATCGGTGATCTCCGAACGGAGGTTTCCTGCTATGTGATCGATGCCAATGTATCCTACAACGTCTTGTTGTGACGTCCATGGATACACATGAACATGATCGTCCTTTCCACACTTCACCAGTGTTTCAAGTACGTCAACAGCGACGATATCGTGAAGACGGAGTTTGCCGATGTCGATCCTTTCAAGGGCATCGAAGCTTATTATGGAGATTCGGTACTTTACCAATCTCAAACCCCCAAGGATGACGGCAATGAAGCTGACAATGAATCTGAAGCAAGTCCATCCTCCAATGATGGTCCTCTGATTATCCGAGTCAAAGGACGTACTACTCTAAAAAGTACTCCGAAGCCTCTCACAATCTGGATGAAAAAGAAGAACCTCGACAAGGTCAAGATAGTAACCATCACTCTCAGCAAGACACCCCAGGAGGAACCTACTGATGCTCGTCCTCCCGATCTTGAAGAATTACCCTACGTGGTGAATTCGGCCAAGATTGTGGCTCCTCTTCCAGATGATGATCCTCTCAACGAGTATATCAATACTCATAATAATGTACCTTCAGTAGATGATGTTATCCCTGAAGAAGAACTTACATATTTCCTTAGTAAAGGTTTATCTTTAAATTACCCCGATGTCTATCAATCTGTAAACCACTACATAGATATGATATACGCCCTAGAGAACGGTATAGGACTGTACCTCTGCATGCCAGTCATAACACCTCACCTACGGGAAAAAGTTTACCCTGAAGATATCCTCTACTTCATCGTTATAGCCAGAAAGAAAGATGAAGAGCTAGTCATCTTCGGTCGAATAATTGGCGAGAGAAAGTTCGTTCCAGACTCTACTCCTTCCAAGCACAACACAGAAGCTGACTATGACTCTGAAAAAATACAACTTTTTCGGTATAGTTGGCAGGCCAAGAATATCATCCAGAATATAGGATATGACATCAAAAGCGACAAAGGAATAAATTACTGTCGAGGACGACGGTTGCCAATACGATACTTTGCTCCCCCCAGCAAACCCGAAAACTACTATCAGATGATGAAGCAGATCGTTGTTCTCATTCTTCTGATTCCTCCATCTAGGACTCAGACTCCAGCATCGGCGACATGTTTAAAGCAACTATGTCCGTCAATATGGTTTCCGCCGACCAAATTACAGACGATGTCCAATCAATCAAACTCGAACAATAGGCTCAAAAGATGGATACCAGGTGGGAGCTGAGCTTCGAACAATGAAAACCACCTACCGAAGACGAAGTCATCCATGTCAATCTAGGAGACGAAGCATCCTTGAAACCAATCTTCATCAGCAAAACCCTATCTGACGATGAACGCCAATCTCTTATACAGCTTATAAGAGAATACATCGACGTCTTCGCATGGAGCTATGAAGACATGCCAGGCTTGGACCCTAAAGTCGCCATGCACCGCCTGAACATTTCGTCTAAAGCCAAGCCAGTGAAGCAGCCGTAACGACGATTCTGACCAGACGTTATGGAAGCCATCGAGAATGAAGTCAAGAAGCTCATTGCCAGTGGATTCATTCGCGAGGAATAACACCCAGACTGGGTTGCCAATACTATTCTAGTCATGAAAAAGAATAGTAAAGTTCGGGTCTGTATTGACTACCGTGATTTGAACTCTACATGCCCGAAGGACGAGTTCGCTCTACCGATGACCAACGTAATGATCGACAATACTTGCGGCTTCAAGCGGATGTCCTTCATAGACGGGTTCTCAGGCTACAACCAGATCAAGATGTTCCCCGTCGACGAGAAGCATACATCTTTTCGAACAACGTTGGGGGTGTACTGCTATACGGTGATGCCCTTCGGATTGAAGAATGCAGGGGCAACATACTAGCGAGCCACGAACATAATTTTTTGTGATCATTTGTGCAAAACCGTGGAGTGCTACGAAGACGATATCGCTGTCAAAAGTCGTCTCAAGGGCAACCACCTCCAAGACTTGAGAACGGTGTTCAAACTAATGTGTGCACACCAACTCAAGATGAATCCGACCAAGTCTTTTCTGGGAGTCTCCAGTGGCAAGTTTTTTGGTTTCATTATCACTTCAAAGGGTATACATCTGGACCCGAAGAAAGTGAAGGCTATTCTCGACATGCATCCTCCAAGAAACCTTAAAGAGCTACGCGAACTATAAGGAAGGCTAGCCTATATCAGATGATTCATTTCGAACCTTTCTGGAAGGTGTCAACCATTCACTCAGCTCATGAAGAAAGGCGTATCTTTCGTCTGGACTGAACAATGTCAATGCGCATTCGACGACATCAAGGCCTATCTTATAAGCCCTCCAGTATTGGTAGCTCCAATAATGGGGAAGCCCTTCTTACTATATGTTCGTGCTATAGATCATTCCCTTGGTGCCCTCTTAGCTCAGAAGAATGAAGGGGGCCATGAACAGGCAATCTACTACCTCAGCCGCACAATGGTGGGTACCGAACACAGATACACACCGGTGGAGAAGGAATACCTTGCACTAGTATTTGCCATCCAGAAGACACGCCACTACGTGCCTGGGCAGACTATCCATATCATATCTAAAGTCAAACCTCTCAGAATACTCATGACTAAACCGAGCTCTCTCAATTCCCGTTTAGCTACATGGGCAATGCTGTTGACTCCATACAATATGAACTTCGTTCCTCAGAGGGTAATAAAAGGCCAAGCATTAGCTGATTTCCTAGCAGTTTATCCGGTATCGGAGTCGTCCAAACTCTACGATGAAATCCCCGACGAGGTGGTGGAGTCTAACATTGCAACTGAAGAAATCCCCATTTGGCGAATGTTCTTTGACGGTGCATCAAGAATAGGACCCAAAGGGAATATCGTGCCTGGAGTAGGTGTCATGCTCGTGTCACCTGATCAACTGGTTATACACCGTGCATATTCTCTAGTGGAACCATGTACCAACAACGTGGCTGGATATAATACTTTATTATTCGGTCTATAACTGGCAAAGCAACTGGGAGTTAACTATCTAGAGGCTTACGGCGATTCCAAGCTAATATTTAGTTAGGTCCGAGGGAAATATGAAGTTCGCCACGAAGATCTCATCCCCTACCACAGAGCAACAATTGAGTTGGCGTCTACTTTCGCTGGATTCTTTATCGAGCACATACCTCGACTACAGAATATAGAAGCAGATGCTTTAGCCGGTCTCGCTGCTTCCTTGACCGTTCCTATCAATACCTACCAGTCGATCACAGTGTCCGGTCGAGAACTATTCTATGTGAAAGATGCCTTGCATATTCATCATAGTAACGCAGCGGAAACAAACGTCGATACTTAAGACTAGAGATTTCCCTTCATAGACTATGCTGTCTATGGAATCCTCCCCGAGGACCCGAAGGAATCAGTATCCAACCAAAGGCGATCCCGCAGATTAATTTGCTATAATTTTGCTAGTAGAAATATTCCTAAATAATAATATTGTTTACTAATTTTTTTGCTAGTGTGTGTGTGTGTGTATATATATATATATATTTTTTATTTTATTTTTATTTTTATTTTATTTTTTTATTTTTTATTTTTTTTATTTATATATATATATAAATATATATATATATATATATATATATATATATATATAAATATATATATATATATATATATATATATATATATATATTCAGGTTCTAGTTATTTAAATGATATTGTTTTACTAAATTAAATTACTTCTTGCTAACTAGTGTGTATATATATATATATATATATATATATATATATATATCTATATATATATATATACAGGTTCTAGTTATTTAAATGATATTGTTTTACTAAATTACTTCTTGCTAACTAGTGCATATATATTGTTAGCTAGGATATGTTAGATAGTGAATTAGTTTGTTAACAAGTAACTAGATAATGCCATTGATTGTATTCTAACATATTCTTTCCGTATTCTAGGTGGACATAACGACATATTTTATCTTTCAGGACAAGGCAAGTACATTCTATGGCTTTGATTCATTTATATCATGTGGACTTGTATTCATGTTGGACACGTTGTTTACACGATTGATCATGTGTTTTAGTTATGGTACTTATCATTTTTTTTATCTTATACTTGTATCTTGGGGAGGGGAATACTACGAATATGTGACCAAAGCTCAACTTAGGAATTCATGCTGATAGCTTAATTGCACACTTGTGCACGTGGGATTAAGCCGTACCACATACTTGTTCTTATTTATGATCTTTACCCAGTCGGTCACATATTTCTTATGTATTTCAAATCCAGTGTCATGATCTTCTTGTTTAATGTTTCAGTAGATTATGCATCTCAGGTAATTCAGGTTAGTCATGTTTCATTGCATCTTTACTTATGCATATGTTATATTTGTTTCACTGTTATGGGTTGTACTTTGCCCCTTTTCTGGCTGGATCGTTGACAAATTAGAGTAGGGCAAGAGGATATAGACGACACTATTTTGGAGTACGACCACTGGAAAGCTTCTGAAAGACTATAGAAGATTAGGGTGTATCATTTAGATGTATCAAATATTTTGTAGATATTTTGTATTGCAAATGTATAATATTGATTATGAGGATTACCGGATTTATTTTCGGATACTGGGCATGTATGATGTACTAAAAAGATATAGTGATCTGTGATCGTGTGAGTGTGTGCTGGATTGATTTTTTATTTAGTAATTCTATGATTGAGCCAATGATTGATATCATGATATTGGAGTTTTCCTGATGTTTAAATACAACTTACTACGTTGTGTCTACAACGTAGGCTGGACGTGTCTGACTCGTATCCAGAAATTTGGGAGCGGGTCGTGACATGTAGCCAATGAATAAAATTAATATATTTTTGAACTACTTATTTATTTATAGGCTTCAACCCATTAAATATAATTTTTTTATAACACTTAGGTACGGGCGAGGATTAAATTATACATAAAAATACTTTTGGTTTGTTATTATATTTATATATGAATAGATTTTTGTCACGCCCCAGTACCGAAATACGGAGATGGACTAGGCCATCTACTCCATATGAGGTATATAAACGTCAAACGGCGATCGTGGCTATCATGAGACAACGGGGTGCATGCTACAATCAAGTCTCCTATGGTCCCACAGAGCATCTATGTCTCATCAATCAAGCAAGAAGCAACAATTAATGAACATATAAGATAAAGCAGTAAGGCATCCTCGACGCTTCATCAAAATGATCATGGGAAACTTGCTTTATAAGTTAGCTATTCCAGAGAGTCATAGGTATGTAATCATAGTCAGCTATAGTCTGATTTAATTTATAATTACGCAGGGAGGCAAAATATCCAGAACAACCGGCTAAACAGGTGCTGGTGGCTAAACGCCAGAACTTAAGTAATGATACTACAGTGGTGGAGAAAAAACCCACTCGAGTCCTCCACCCGCCATACTCCTAGTCTGCACCATTGACGACAGGGAGGAAAGTCGGATCCTCTGGCTCTGCTACGAGATCTAGCCAAACAAAATCAGCGTGATCAGGCCCCGAATAGCAAGTACCACAAGGGAGCACAAAAGAGTGAGATAAAACCCAAGCATAATAATAAATAGTAATAATAATAAAAAGCTTCCGGTCGTAACCTCGGTCTACAGCCTGTCGTAGCATGATAGCCCAACCCAACAACCAAACAAGGATATGGGTTGGACCACGTGCCATGACAGTCCATGTCACTCGGCTACTATCGGAAGGTACAAGACACAGTCAAGTCATTTTTCAAGCGGCCATTCATTCCTGTGAATTTCAATATTTGGCAGGGTTGTCCCCGCAATGCTGTTATAGGAATCCTCAAATCGTGTCGTTCCAGCAGGGCTAGCCAATCCATCATATATATGACATATAGCACCTTGATATTCATCGGTCCCCCGTAAAGCTACCACGCTAAAATATATAACACATAGCACATAGGAGTTGGATATGGTCATCCACCATAAGCGGATGAAACCATGTCCGTGGAGGCCAACCCGGCACGTTACGATGGGACCTAGGGTGGCTAGTATGGCACGATCTCGAGATTCTTTACGCCCAATGCATCTACCAGATTAGTTGCCTAGTTAACCCTAGGTTAATCTCGAGATTCACATGTCATGGTCACATGCTCATCCTCCTAAATGTCGTACATAGTACGAGTATCCTAAGAAGGGATCCATACTGGCTCAAGGAGTCATACATAAGGATCCCTCCTTAGTGTAATACAACACGCTATATAATCTACGTCATTACTACCAACCATTCATTATGTAAGTGTTGGAGGCATTGGATATACTGTCATATATCGTGTAGGAACACTTCTCACAAGAGATAGCATATTGTAGCTCACATAGATTGTACCTTAGTACACGCATAGGACCAGCACACATATAGATAGTCAGGTCGAGAATGAAGGTCGAGCCACAAGATGGAAAAAAAACTAGAAGGTACTGCACACTTAGGGTACGAAGCACACACAAGTCATAAAGTGGCACAAACGACGCACGGGCAAAAGACACATGACGCAAGGTACAAGGTGCACGAGTTGTGTGCGAGGTGCAAGGCACGTGAGGTACAAGGTACGCGAGGTGTGTACGAGGTACAAAGTGAGCGAGGTATGCGCGAGGTGCACAGTGCGCTAGGTGTGCACGAGGTGCATGGTACGAGCCAATAGTCGCGCACGAGGTGCAAGGTGCACGAGGTGTGCATGAGGTGCAAAGTGCGGGAGGTGCAAGGCGCGCAAGGTGTGCACGAGGTACAAGGTGCGCAAGGTGTACGTGAGGTGTATGGTGTGCGAGGTGTGCACAAGGTGTAAGGTGCGCGAGGTGTGCACGAGGTACAAGGTGCGCAAGCCAAAAGGCACACGAGAGGTGTAAGGTGCACGAGTTGTCGTCCCTACTAGCAAACGTTTGGCCATGGTGTTTTAGAAACTTCTAATGTCCATAACTTGGGCTATAGGACTCGAAATTGGACAAAATTAAGGTCTAAATTGAATGAAATTGAATGAAATTGAATTCTCTACAACGTGGAACAAGTAGTTTTCGAAAATAAGTAATTTTATAGATCAAAACCACAAAAACCTGTAAAACCCTTATTTTGTAAACTTAGATCTACTCAAAGATAGCCATTAAAATCAAAAACACCAAGTACAAAACATGTAGAGAATGAGGAGAGGAACATTTTTGACTAATAATATCAAAGAAAATATTAAGAATAAAAGTACACAAATCTTCACTTTTGAGCAAGTTGTACTTGCCTAATGGTGGTGGTTGAGGGAAATGAATGAAAGGTTATGAGGAGAGAGAAAATGAAGAGAATACATATAGTAGGGTTGGGTTGGCTTAAGGAAACCCTAATCTTAAGCATGCTCTTAACCATTTTAACTAATAACATGATTAGTAGCTAAATGTAACAACTAATAGGAAATAACTTAAATAGTGCACATGCACAAAATACCAGATACCATATACAGGAATCAAGAAGACAAATGCGTATATCGGGGACGGAAAGTGACATCTTTACCCTCCTTAGAAAAATTTTGTCATCGAAATTTTGATAAGGCTAGTCGAGCGCGCTCTCAGATCACGAAATAGACCTAGGACATATAACGAACACAATTATCAAATAACACATGGCACATGAACAGATTATGAAAGCAAGAACAATTAAGTAAAAGCACAAATAATAATCATACCCTAGAAGGAAAGTGATCGGAGACATACGAATAAAATATGCCTCCCGAGTCAGTTGAGTAAGAATTCATCATCGCAATCCTACGCTGACTCTCAAGTGGACAAGGGTCATAGCTTGAGATAAGTCGGTACCAATGACTTAATCAAGGACGAGACTCTGCCCAGGACGTACTCTCGTAGTTAGGACATATAATGAATATCATGTATTATGTGATACGAGAGAAAATGAGTGAGACAAGAAAGTCGCCTTCTCTCTTCAAATATAGAACTCAAGGAATTAAAATGAATAATACTCAAAGCTTACCCATAATCTGACTGCCTTCGGCCATCCTCTGCTTAAATACTCTAAATTCTACCTGCCTCTGATCCTGCTGAACCCCCTGCTGCTGCCTTTCTTGGCCCTGCTGCAGCGGCCTCTGTGCCATACCTGATGCTGTACTTGTCGTTACATCTGAGCCTGTATCGGTAATGGATGCTGGGCTTTTGGCCTCACTCCTAGTGTTGGCCCTTGATATGGTGCTACCTCCGAAGCTGGCAACGTCAGAAACTGTTAAGCTGGCCCTCCTGGCCTCTGTATCTGTGGGCAAGTAGCAATATGGTAGTCTGAACCTCCACACCTCAAGCACTGCCCATTCGCTGACCGACACACTTCTCGAGTGTGTCCTCCCTTGCCACAGTAAGTACATCCCATGAGCGCCCCCTAGCGCTGCTGCTGTCGTAATGGTGTTGTCACAACTGTTGTGACTGATGATGTATCACGAATACGAACGCCAGGCGCTGGTACTGATGTCCGAGGTACTTCTCTTTCTACTCTTGTACTTTATGCATAAGACCTCTTCTGGCCTCTAGTCCTTGCTGACAACCTTTGTATAGTAAGCTTGTGCCTTCGAGCCGTCGTCAATACTGCATCGAAAGTCTGATAGTCGTACCCCTCTACCAGCTACAAAATCTCCAAGTGAAGTCCTTACTAGAACCTCATAGCTGTCTCTGGCTTCGTCGCCACCATCGTTTGAGCAAACCTACTTAACCTGTAGAACTCCGTTATATAGCCATCCACCATCCTACCAGCCTGCTCGAGGCTGATAAATCTCTGTTGAAGCTCATACCGAGCTACCATGCCAAAGTACTTGGCCTTGAACCTGGTACTGAAGCTATCCCAAGGAACAAGATGCCTCATTCCAACCTCTTCTGATGCCCACCAGTCGTGGGCGAGATCCTGAAGTAACAGACTGACCTGGTCAACCATCTCTTTTGCTGGAACCTTTGTTGCTACTAAAATGGCCTCAATATCCTTAAGCCAAGCATCCGATGTAATGGCATCCTCCGTGCCATCAAAGTACCTCGGGTTAAGTCGCCAAAACCACCAGGACATTCACGAATCATTCCTGACACTTCTCTCAATAGCTAACTGTAGCCCCTAATTCAGTAATACATTCTGCTCTTGATGTTGGTCTGTTGTTGTTGTTGGGCTGCCATCTGACGCTGCTAGGTGGCTAGAAATCCCTTGATAATCTTAAGAAGAGCAGCAACATCAGGTACTGCCACCGCTGCCGCCACTACTGGTGGTACTGGAGTTTCTGGTACTTGTTGCCCTACTAGCACTGATAACACTTCCATTCGGATCTGCCTAGGGCAAGGTACTCCTCCCTGTTGTTGCCTTATCGAGCAATGCTCTGCTGGTTGCTCTTCCACATTGGCCTCGCCAGCTACTGAGAAAGAAGCACCCCTATAGGAAAAGGTATAGGATATCAATTGACAGGACGAGAAATATTCGAGGATGCAATTCAAGTTATCAATCAAGGTGAGAAAGGAAAGATGGAGCAAGATATCAAAGGAAATAAGTTTTGATTGAGACACCTATAGTCGTAATACTCCACAAGTCTAAAAAACAAACCTGCATGGGATACCAATAAAACCTTGTCACGTACAAGTACTAAAATACAGATACGGACTAGGCCAGCTACTCCATATGAAGTATATAAACGTTATACGACGATCGTAGCTATCATAAGACTAAGGGTACATGCTGCAATCAAGTCTCCTATAGTCCCACAGAGGATCTATATCTCAATCAATCAAGCAAGAAGCAATAATTAATAAACATATAAGATAAAGTAATAAGGCGTCTTGTCATACCCTAACACTGAAATACGGAGACAGACTAGGCCAGCTACTCCATATGAGGTATATAAATATCATACGACAATCGTGGCTGTCATGGGACTAGGGGTGCATGCTATAATCAAGTCTCCTATGGTCCCACAGAGCATCTGTATCTCAATCAATCAAGCAAAAAGCAATAATTATTGAACATATAAGATAAGGTTGTAAGACGTCCCCGACGCTTTATCAAAATAATTATGGGGAACTAGCTTTATAAGTTAGCTTTCACAAAGAGTCATAGGTACGCAATCGTAGTCAGCTGCAATCTGATTTAATTACAATTATACAAGGAGGTAAAATATCTAGAACAACCGGCTAAAACAGGTGTCGGTGGCTAAATGCTAGAACTTAAGTAATAATACTAGAGTGGTGGAGAAGAAACCCAATCGAGTCCCCCGCCCGCCATGCTTCTAGTATGCACCATTAACGTCAGGGAGGAAAGTCAGATCCTCTAGCTCTGCTACGAGATCTGACCAAATAAAACCAGCGGGGTCAGGCCCCGAATAGCAAGTACCACAAGGGAGCACAAAAGAGTGAGATAAAATCCATGCATAATAATAAATAATAATAATAATAAAAAGCTTCCAGTCGTAACCTTGGTCCACAGCCTATCGAGCACGATAGCCCAACCCAACAACCAAATAAGGACATGGGTTGGACCACGCGCCATGACAGTCAATGTCCCTCGGCTACTATTGGAAGGTATAAGGCACAGTCAAGTCATTTTCAATTTGCTGTTCATTCCTGCGGCTTTCTATATTTCGCAGGGTTATCCCCGCAATGTTGTTATAAAAATCCTTAAATCGTGTTGTTCCATCAGGGCTAGCCAATTCATCATATATATAACAAGTAGCACCTTGATCATGCACCGGTCCCCCGTAAGGCTACCACGCTAAAACATACAACACATAGCACATAGGAGTTGGATATGGTCATCCACCATAAGCGGATGAAACCATGTCCGTGGAGGCCAACCCAGTACGTCAGGATAGGACCTAGGATGGCTAGTATGGCACGATCT